>KB309387.1:60251-96037 GCA_000328365.1 Capitella teleta
GCGAATTTTCAACATTCTTGTAACTTTATGATCTATGCGATGACGTTATCAGCCAATCAGAGCAGAGCATCTTCGCCATAAAAGGACATCTTTGTTGTTTACGAAACGAAAGCGTCAGTATTGCGCATGCGTGGTGCACTCTGGCTGACCTTTTTACTGTATAGATCTCAAATTATGTTATGATAGCGTTATGACCTACCCTTGACAAAGCTGCCAAACACGAACACAAAATAAAATTAAAAAATGAAAACGATTTGTTTTGAGTAGTTTGCGTTGTTTGTTAAACTTCATTTGAATCATTTTGAAAAGAAAGATCAAATTGAAGCCTGCTTTTGAACCGGGGTGCTACGGGTAACATATTTCCAATACATCGTTAATCTTGGAAAATATCTCCCCGCCATCAGGGAACTTGGTCTCCAAGGTTACACACGTGATCTTTCGTTTAGTCGCCATGATTGTAGAGATGTCTCGTAGAGATGCGTTGACAGACTGATTAATTTGTTGTGACGAATGACCGGGTTTTATACTGATGGGCAGAGTTTGTTTATTATTGATGTTTCCCGCCTATTCAACATCTGAGGCTATACCGCTTTCTGTAATCGTCTGGCGGCTGCTTTATTTGACACGATGCGGTTGATTACGCAATGAAAAGACAGAGACCGAGGCTCTGACTTCTGAACAATTAATGCGAGCGGTGACATGCCAGTCGATCTCTGTTGTAAACGATTGTCCAAAACAGTAAACAGAGTTGCGCTAATTGGAATTAGCGAAAGGGTTCTTTGATCTCAAAAAAAAAAAAAAAAAAAAAAAAAAAAAAAAAAAACTTCGACGAATAAGATTCGATTTTGCTCAAGGGCATTGTCTAACCGCTCTAACGAGCAGACGACGCCTCAGCAGGTCGGATAGGCCAACTGAGTGTTACACAATGGCTCAAGGGACTAAAAAAATATGTTCGTGGAACAGGGTTTTTCGGCGAAGCGGTGTTTGAGGAATTCAAGCAATCTGTAATGCTAAAGTATAGGGGAATCGTCGGGACTTTGAAAACACTACGGCAAAGAGGGGTCTTCGAGTTTTCCGTTTTCAAGTTAGCGGGGTTTCACTGTATCATTATTAGTAACACAATTCTCATATTTTCTTTAAAAATCAGTCTTTAAAGTACCTGAAATTCCTTCAAAGGAACTTCGAAAGTTGAAATTTTCTTGGGTGAGGCCCCCCAAACCCCCCTACCGAGTGGGACACTCCCCTAAGCCACGCCCCTCCCTGGTGCCTTGCATCATATTTGACTCATGAAAAAACGTACTAGCCTAAACATTTTTAGGCGACATTTTTAATATTCGCCTACGATCTTTTTCATGATAGGGACTGTATAATAATAATCATAAGTTTCGTAATTACATGCATTCAGAAAATGTAACCACTAGAGTTAGTTGCGAACTAAGGATTTGGAGCAGCTCTTAAACACATGTAAAGTTGGCACTCATGTTTTAGTTCTGAACTAGAGTTAGAACGCTTTTATGCATACCATTTAGCTGTCAACCAGAGTTAGAACTTAGTTAGCAACTAGGCAACACAGAACTTTTAGAGTGTATTTGTACCTTTAAATGTCCCCCGACTTGTAACTGTGCGTGTACACTTTTAAGGGCGATATTGTACCTATTTTTTGTCAGATACATTTATGTACCTTTATTATTGGGTACATATTTGAAACATCATTCAAAGGTACAAGTATGAACCTACAATCAGAGGTACATACTTAAACCATCTACTATAGAGGTGCGTAATTTGAACCTCAAAAAGTGGTACATATTTGAACCTCAAGATAGAGAGAGGTACATATTTGATCATTCATTTAAAAGTACAACTATGAACTTTCAATCAGAGGTACATACCTGAAGTCATGAACCGTCTACCAGAGGTACGTATTTGAACCTGAAGTTGGAGGTACATATTTGAACCATCATTGAAAGGTACAACTATGAACCTTCAATCAGAGATACATACTTGAACCCTTTTATTGGAGGTACATATTTGAACCATTTTCAAAGGCATGCGCATGAACTTGAATCAGAGCCTCCAATCATAGATGCATTCAATCAGAGATACACATTCGAACATCAATTATTGGGTACACATAGGTGGACCATACAAAAGACGAACAACTCTAATACATAGTCAACCCAAAGAGTAGGAGATCGTACCATTCTCTCCCACTAAGTTTTAACTTATAGGCGAGGATTAATATCATGGATCCTTATACGGACCCTGCCAGATGTTAAGATGCTATTTTATAACCGCGAATTGAATCGTTGGGCATCCCAGCATGTGCCGTCAGCATGTCTGAGCAGTGTCTAGCAGTTTCCTGCTTGATGAGCATCAATAAATGCCGGTTAGAAAAGCAAGAAGGAAGGCCTGTGTTAGGGCTGGAGGGAGTTTTCGGTGGTTCTGCCAAGCCCCAGGTCAGCTCAGACAGAGCGCTGTAACAGGGAAATGGGTTGGCGGACATAATTTATTCAGAGTTAGATTTTGTACCTCTGTACCAGAGATCCTTTTTGACCCCTTAGGCGAGGACAATATTGATCCCCAAGTTCAATTTTGTTCCGAGAATGGCTTCCATCGCAAAGTAGAGGAGGCAAATGTCAGCTGAGGGCCTGCCGTGATTGGTCCCGTTGCCCTCGTGAAGTTATCGAGTTCATCCAATCAGAGCAGAGCATCTTCGCCATAAAAGGACATCTTTGTTGTTTACGAAACGAAAGCGTCAGTATTGCGCATGCGTGGTGCACTCTGGCTGACCTTTTTACTGTTTCAGGATGAGAAACATGGTAGGTGTCCTAGAAAATTGCTTGTTAAAATAAGAAAAATAGCGAAAAATATTTTTTTTTTTTTTTTCGCGCCTGACTTGTAGCAAAATGATTATTCTATCTATTTCCGAAAAGAAAAAAGAAAAAAAAATCCAGGGGATAGGTCGCAGGACACGCTGATATGACAAGACCCATTGTAAAAGATAGGGAACTTGATGTCTCATCACAGCTCATGACGTCACGCCTAATTAGCAATATATCTCCCGCGAAATCGTTAACGATGATATTTCTTGTGTGGGCCAGGCATAGGAATCATTTTTGGTGCATCAAATAACGACTCAAAGTCCATTTTTAACCAGTTCTCCCTCCCTTTAAGGTACAACCTGGAACCCTATTTTTGTGGTCCACAATTGAATCTTTCTTCAAGAATCAATTTTGCACCGTCAAACCTAGGTCTATTTTTGATCCTTACTTTGAGGTACAAACTTGAACCGTTTGGGTTCAATTTTGTACTCAGAGGGTTCTGGTATAACCTTATTAGTATCCCGGTTACATACATGCAGTTGTAGTATCAGATATCAACAATGCTTAAATTACATGTACTATTGAAGATATGGCCTTGTATTTGTTTCTATCTATCACCACATTTGATAAAACAAATGTTTATAACATATTCTGAAAAAAAATGAATTCTTAAGTTTTAATTATGATGCAAGTATTCTCCATGTACCTCAAAAGTACTTATCGGAACCTTTCATGGTATATATTTTACTATTTTCATTCAATTGAAAAGATGTAGGTATACTATGATTGCAAGCTTATATGAAACTGTTGGTTTCAACATTAAATGATGAAAAGAGTGAAATAGTTTATTTTTGAAATATCTATCTCAAGAATTACTAGAGGTATCTAGTAATTCTGCATCGATCAACATGTTGTGCCAGATCATTTATAATTTCGATGAAAAAACATTATATAAAGGCCTATGGCGAAGATGGTCTGCTCTGATTGGCTGAAATCGATAGCTTCACGAGGGGAACGGGACCAAGCTGCGTTCGGTGGGTTAGTTTCGCTTGACTGCATCAAGTTAAAGCTTAAAGCTCTCTCGCAGCTCAGTTAAAAGTTGTGGTGACCCGTTCAATGGTTATGCACAACGCGTGGTTGTTATGGGGATCGAGTCTTGCTGGTTGCAGCAGAATCCGCCCTCTGCATCTTACACAATAACATGGCAAAGCGTAACAGAGAGTGCATTAAATCGTTTATCGATTTGCAAACTCAAATTCCTACAGAGTCCTTTAACTCTTTTTCGGAGTCTTTTAACAGCGAACTTGCGAAGTGTCACAATGAGATTAGCATGTTGAAGGCTGAAATAACCGACCTCAAAGCAGAAACTAGACTCAGCATCTGTCGCCGGATTGTCATATGCCGACGCTGTTGGACGCTCTCAGATATCCCAACCTTCGCAACAAACTACCTCAAAGAAGCGCCTCCCGTCACCAACAAGCCAGCATGTCGACCCAGCGAAGACGCGGGTCATTGCCAAACCAGCTGACCCCATACGGCTACAAAATATATTGAATTTACAAGCCAGCCTCAATAATCTATAGACCTTACTATTGTGCCGCTCATAGCCACCGCTAAGCTTGTTTCCAACGGCAACCTTTTTGTGGAAGCCTAGACCAAGAAGACCTCGACCAGCTGTGGAACAAAACAGCCCCTCTCAAAAGCGAAGTCAGCTCTAAGTTTAACACAAGGCATGGTGTTATTGGTACGGAATGCTATCAATTGGTGCTATGAGTCAATAGACATGCATCACTTAAAATTCAGTTCCCCATCCCTTTATTAAGCAGAATTAGTGGAACTGTGCGTGTGTGTTGATGGCCTCCATCTTGAGCGAGATCCTGACTTTTCGAATGAAAATAAAATTTATTAAATCATGACATGTGATGATTCGTGATGATTCGTGATGATTCGTGATGCAAATTAACAAAATTTACTATAAATTTGGTGTTCTAATTGATATCTCAACGGAGACAATAATAGATATCTCCCTTAACTGATGTTGAGCTATATACGATTCATGAATGCATCAAAGAGATTCGAAGATTCTTTAGCTTATAGGATGCTAAGATCGACCTATTTTTCAATGCGTGATATCGATTAAATAATTTACCAAAGGCTGTATTCGCTTTGCTGATGTTTTGCTGAAGAGATCAGCGAAAAAATACGCTTCTAGGTTATTTGTAGGGACCAATCAGAGCGAAGCAAAATCTTATCGAGTTTATGACTCCATGGGATTGGCCACCTCGATCAATGACGCTAGAAGATGGGTGAATTTTTAAAGCCTAGTGCACGCGAGTATAAATTGATTCACTGCCGCCACCGCCTCGCACAATCCATAGGCTCCAGGCAAAGAAATCAGCACCTGACAAAATCATCCGATGTAAATTACGTAGCATGGCGGACTTCAACCAGTTCGACCTGTTCTCAGAGTCCGGCAGTACTTCTAAGCGGACGCCACTCAAGACGACCGAGAGAAAGAAATCCCAACTCATATGGCAAGAGCGTGTACAGATACCCGGTGTCTTCAGTGCAACTGACGTCATGGCGAAAGAGTACAATGGCTACGTCCTCATCAGGGCATACGTTGAGATGGGGAGCGAGGAAGTCGGTCTGATGCGGTATGGATTACAACGGAGGGTACGAGTACCTACGGGTGTGGAGAGGGCGACCCTGAAAACGTTCTGGTCAAAGATCAGTCATGGTCTGGTTGTGGTGGGCAAGATCAAGGACGTGGACAACGAGTGTCCGCATCCATTGGCCTTACCAATACAATGCACAGAACAAGCTGCATGAGGAGCGTCATCGCGGCTGCTGTATTATGTATAGGTCGTTTAATTGTGTGCATGTGAAACAGCGATGGTGCATGTCAACATGTTGCCCTTATCATTTATAATTGCATGTCCATATAACTTGTATCCAATAAAAAAAGTTAAAACAAAAAGTTTGCTCGAAAATAAGTTTCACTCTTACTCTTACTCTTCAGAGGAAGACCTATATCATTGGCTACCATTGCGTTACCATTACCATTTTCGAGAGACCAATCTCCATCTCGTTTGATAATCTAACCATACAGATTTGAACCTTGTGTTAGCAATAACGAAGGAGAGAGAACTCAGAGAAGGGACAGTGGCGATCAGAGGTGCCGCGGAGAAGAGAGTCAGGGCGAGGCACTCAGCATCGGCAGCAACGATATACATGCAGTCAAATAAGTGGAAATCATTGAAATACGTTGAAAAATTCGATAACTTTTGGCGAAAAAGAATAGTCGTGTGTGATAGAATTGTATAGAACGTTGTAAAATCGTTCATATATTACCAGTTCGCCTGGTAAAAGGGCGATTTTCTCTGCAAAATTTGTATCAGAAAAAAGCTAAGGAAACCAGGATTTCGATTCACCGATGTCCATTGAGGAGCGTCCTGTGTGAATTTCGCGGAATTCTTCGCCCCCGGACATCATTCCTGTCGATTTCATCGACAACATGGGTTAGTTTCGCTTGACTGCATCGAGTTAAACCTGAAGCTCTCTCGCAGCTCAGTTAAAAGTTGTTGTGACCCGTTCAATGGTTATGCACAACGCGTGGTTATTATGGTGATCGAGTCTTGCTGGTTGCAGCAGAATCCGCCCGCTGCATCTTACACAATAACATGGCAAAACTTAACAGAGAGTGCATTAAATCGTTTATCGATTTGCAACTCAAATTTTTACAGAGTCCTTTAACTCTTTTGCGGAGTCTTTTATCAGCGAACTTGCGAAGTGTCACAATGAGATTAGCATGTTGAAGGCTGAAATAACCGACCTCAAAGCAGAAATTAGACTCAGCATCTGTCGCCGGTTTGTCATATGCCGATGCTGTTGGACGCTCTCAGATATCCCAACCTTCGCAACAAACTACCTCAAAGAAGCGCCACCCTTCACCAACAAGCCAGCATGTCGACCCAGCGAAGACGCGGGTCATTGCCAAACCAGCTGACCCCATACGGCTACAAAATATATTGAATTTACAAGCCAGCCTCAATAATCTATAGACCTTACTATTGTGCCGCTCATAGCCACCGCTAAGCTTGTTTCCAACGGCAACCTTTTTGTGGAAGCCTAGACCAAGAAGACCTCGACCAGCTGTGGAACAAAACAGCCCCTCTCAAAAGCGAAGTCAGCTCTAAGTTTAACACAAGGCATGGTGTTATTGGTACGGAATGCTATCAATTGGTGCTATGAGTCAATAGACATGCATCACTTAAAATTCAGTTCCCCATCCCTTTATTAAGCAGAATTAGTGGAACTGTGCGTGTGTGTTGATGGCCTCCATCTTGAGCGAGATCCTGACTTTTCGAATGAAAATAAAATTTATTAAATCATGACATGTGATGATTCGTGATGCAAATTAACAAAATTTACTATAAATTTGGTGTTCTAATTGATATCTCAACGGAGACAATAATAGATAACTCCCTAAACTGATGTTGAGCTATACAGTAAAAGCTCGTTACAACGACACTCATTACACTGACAAATTCACTTATCGACAGCTTTTTGGTCGAAACCGATCTGCCACAATGTTAAAAGCCCGATACACTGACAAAATTCACTGTTCCGACACTGACAGGCAAAACGTCAAACAAATGTGCCTTTAACATTGAAATCTAGCTCATTACAACGACAGGCCGTCGCCTTGAGGTCGCTCATGTTCAATGACACGCGACTTTCTCCGATGTTCATTGACCCACGACGGACGACTCACATAAATTAAAGTTTTGATGTTGTCGGCATGTTATTGTTGCAATGTTTGTTTAAGCCTTTGTAAAAATATCAAAGGTTCAATTCAATGGTTTGTTGGTAAACAGCTCAGATGAAAGAATTAAAGCTGTGAACGCCGACGCTGAACAAAGAGTGAAATGCACATCTCCCGCTCAATTAAAGCAACAGATAGGTAGCCGATGATCGGAAAAATACTCTATGAATATTCAATGAACTCCGGCGACAGAGCGAGCGCTCGAGGTGTGAATTCACAGCTTTTGCTTATGAAAGAATAATGTTTGATTTCTTCAAGAAATAAAGATGTAAGGCCTAAACTATCCTTCAAATTCATAAAATTGTTCTTCCTTGTTACAACACAGTATGCATGCTAGGTAACACTACATACAGTAAACCAATAGGCATTATGGAGTGACCATCATATGACGGTCAGTCAATATTTGATGTTATGGGCCAAATTCATTACACTGACAAATTCGTTACAACGACCGATTTGCCTGAAACCAAACATGTCGTTGTAACGAGCTTTTACTGTATACGATTCATGAATGCATCAAAGAGATTCGAAGATTCTTTAGTTTATAGGATGCTAAGATCGACCTATTTTTCAATGCGTGATATCGATTAAATAATTTACCAAAGGCTGTATTCGCTTAGCTGATGTTTTGCTGAAGAGATCGGCGAAAAAATACGCTTCTAGGTTATTTGTAGGGACCAATCAGAGCGAAGCAAAATCTTATCGAGTTTATGACTCCATGGGATTGGCCACCTCGATCAATGACGCTAGAAGATGGGTGAATTTTTAAAGCCTAGTGCACGCGAGTATAAATTGATTCACTGCCGCCCTCGCCGCCTCGCACAATCCATAGCCTCCAGGCAAAGAAATCAGCACCTGACAGAATCATCCGATGTGAATTACGTAGCATGGCAGAGTGCAATAAATTGTTTATCGATTTGCAAACTCAAATTCTTACAGAGTCCTTTAACTCTTTTGCGGAGTCTTTTATCAGCAAACTTGCGAAGTGTCACAATGAGATTAGCATGTTGAAGGCTGAAATAACCGACCTCAAAGCAAAAACTAGACTCAGCATCTGTCGCCGGTTTGTCATATGCCGAGGCTGTTGGACGCTCTCAGATATATCCCAACCTTCGCAACAAACTACCTCAAAGAAGCGCCACCCTTCACCAAACAGCCCCTCTCAAAAGCGAAGTCAGCTTAAGTTTAACACAATCGTCCTTCTTGCCGTAGACCTCGATCAATGCTCACCATCCTGATCTCAGTGAATTCATCAACACAAACAGGGCCTGCCGCCTCCTATACAAAGATTTACAACCGTGAACGCCCACTCACAAGTATTTCGAGCACCAACCCTTACTATACCGCAAACAGTTTGTCCTGTCTGGACATTATGCTTATCCACATACCTGAGGAAACAAGTTTCTTTGGTGTGTACCCAGGCATTGGCACGTCTGACAATGGCGTTGCTTGCATTGACCTGAATATAACTTCTGTAACCACCCATACTAAATATAGTGTAATCATCGGACCTCGACTCCATTTCAACACGCGTAATGCCAACTGAGAAACCACCAATGACCATTTGTCCAACATCAACTGGCATCACCGCTTAACTACATGCAAATAAATAAAATAAACGATTTTAAATTTATTCATTTAATTAAATTTTGTAGATGTATTTAATATATTATTTCCTCTTCTCTTTTTTTTTTCTTTCTTTTCTCTTTTTCTTTTTTCTCATTTTCTTTTTTTTATATCTGTGTATTATGTTCAAATTTACATTTTGTTTTAAGTTGTATGGTCGAATTTAAATACACTTGTACTATTTTGTTTCTTATTATCGTTTCCGCACCCTCACGCAACGAATTCCATAATTATTATCAATGTATTTTTATTTTTCACATGCAGCTCAGGAACGGTATGTGAGCAAATCGCTGTTTTTTTGTGTGTCAAAAAAGCTTGTTCTTAGAGCACCATTTGCTCGATTATCTGTTTTGTTTCTTCTTCTTCTTCTTCTTCTTTTTCTTTTTCTTCTTCTTCTTTTATTCTGCTTTGTTTTTGCTATTTTTTATGGATCAATAAAGAGTTGGAGCGGAGAAGAGGAGGCACGCAGCATCGACGGCGGCAACGATACGGAGCATATCGGGAGAATCGGTCACAATGAATCTTAGTATTTAGTGCCTCTATTCGAATGACTTAATTGGCAAATGTTTTGAAGACTATAGTTTAAATTGCAGTTAGTGTAAAACCAACCACCTGAATTTTATGAAGACGTTTGTTTGGACTTTTGAGTGCATGCAATTATATACAGTGATTATAATACTACGTTATAATTACATAGTTTGCGTCACCATAGTGACATGTTCTATTATACTGTATCATGATTATTACCACAAGCAAACAAAAATATAACGCCATCCATTCATATACTGATATAGGGGTGTCCGAGAAATAGCACTTCTGTGACTACACTTTTCAAGCAAAAAAATATCCCCAGTGTTGTACATTCCGCCGTTATCGGGTAACGAAACATCCAACCTACTATTATAGCATAATATTGAATCGAACTAAATGAAGCTCGTTATTTGATTGATTTGTATTCCAGTATTCCATGGTGCGTGCATATGCACAAGCTGAAAATTGTATTTACATGTATAATTATGTGCATATTATCATATATATTGTCATAACGCACTGTGAGCAGACCAGCTCCCTGAACCATAACGCTCGTCGTTTCGATATCTTGAGAGTTGAGCCATATTGCTGTCAATGAGGTCACGACCTCCG
The DNA here is from genome assembly GCA_000328365.1 of Capitella teleta. Taxonomy (NCBI): domain Eukaryota; kingdom Metazoa; phylum Annelida; class Polychaeta; family Capitellidae; genus Capitella; species Capitella teleta. The sequence goes on from KB309387.1 coordinate 70,671, forward strand.
CTTCCGCTGTTGTTATTTTCGCGATTGTTTATCTGTTCTTTAGCAGACGTGGCGAAATGTGATAAGTTCTGCCGCAGATCATTAACACCGATCTCTGCACCTTTTGAAGGGGACCCTTTGTAAATATTCTCGTGAGTTGCATTGTGTTATTTGACCGCAATTTTCTCACATACCGTTGCTGAGCTGGTTATTCTCGCCTGTCTGACTCTCGTCTCTTGACTTGAGTGTCTCGACTGTGAGTCTTACATTACATGATGACTTAATATCGAGTATACTAAATAGAGGCTTGGAACGAGACAAGTCTACGTTCTGATTGAAATAACACAGCACTACCAGAATGAATAACCAGATTATCATAAACCTACATTTGTACATCATAATGTAGCTCCGACCTCAAGCAGTAGCGTTTCGAATGCATCGGCGAGCTATAACAGATGGAAGATGCATTGCCGTGATACTGATTGCGGCATAACTGTTTAATAATAGTTTATTGTTATTATTAAAGTTTATACTCATTATTTGTGCTATTATAGTATAATATTTATGGCAGTAATGCTATTTTACAAGTATTATACAACTTCATTATCTGTTGCAGACATCATGAGCCGTCAAGTGTGGTGCTTGCTGTTGCTTGGGTGTGTGGTTGTCCTAAGTCAGGCTCAGCCCACTATGCCTGAAGCCGAGGAATCTAGTCAGAGAGAAGAAATTGCAGAAAAAGAAGAGGCATTCATGGAAGAAATGGAAGAAGCAGTGAAAGAAGAAGATGATGATGATGATGATGATGATGATGATGATATGAGTGATTTGTTAGGTGATGACGTTGAACTGCCTCCACACCTTCAAGAACATTTGCTGAAATTGAAAAAAACATACGTGGAATCAGGTTTGGGTCCCCCTGAGGAGGTAATGGACCAGGGAAATGTGGAGCCTGTGGAGGAGGAGGAGGCGAAGAAAGAGGAGGTAGTGTCAAAGGAAGATGAGCTACCAGAGTTCCCGGATATCCCTGAGATGTTCGAGTTACCAATGTCGGCAATTCACGAAATAGTGCGGCAAAGAATTGATCGTAATGAGCTCATCACTTCAGTTGTGTATAAACCTGATGATACAGGAAGGGTAGACATTTACAGGTAAACGATGATCCGGTTTAAAGTCTGGTTTTATTGGTTTGCAGGTTAAGTTAGAAACATACCGCCAGATTATGACTCCACAAGGTATCGTACGCACCTCCATGGAGGAGGACTTTGAGGACGTGCAGGAACTGCGTGCGACTGTTGATACGATCGCAATGCCTGAGGAGGAGTTGCTGGTTGAGGAGGAAGTGGAGGAAACGCAGGTGGAGTTGACTCCGGATGAGAAAAGGGGTTTGTGGCTAGGGAAGAATATGGGCTGATTTACTCTTTTGTACTTGTATAGCTCTGGAGTTGTACGACCAAGCTATGACAATTCTGAATGACACAACGGTCAGCCAAGGTTTTGCGAAGGGAATTCAGTTGTTGGAAGAAGCCGCTGAGCTTAATCACTCGCTTGCGATGGATCGGGTGGCCTCCGCTTATCTTTTTGCTGACCACGTCGCTCAGAATATCTCTCGATCTAAAGAACTCTACGAACGCATGGCTGCTCTGGGATATCCCCAAGGGCAGAGGGTGCGTTGCTATTCACACTGAATTTCACTTTGTAATATTTCGTTTATTCCAGGGTCTTGGTTTCCTGTATGGAAATGGAATTGGAGTGAATTCCAGTCAAGCCTCTGTTAGTTCTGTTCTTTTTGTTTCTTGTACTTACTTTTTTTCTGTTCCCAGAGTTTAGTGTATTATGCTTTTTCTGCATTGGGAGGTGATTCGCTTGCTCAAATGGCACTTGGGTACAGATACTGGGGAGGCCTTGGAGTAGAGTTAAACTGCGAGACTTCATTGGCATACTACCGCAAAGTTGCTAGTCAAGGTAGAATCGTGTTGCCATGGTTACACTCCTCTCAAACTGCTTCATCCAGTTGCTGCTGAAGCGTCGATGACAGGGGGCACTACGACCCAGAGGATTCGACTCCTCGATGAGGTTGAGAATCCTGGATCACAGAACGGAATTCTCGATGACGATCTCATTCAATATTATCAATTTCTGGCTGACAAAGGTGACGTGCAGGCGCAAGTGGGGCTGGGCCAATTGTACTACCAGGGAGGCAGAGGAGTCGACATCAACCATGATGTCAGTTGATTTCAATGCGCAATCGCTTTTGTTTTATCCTTTATTAATATATTCCTCAGAGGGCTCTGAATTATTTCCGACTTGCTGCTGAGTCTGGAAATGCTAATGCGATGGCGTTTCTTGGCAAAGTAAGCTTTGGTTATTTAATTTTGCAGATGGTTCAAATGTTTCTTCTGCAGATGTACTCAGAAGGCAACAGCAACTCAGTCGTTAAACCAGATAACGAAACTGCTTTCGAGTTCTACAAGAAATCAGCTGATAAAGTGATTTGATTTTATTTGCATTTTTAAATTTAAATTTTTGATATCTGCAGGGTAATCCTGTTGGACAAAGTGGCTTAGGACTGATGTACATGTATGGAAAAGGTGTTGAAAAGGTCTGGATTTCTGTTTGTTTCCCAAAATGCTGATTTAATATTTGTTTGTAGGATCTCACCAAGGCTTTCCGGTTTTTCTCGTTAGCGGCTGACCAGGGCTGGGTGGATGGCCAGCTGCAGCTGGGGATAATGTATTACGGTAAGCGGCTGCCATGCTTGTGTAACCTCATAATCACGATTCTTTTCAGCGGGTTTGGGAGTCAGACGTGACTACAAAATGGCTCTGAAATACTTCAACTTGGCCTCGCAATCCGGCCACGTTCTGGCGTTCTACAATCTTGCTATAATGCACGCTAGCGGAACTGGAGTCCTGCGCGCTTGCCACACTGCCTGCGAGGTTTAAAATAAACACAATTTGTGATTGTTGCATTCACTTGTTTCCCTGCATCAGCTTTTTAAAAATGTAGCAGAGCGTGGGAAGTGGGCCGATTTACTGATGGAGGCACACGCGATGTACAGGGAAGGCAACGTAGATGGCGCCATGCTCAAGTACATGTTTCTGGGCGAATTGGGCTACGAAGTGGCTCAGTCCAACGTGGCATATCTACTCGACGGAGGTCAGTGTTTTACTTAGGGGTCATTGAGTGCAATAATGGAGAATCTATTTCAAAAGGGGAGACGCTGCTGTTTAGTGAGCGGGAGACCTACCAGAGGGCGCTGCTGCACTGGACAAGGGCTGCTTCTCAAGGTTACCGTTAGTAAATGTTATTCGATTTTTATTCTCATTTCTTTGTTCAGGATACACCACTGCCAGGGTGAAGATAGGCGACTATCATTACTACGGCTTCGGCACTGATGTCGATTACGAAACTGCTGCCACGCATTACCGCATCGCATCAGATCAGCAGAATAACGCGCAAGCCATGTTCAATCTAGGATACATGCACGAAATGGGTTTGGGCATGAAACAGGTGGCTTTGTACTAGCATAATCTCACATGCAGCATAACTCATGAACATTTAAACAGGACATCCACTTGGCTAAGCGCTTCTATGATATGGCAGCCCAAACCAGCGCTGACGCTCAGGTGCCGGTTGGTCTCGCTCTATGCAAGCTGGGTTTCCATTTTGCTCTGGAATACATCCGCGAAGTAAGTGCACTGGGTCACATCAGTCGTGTGCATGACGTTTTTATCGCACAGCATGCTGCCTTTTATAAGGATCTGGACCTCCGTTTGTACTTTGGACCAAATTGGGATTTGTACGTACTGACGGTGTTGTGTATGTTCTTTGGATTCCTTATCGTGATCCGGAGGAGGTAAAACACCTCCTCCACCTCCTCATCATCAGCAGCCACCTCCACCTTCATTCCTGTTTTTTTTTTTCCTTGTTATCATCGCATTAGCTGATTTTCGGTTATTTTTTTGGCGTATGACTGCGTGTGTGTTTGAATTTTTGCGAGTGGATTTTCATCTCTTCAGCTCTTGCAATAAAATGCCTTTCACCTTATTACTATGTTTGTGTTTTTGAACTGTTTTCTTTCTGTTGGGTTCAATTCGTGCTGTTGTGTAACAGAGGTTGGCATGGGGTTAATGGCCAATGATTGCTCCCACATCTTGTCTTGATTGGAATTGCCGTTCTATTCGGTCGTGTATTTCTCAGTACTTACTAAATAGTAATCTCTCAACTATTATTCTAGTAAGTTCTCAACTGTCTTTCTTTGAGTTAAATGATAAAGATTTTTGATTTTGGAAAACTTGATAACTGTGCCATTTATCATTGTGACAATGTCTAAAGAGATTTGTACTCGCATGTATTCGGATTTAAACGAAAAGAATCATAACGCATTACCAAGCGTCGGGTCTGCCCAAACACCACGGGTCACATGACTGCTGTAAGTAAAACCAGATTGATCTGTCGATCTGTTAACCCCAATTATCCGAATACACCGTGGTTGGACGCGTGACTTAATTTGTTACATGATAATATGTAACAATTCAGCCTCATCTTGGTAAGTTGGTTGGATGATCAAGTGCGACCTTGAACATTTGTCATGTTTAGCGTCTAATGCGACGATGATCGTGCGGGATGCAGGTTTCGAACAATACTAAGCTATTTCGTTTCCAATGAATGAAGCCGAGTCTCAAGGATATCCAACGTGTATTCGGAGGTTTTGTGCTTGAACACGCTGCTTTGCGTGGTTTGCGAAGTGTGCTGGTTTTACGGGTTTAGACACACCGCCAACTGCGGCCAAGCGTGCAGCTTTGAGTGCATCCATAACGCATTTTCCTTGCACCTTTCGATAACGTTATGATTCTCCAGAGGACCATCTTCACTTCGCGGACCTTGAACATGCCACACACTCGAACTAAACTTAAACTTATTTACATGTATATGGTTAACTTTTCTACACTTCTAAGTTGGCAATGGATATCCGTAATTTCTCAGCATTGACCTTTCTCCTGATCACTACGGCCGCTGGGTCACACATCTCCTACAAAGACTGTGGTATGCTTAACATTTTACTCACAATAATTCACTCACATTCATTCATTCTTTCATCAGGGTCGAAGTCAGGTCGCCCCATTTTCGTTGACCTTGACCCCTGTCCAACAGAGCGTCCATGTGTTCTTCACGTCAACACCCAGGTCCAACTTGCCGTGCGATTCTTTTCGTCCACCCAGACTGACCAGGTGACCACTGTGATAACCGGTTACCTCGCAGGTGTAGACGTCCCACTCCCGATATCAGATCCGAACTCTTGCGACCATGGGGTCAATTGCCCGGTGTCGAGTGGACAAGTGAACACTTACAACGAATCTATTTACGTCGATCCCGGGTTTCCTCTGGTGCGTTTCATGGAAATTTAATTTGAAGAAGATAATATTAGGTAGTTTAATTAAACTACAAGTTGTGTATATACACGCACTTCTTACCACCTCCTTTTCTTCCCTTCTTTTTTAATGTCGGTTCTTTCCCCCAGGTGGAGATGACGATGCGGGTCGAACTGAAGGATGACGGCACTGACGACTTGGCCTGCGTCGAATATCCCATCAAAATTGTTCTCTGAACAATACAAACCAACTTTCGCGACTATAATTTTGTTGGAGGGACTACAAAATCCTATATGCTTATAAATGATATGAGTGTAATAATTTCTATATTATTATGAACATTCAATACACCATCAGCAATACTTTGTTGAGAACAATTAACCCAGAATCATCTCTTTTGAAAGTCCACTTTTCTCTTTTCTTTTCTTTTCTTAATGGTGAAAGAATTGAACCCGTTTGCTTCTTTGAAAGCCCCGGTGAGAGTAATCAGCCTAATAAGAATACATGTATAAGATATAACTTATAATTATTATTGTGGACTAACTCGGTAATCATTAACTGACCGATTTATTGGGTGAATCATTCATTGTATGGCTGATCGATTTTATATCCCCTGCAGCCGAACCCTCTAATAGCCCTCGATGCCTGCCAGCCAGGTAACTTTTCACTTTGCTTTTTGTTTATTTGCGCTCAAATTAACTTGATGGCGGTCGTCAGTCGATCGTGAACAATGCGCGTGACAGGCGTTTGTTGTGCTTCGGCATCAATATCGTTGCATGCCTGGTCAGCGATTACGGCCGTCCGCATTGACGTTCACAACGCTAATCAAGACTTGATTCGTAACCGGATCGAGCGACGTTCAGGCGTCGCTAATAGCTGTTGATTCACCTGTAGCAGAATTACACTCTCATTGCTTCTAAATTGGCCGACAAAAGCATCCGCCAGGGGCGCTCCGTCGTCACAACACAGCGTTGGCGATGCGCCCCAAAACAACTCTGTGCAAACGAAACGCTATCTGCGTCTGTGTGGGCGATAATAAGATGAGCAAACACTTTCAGCTCGTCATGCTTGGTTGGTTGTACAGGTGATTATCCTGACGCATGCGCTGATCAATCGAAGCAATCTGTTCGATTAGGTGACAAAGCCGCCGGGCCATCCGCAAATGCCCCTGATTGTCCCTGATGGTCTCTGATGGTCCTTGTATGGGCGAGGCGTTCCCCTTGCGCGTCTCGACCTTGGTCTTTCACTCTGGCTGTTATATATGAGGAGGGCATTAACTTGTTTTGTTAACGCAACACGTAGGCCTATTGCGCTATACAATGTATTCGCCTATTCACGATATGTTATGAAATATATATATAGTTAACTGGTATCCAGTTACCTTTTGAGGCAATCAGTAGCTCAGTCGGTTTAACCGCCTGACTGGTTCTGGTCCCGAGTTCGAGGCGCCTTGATTGTGTGTTACTTAATTACATGTAATGATGACTCTGAGTGCAGTGCTGCCCAACTGCATAACAAGGGTAGGCCTACTAATTAATCGCACAAGGGATAATTTATGGAATGGGATCATTGTCTTACTACGTAATAGTTTCCCATTTCCCTCATCTTTGATATGCTAAATGCATAAGTTTTGGGTATTTACACTTCTCGTCGTTAATTGTCATTTTTGATCATTATCTCTGAGATTGCACGTTTCCTTTTTTTTCATACATGGGGCGATTTGTTTAGGTAATCTGGACACAAACAAGACTACTCGGGGTTCAAGCCTATACATCTATACTAGACTAATGCCCTTGTTACATCAGACAACTTTTGATATAGCTGATAATTCCCGTCGTAACATTCCATCACGAAGACATTTTTTTTTAATTACACGTAATTATGAATTTTCATGTTGTTTCAAATTCGTCCTGACTTGGATTCAATATGAAATACAGGAGTCTTCCACACCAGATCATGTTTGGTTGGCACAGATATGAAACGCGAAATGTTTTATTTTCGATTTTATTTTATTTTATTTTATTTTTATTTTTATATTTTTATTTTTATTTTTTTTTTTTGATTCTATTTTATTATTCCTTTTCTAATTTCATGTTCTCTTTGTGCTTCCATCGTTTTAATGTTGCCTTGCGCATGCACAATGTTTTCTTATTCTTCTGGAGTCGGAGGGAAATAATCAATATTAATTTTGATCTCTGTTGTATTCCGATCGGCTTGAGGTCGGATTGGGTAGGCCTATATGATGTTCTATCCTTTACCGTCAGTCCTCTCCGAGCTTACCAGGAGCTGATCCTCTCNCGTGTCCAGGTTCAATTCCAGACCCAACATCATGAGAATATTGGTTTGATCCCTTATGCATCGACAAGGGATGATTAAGGACACCAAACTGTTCCATTTGAATGGCGCTTGAATTCACATTCACGAGTTAGAAGTCTGGACCGATGGAAGTAATTTCTACCAGCGAAAATTTATCTACAAATCCATCCATTTTTGGAGTTTGTTGATCTCTGGTGCTGCTCAGGAACTATTTCTATCGAAATGTCTTTACTGTCCGTTAATCAATTTTGCAGCACTGTGTAATTTCGAAGGGGTTTCTCTTCTGGGGTTGGTAGCACATGATTATATATTTTCGATGCATTTGCATCATTTATCGCAGAAATAACTGATAACCATGGTAACACCAATGCGCTTGAGATTATACCGTTCCAGATTGGGTTCAAAACGAGAATGAAAACCAAGGTAAGTAAAATATGCGTGACATCATTTTAATACTTTAATAACGACCGTGCAAAATATGAGGAGGTAAAATTATGTCATAAAAACAACGACAACAAAGGAAAGAACAAAGATGAGGATCGATCTGACGGGAATCTCCTGAAGCAGTGAACCAGTCACTTCATTGACGAAATATTGAATCACATTATGCATATATATATATATACGGGGTGTTCCATATCATAGTCAGAATTCACTGAGCCACCCGATATAGTCAGATATACTTGATATTGCACAACGCTGACGAATATTCAACAACTCTTTGTAACATTGTACTATAATATTTACATGTATACAGGAACATTTGAATTTGCAATTTGTCTATAAATCATAATTTCTGGAGTCTGCTACACTTGACGTTACAGTTGCCAATGGCAACTGATCACGTGACCCATGGAACTGCTTGCGGTTAGGTTTGTGGACTGCAGGCAATGTGAGTGGGTGCTCGTTCGATGTCGTGGTCGGTGAGCCATCATCAGTGACAGAGATGTCATCATCTTCGTCATCATCGGTCACGTGACCTAGATTCGGCGGTTTCTGCGCAGCAACCGGAAGTGCGTCCCTAAGGGCGCGCTCCTTATTTCGACTCGCAGCTTCCTCCTCTCGTTTCTGTTTCCGCCATTTAGCGCGTCTGTTCTTGAACCAAACCTGGAATAAGAGTTAGAAAAAAATATGTTTTTAGCGGATTTCAGAACTGCTGGACCGGACGGAGTGGGCTGGCTAACGGCTAAGCGGCGACCGGCGACCGGCTAAGCTTCAGGGGCCCTTGAAAGCCAGCTGCTTTCTACGTCTTAATGGCAGCTTTTGTTTAAGAGGGCCCGAAGAACAGCCATCTCACCCGTAATGGGCTTACAGCATCTTCGGCTGATTCTCTCCATGTAGATAACTTATTAGAAGAAAAACCTTAATCCGGAGATTTACTTAAGGCGCGTTTGCACAGTCGCGAGAGGCCGGCGGCTTGATCGGTTTAAAGAAGTGCGCTCGATTTCAGCTCATCGCCTCGCAGGGGGAAGAGAGTTCAAGAGCGGGAAGATCTCAAAGACCACATCCGCATTTATAGACTCAGTGTACGCCCTCGGGTGTCGTAAAACAATGGGCGTAGCTTCTTTATTCCGATAATTAGGCGAAGTTACGCAAACCCAATAACAATTTTAATTGTAGCAAAATGCACGTGCCATTTAGAATATATGTGTATCACTTTTTGTGCTATGATATGTGCACAGATGGAAATCAACTCCTCTGGACAAACGCCAAACCATCCGCCACTTTGATCCAATGAAACCTTTTATCACAAATTTCTTTACCGATGTTTTTCTTAAAGCGATCCGTCTCTAATCTATCGAACACCAATTGAATACCACTGTCGATTTCAAAGGCATTTCAGGAGGCAACCAAAGCAGTTCCATTTCCGGGGAGCCACGAGAAGGTGCTCTCGGGCGTATTAAGCCCCAGCGTGACAAAGAGCATCTTCGATCCGAACCAGGCTCCCAGGGCTCAGCCCTCCTGATCAAACAAGCCGCTTTTGTGCCGACCGCATTAATCTGAAGCTGCGCGCGATCCTCACGAATTCGCAATTAAGTCATCCATCGATCGACTTCGATCTTCATTGGATGGAGGCATCGATGATCGGGTCTCGGAGCGCAGGAGAGTGACAGCTCCTATTAAAGTGGGATTTATTGTTCCACCTGTTGAATTTACCTTTGATTTTTTTGTAACTGTGTAGGTTTCTTCTAGTATTGCGCAGGAAACGAGGTATATACAATAGCGGTGTGTGTTTGATTATATAATGAACATATTAATAATATGTTTATATAATTATATATAAACTATGGTAAGTGTTAAACTAGTTTTATATTGTCGATAGAGATTGGCCTACCTCAACGCGCTCTTCTTTCAAGTCGATCTTGATGGCCAATTCTTCTCTGAGCAGAACATCCGGGTAGTGTGTCTTGTGGAAGGTTCGTTCCAGTTCGTCCAGTTGCTCTTCTGTGAAGATAGTTCGATGTCGTCTTTTACGTTTGTGCTGCTGCAGATTGTGACAGCCAGCCACAGCTGCCATCCGCAGGACATCCAAAGGAACGAAGCCGCCAGCTGCACTGTTGGGACCCCATGCCCCACCAGCCGCAGCAGCTGCAGCTGCGGCCGCTGCTGCTACTGCTTGTTGATACGCTGCGGCGGCTGCTGAAATGAAACATATAAATTAACATAAAGCAGATGTTAACTTATACAATATGACCTTGCGCGGTTATCAAAATAAACGCTCAAATAAATTTATATAAATTATTTAAATAAATTTAGCCAATTAATTCCAAATCAGACATAAAGTTTAATTCGAAACATGGCAATCCTCTCTTAAAGTGACATAAAAAGCATGGGGCACAAACCACCGTTTAAGTGAAATTTATCACAAATCGCTTTCCTATTCTTCTTGAACATTAAGCAGTTAAAGGTATTCCATCTTAATGACCTCCTAATGAGCGATAACGAAGAGGGGCTTATTCACTCATGCCCCTCTTTACAACCAAGCCCGCCCCCTTTAAGTGTGAAACTTAATTCTCTCAGAAATCTAAGATTTTTCTTGAGCACATTGAGTTCTGGGGTCATTAGCGAAGCTCTTTCAAGAGCTTCCCATCTTTATAATGTTCATTTCTTGGTCATAAATAGTTTCTTTCATAATAAAAAAATAGGCTTAGATCTGATGTCATAAAAACATAATTATCATAAAAATACAAGAATTATCTCGTATTTTATGTGTAATTTTATGCATAATATGAAGTTTGTTCTCTGTGAGTTTGATTCTTTGTTTGTTGGTTTGTGTTATTTTTCTCTTTTTTTGGTGTTGAATTATTTAAATGAGATTCAACCAGCATGGAATCGGCTTTTATAAAGACGGGTAAATTTCTTTGTTGTGGACTCATTAGCGCTTTTTATCCTTGTGAGAAAACTTTCGAGGTATTTCTGAGATCTAACGGGAAGCAATTCTGGTTTAACACCGAAGCCAAATCGGCGATATTTGAGCAGGGGGCAATTTGTCGACGAGGGAGAGAGGAACACCTTAGAAGTGGAGAGCAGAAAGCTGCCAGAAACCCGGGAAATGCTTTCTCCAGCGATCTTATTCGATAAACAGAAATTAGCAATCAATTCCTTTGATTATGAAGCGATTTTCCCGCGGGGCGTCCCCGTTTGACTCAACTTCCGGATCACTCGCATATGGCGGTGGCCATCTTACTTCCGGTCGCGGGTCCATTTCGCTAATGAACGAGGTGTTATTTTAACCTAATGTACCTCTCAATCACACCCCGTGCTCAGGGATTTCTCAAGAGGACTTTAAGGCGATTTAGCACCGCTGCAACTGAGGCTGAGCGCGAGAAATCCGCGATTGACGTTCGGATTGAAGCATTTGTCAGCGGGGGTCGGGCGTTGATCCGCGATTTCACGGCCCAGGAAATCCGCGAAATGGAATGAAAAAGAGATCAGTGCAATCCGAGGGCTTAGCTCCTGGACGGAGAGGTGCGTTTACGGGAGGAGAAGCGAATTAGGCACCCGTGTGTATACAGTAATGTACGGCAAAGTAAATTGCATACGCCTATAGACCTAATGTATAACTCACTATTCACCTTAATTAATTATTATATATTCTGAACCAATTGGTACGTGGCATTTGTGTAAACTTAATTGTATTATTGTTAACAGTTATGCATGCATATCAATATATTCAAGATGTAAATGTATGATGTAAGGGAATAATATGATCTAGAAGGGTAGGTTATAAGAGGGAAAGGGTAGAAGAGTAGGTTAAGAGGGAAAGGATAAAAGGGTAGGTTAAGAGGGAAAGAATAAAACGTTAAGTTAAGAGGGGAAGGGGGGCAGGGGAGGATAATAGGCAGTGCATTCTGTGGTCAGAGGTAAGGCCATGAGGCGCTTATATAGTCCACGGGGACATGTATGGTTTCACCTGCAATTAAATTATCTCGATCGAAATTATAGTATTCTCTACTCTTAAATTTGGAATCGCTAACCAATAGCAAACTTACATTATACAAAAGATCCCTAATAGCATTGAACAATGCATATGATATATGCATGTACATGTATAGGAACTGCGCTGGGATTGAGGCTGCTCTGATGTAATTTCTACATCTCTGTGTGTGTGTTCTTCTATAACAAACTCACTTTCTACATCCCGATTCATCTCTCAGTCCATTTCATAATTTTATCTCGATCTTGTGATCAATTTTCTGAGATTTTTACCGATTTGTTTTTACATGTACTATAGATGCGTATAGTAGCCCTGTCGTCGAACTCACATTTAAATTGCTTATTCTTGACCAATTGTAATGAAACCAATAAAAATTGCATTGCTTATTCAATAAGTATAAGCCATGCATGCATATAATTATGCACTACATCAAATGCGTGTTGGCCTATGCCAAGCACAAATGACCTTCATTGCTAAAATCCACAAATAATGAGTACATGTAAACCAGTCTTTGCGGCGCAACTTTTGGATTTATGTCGGCAGATATTGCGTTCGTTAACTTCGGATTCATTTCTATACATGCTTGAAATCGCGACTGTTCAGTAGTGTCAATATCGTGCATGCATGACTATTGCGCAATAATAGTCCGCTCTGCAACAGGTTAGAATATTCGCCGAGTGGATTATTAATTTAATCGCGGATAATACGGATCACAAGAAATCGATCTCGTCGTTTTATGCTTCGTTGTAATAAAGTCGATCACTGATCAACGAGAGATTATCTGATTGAGTTCTCACCGAGGAATTCGTGAGTAGCAGCGGCCTGATGTTGGTTGGGTCCAGAGGGAAGCTGAAGCATCTGAGCCCTGGATGGAGTGGGCAGGACATGAGGTCTTGGCGCGAGGATGCTGTCGATGGTGAAGGATGACGAGGATGCCGACACGGGCAGTTGGGGTGGCGATCCCCTGGTCGCCAGTTGCATCCTCATGTGGTCAGTGGACGTCACGACGGGGTGGCAGTAAGCGGGGTGCAGTGAATGGTGCATCGTAGTCCGAAAGTCCTTGGGGAATCGAACGCTATAAAGAGTCTGTTAACTGCATTACGGCGACAATGCCTTTATATGGATATTGCGCCCAGCCAATCACAGCGCTCCGTTAGGATATGACCACGCCCCGTCTTTTCTGCGTTGACCAATGAGGAGTGTTCTTACGGAGTGACCGAATCAAGCAGTTCGTTCATCGTTTTCTAATCCGCGGATCTCGTCCTCCACGGATATCCGTCGTGGCAATCCGGCTAAATGCAGCCTCCGTTAATCGTCTCCGATTCCTTATAATCGGCTCCCCGGGATTTGCGTTTAAGAAATTAAGGGGTCGGTTTTCCCAAGCCCTCCCGTGCACCCGTGGGATGCAGGGTACATAACAGCTCACGGCTTCATCGCCAACCGACGAATCATTTTTCCTGCTTAAAAGGTGTGAGGTTCACGAAATAAGCCTAATCTCTGAAATCGAATACATTGGAGCGATGCTCATATTTAATCAAATACTCAATGGCTCAGTGATAACATGAGAGCTACAAGTAACGAAATATCTCCCTGTTAATACTTTATCAAATCATAGAAATACCTCGATCAACTATATACAAATATAGGATAAGATTTAATCCTGGTTCCGACAATCTTAATATCCACATCAAAATGTTCATATTTTTTTCGGATTCGAATGTGACTGTTTCTATTCGTGATGAGAACGCGCTTCCCTTGGGTCCAATTTCGTTCTTTGGATCTTCTCAGTCAACAGAAATCCGTCCATTTCGACCGAAGATTAAGCAACTCAGCCTTAAGCAAGTTTCATTTCCAGTCCTCGTCAGGAAGTCCTGTTTCATCGGACCTCAGCGGTCAAACATCCGAAATCGATTGCTCCGATGTTAGCAGAACGCGTCTGAAAATGCACTCTAGCGTCTGGCAGCAGTTAGAGCAAGAACGCTGCTTCGGACTCTGAAAAATATGTAGAGTCGGACGCGAGACAATGCGGTGGGTAACAGCGGTATTAGAGCACATCAAATATGATTCGTTTGTTCGCGTAGATTCGATGCTTTGTTTCAAAATGGCTGGAATCACACTCGCGTTGAGCGATAATACCAGTGACACGTCCCTAAGGTGGTTATGGCAAGCTGGTGCTGACATACGCACCAATGGACGCATGTTGACACAAGTTTCGTGGAAATCTGGTTAATTAAGTGGTTTCGCACCTGCAAAATAAGGAATTAATTAACTCGATTAATGACCACCCGCTGAGGTTATCTTTCAATAACCACAACCGGGATCATTTCAACTGTTTTAGGCGCGAAAAGTAATGGATACCCGCTGCCCGACTGGAATGCCATTCACTTTTGAAAACACGATTTCAATGTCGATTAAGTCGTTCAAAGGGCCGTTTAAGTTCTCGTAAGCTGTTTACACTCGTTGAATAGACCAGTCGACAAGCTGCTTGTTCTTGTCTTCGCCAGCAGCATTCGACACAGTTGCTGATTCAGCGCTTAATGGACAAATACTCGCGTTGCTTTCTCTTAAATGCGGATTGCTTGACGCCGATGAATGCATCAAAGGGAGACGAAATGGGATCACGGAGAATGGGGAAGACAGCGAACCCAAAGGTGGACCTTGTGATCGCGTGCCGTGAAAGAACACACATCAACAAACCTCTGGGCTGCGTCTCCAAATGTAACAAGTGGGAACGAAGCGAGCGTGCTGTAAACTGCGTTGAATTTACACCTGTAAATTATGTGCAGGTATATTGCATGAGTAAATAACAATTTGATTAGCACGTGCCAATACCACGGATGAATACCTGATCCGATGCAAAATGCGGATTACTAACATCACAAATGGCGAAATCCGAAGCGATTCATTCGTTTGCTGTTGACTCAGCATCCGGGCATTTGACACACAGACAATGAGCCAATAAGAAGCTGATTAAACAGCCATTAATGCTTTAATAGACACCGCGAATCATCGACCAGCAACTCACGCAAACACTGATTGTTGCACAATTTGAATTATTTATGGTTGCTGTAGAGTATAGATATAATACGAAATGTTATAATTGTGCGTGCAAAAAAATATATAATATAATATTGATAAAATAAAATAAAAATCAAATCGCATCTTTTGTGGTAAAATGTAACAGCGATTATCGTAATATTCACTCTTTTGATATGATACTAATAAGTGATAATTTTAGGGAATTAGATAATTGGAGAAAAACGAAATGATTACATTACTCATGATTCGAATCCAAACTCAACTTTTTTTCTCTCTCCATCATGCAAGCATACGTCATTACAAACCCTTCTTGAAATGAAGTTTGTATAATAGTCCATAGTAGTAGGCCTATTAAAAATTGCATGCTGGCAATGTAGTAGAGATGAATTGAAGATTGTGATTAACACATCGCCGTGCAAACGAAAGTGAAACTCGATAGGACCAGGTGTAAAAGAAACGATACATCTGAGGCGACCATTACTGGTCATTGCTCGCCTCAATCGGAAGCCAGGGCATATTTGCTGACCACTTAGCACTAATCCCACCCACAGCCCTTTCAGTCGACGAAAACCACAGCTAGAATAAACACCCGGAATGCTTTACGTCGATAAGGGGGTAAATTCACGAGTTGGCATCGAAAAGGTGAGTGCAGCTACGATTTGCTGACATGTTTGGTGGAGTTAATCCCGAGTATTGGTTGAATTAAGAGGTTGACAAACAAAGTGGATGACTGCGGAAAGATCTGGTAGGGATTTTCTACCGATTAGGATTTATATTTAGTGATTGATTATCGCCCAATAACAGGTATTGAACTTGGCCTGAAGGAGGCTCGCGAGACTCTGGTAATGGACAATGATTCCATCTAAATATGAACCCTTTAATCTTTTGGGTTTTTGTGGTCAGCGATATAGTTATTGTGTCTGAATTTCTCAGGATTTTCTTGCGGCTGAACAGGACACCTGTTGCAGTGTCCAGGGCTTCTGCATTTTATACCTGAACCCCAAAATAATTGAAATGTCACATTATCTAAAGAATGTTAAGCGTCACAATTTCAATTATCATTTTCCGTGTGTTTTACAGAATACATATCTACATTTATATAAATGGTGTAATGCCAATAATTTGAAGGAAAAAAAACTGCTTATAATCATGTTTTACCTTTAGTTGTGTTTCTTCCGTCGCAGCCTTTAATGTTTTACAGTAAAAATGAAGTACAGCTCTTAAACCGGTTGCTGGTTAAATTTTAATTATGTACGGTTATTATCGAGATAATAAGAAAATTACAACTTTATATACCGGTATTTCGGCGATAAGATAACCCAATCTAATTCTGGGATGATATATGCATTACGTACAGAGATGTTTGAGATTAAGGTTTAGGTCTATGGTTTTCAACAACATTGCGTAATAGCCGAGAGAGGGGCTGGGGAGGTGGAGGAGGTGGGGTGACAAGCAATGGTGCCTCCATTAGGAGGCTAGTGTTTGGGCATTAGGTCAAAGGGAATTTGGAAAGCAAGTGTTTGAAGGCGGATTAGCGCAGTGTTCGCGCCGGAGAGCCCGCGAAGCACCCGACCAACTGCGAAAATATTGACGCCGGCGATTTAGCGAAATACATTCAACTGGATTCCGCGTGGAATGCTACCTCCACGGACGATGGAACGATTGACTTGTGGAATCATTGACTCCCGTATATTGACATGCCACGTGGTTACACCGGAAGGTGACGAAATGATCATGGAGTGAATTAATACGCTCATGATGACGAAACAATAAAATCATGACCGCCAATTAACTTTGTCAATATAATTAAGTAATTAATTTCTCTGTCGTTAATTTCCACGTTTTCACTCAGTTGCGCGTGTCACCTACTCCTGTAATTATCGCTCGATTGCTAATTGATCTTTCTAAACCAATTATGTCATTTAACAGTGGATGAATTGCGAATTCATGCGTAGCGTCTTCCCCCCCCCCCCCTTTTTTTTTTCTTTATCAAAATTAAAAAAAAAAAAAAAACGCTATTTAGATTCGTAAATATTTTTCTTATAATTATCTCAAAGTGTGGAAGCGGTGGGGTGTGACATGGCACTGCACGGATTCTATCTGGTAGATCTATAGATGTATTAATATGTTACATGTACATACATATAATTATGTAGATACAAATTGATATACAGAATCGTGAGAATATCACTGTACTGTATACAAGTATTCCCTCGATTGTGCTTCAGCCTCTCACGGTAAAAAAATAATCTCCCTATCCACAATTAGATTTACGACTGGGCGTTGCGGCTTTAAAGCATCCTACTCTACATATAGGGTTAGTAAGAAGTGACCCCCAGGCGGAGATTAAAATCCCAATACGCTTGCTATTGATAATATTTGAACGGTTTAAAAGCGGAACTTACATTGCGCACTCTTTAATATTGCGAAATATCTTCTGTCGAACAAGCAGCGATGCGACGGCGGATTACTGCGTGTTGCTCCAACAGATTACTGCGAGATGCAAGTTTAGCGTCATCCTGTTGGCGCCCCAGGGCACGACTGCAGGGCTAAGCCCCCACCCCCACGGGGATTATGTCACCCTGATGGATGTGCTCTTTGCCACCGACGGTACATATGTAATAAAGCAGACTACACGGGCCTAGAAGTTATGGTGAAGACGAGTTTCAAGAAATTATACTGATATTATTCGTATTAATTACATTATAATTTATGCCAAGATATTGGGTGTGCATTTGTAATTAGGTTTTGTGACTGTGGTCAGTATTCTTCCCTGAGATTCTTCGTGACAGTGCAGTGTGGCTACATAAATGCTAAAGGCTGAAAACAAATGCAGAGTTAATTGACCGTTAGATCTCGTGGGTAATTTCTCGCCCAAAATGTGCATAACTAGAGGAAAACTTATTATTTCTTTATGGTTAAACTTTATATGCATAGGCATAATAATAATAATTGATAAAATGAGTTATTTCCCATGCCGTCGTGGAATTTATGAGTTCAATTAGTTGGTAAATAACTAAACGTGGCATATATAGAGTAATAGACTATTTATCGTATTTAGACGATAAACAGATGAAGATTATCTATATATGCAAGATAGATGACGCGACATTCCCGTCCATTATAGTTATGCTGGGAAATTCAAAGCAAGATTCGAACAACTGAAAGATAAAATGGGTTTTTCCTAACATTGGGATTGGGCAAAACCAAGGAGTAATCATCTCCTGAGTACCACCTCCACTAAGCAGCATGTCACCACTGCCATCGACGCCGCCCCGGTAACATTCTGGACTTGGTGATCACAAGCGCTGATGATACCTTGAAAGGTGCTGTTGAAGTTGGTTCTTTTATTAGTGACCATATTGCAGCATCCATCGCAAATTGGCTGTTCAACAACCACGGCGACCAAGACGGATTATGGTTCTGAGAACACTAAACGCGTAAACCATCAAGCTGTTGATGTTGACCTATAGCATCCTCGGATCTGCGTAATGCAGCGTTGTCCTCCCAAAAAGTGAGCTTTATGAACGTTATGATTTCATACTGAAAGCTATTCTTAACTCGCACGACCCTCAGAGGGAGGCCTGATTGTCCGTGGATTAGTGAGACTATCCTGCAAGAAAAGAGGAGACGTCGGATATTGGAGACCACATGGAGGCACACTGGGTTGACAGTGCACAAGCTGGCATTCATAGAACAGAGTAATCAGGTCAATCACCTGATTCAGAAGGCACGCACTGACTACTATGCAGGTGGCAACGATTAAAAAGAACTATTTGACGTCGTCGGCCGCCTCCTCAGGGCGCCACCTGCGTCTTTAGACAACGGCGTTGAGCATACATCTGACAATTTTAAGGAATTTTTCATCAAAAAGATCGACCACATGCACGATTTGTTAGACTCATATCGGAGCAGCAATGAAGCTGAACCCTTCACTGCTGTGGCAAAATTCGGTGAATTTGACCCTCGATCTCTCATTAGAGACGATTATTGTTGCTAAGAAATCGCCCTCCAAAACATGTCCTCTGGACCGATGGCCCTCGTGAATGGTTAAGCAGCATCTCAACGTACAAGCACTCGTAATGCAGCGCATCGTGAATGAATCACTCAGCACAGAGTATTCCTTAATTCGTGGAAGCAGGCGCTGATCTGCTCAAGAAGCCCTCTCTCGACCCGATACAGCCGAAGAATTTACGTCAGATGGCAAACCTGCCTTTCATATCTAAGGTTATGGAGAGGCGTGTCGAACGTTATAGTTGAGTGTGTATCTAAAGGAAAACGGCATCTACCCCGAGTTTCAATCAGCTTACAGAAAAAAAAACCAGTGTCGAAACTGCGCTTTTTTTTTTTGGCACTATGACATCCTTTCGGCAATAGACAGCCGCAATGGTGTTCTCCTGGTGCTTCTGGATCTATCAAGTGCTTTCGACACCATCGCTCACTCGTCCCTATTTCGCCGCCCCAGATGTAGATTTGGCTTTACCGATCGAGTCCTACAATGGTTCCAGTCATACTTGAGTAACAGATTTCAGAGAGTTCTGTACAATGACCAAACATCAATGACCTCTGATGTCATCCATGGCATGTCATCCAGTGTTGGAACCAATCAACTTCTCCCTCTACACGTCTGCGAATCATTGAACACCACAGGGTCAAATTCCATCTACAGTCAGACCCCGTTAATCCGACCTCCTCCATCCCTAAGGAAGCAGGCGGATTATCGAAAAGGGTGGATTAGGCCTACATGTCAAGACGACAAATAAACAATTTATACGTGTAAATGCTTATTATATATGAACACGAACTATTATAAGGTAGTAGGTACATGCATTGTTACGGCTCAAGGACATCTCATTCAAATTAACTCATCTATAAACACACGTACATGTAAAATATTGTATACAGTACGAGAGGTAATCATAACGCACTCAAAAATGCGTTATGATTCCACAAATATGCATGCGCGAAAAAGAAAAAAAAAAGACACCGATTTCAAGCAATGATCTTAGTTGCATACAAATTGAACACACTTTTATTAGAAACTGCGAGTAAATCTATGTGACTTGAACGTTGTCAGCAGAAATATTATCTGCACTTGCATTGTCAGAAGAAAGATTTTCTGCGAGAAGTTGCGTGAACATATCCTCCTGGCAGCTATGTTGGTCACGGGCGGCCTTCATGCGCGTCAGGCATAACTTCTGCACTTCTACAGGATCATGCTGAGAACAACAAAAGTAAATTATCGTTTGTTGATGTTTTTTGGGTGCAACTAACCTGAAGTATGTGCAATCCTTTGAGAGTGACGATAATGACCTCGTTGACCCCATCGCCAGTGATGTCCACTTCGTCCAATCCAAGAAGAGGCTCACAGAAACTGCGCTGCCAAATCATCTTAAATTCTCCGTCATGGAGACTGCTGCAGGAGCGGTTGTGAGATTCAGAAGCGCTTTCCTCAGGTTTAGATCCAGCTTTTAAGTTGAACTTATACGCAAGTAATTCCTAAATAAATAAAATAACAGTTAAGGTTATTATTAAATACAGTGGAGAGCGTACTTGTCCGTATGTTCCTAATATAACCTCATTTTGACCGTCAAAGTCAATATCAGCGACCAGCGAACTTAAAACAAAATCATAACGTTCACTTTCAGGTAAAACAAGAGGGTCACTGAAGCCTCGTTCTAAGATGTTTCTGGAAGGCGACATTGAGAACAAAATGTGATATTTCAGCAGTGGCACAGACCGGTATACAACAGTGCTTTCTGTGGCACTTGAAACAAGGAGGTTGAACTCCTGGTTCTCAATTTCAAATCCATCTTCTTCAGTTTCAAGAACTGTAGAAGATCAATTGATAAAATGCGACAGAGTTGAAGTATTGGAACTTTACCTTGTGAAACAAATGACGGACATTCGATATCAGTGAATAAAGTGAAAAGATTGATTGAGGTTATCGGAGCATCATGTTGGATAACCCATTTATTGAGAACATCTGAGGAGAAGATGGTTTTAACTTAGTTTTAACGATAACTTTACACTCACTCCTGTTGGCAACGTTAACGAAAGTGATCTGTATCAATCCGTTCTGACAGCCGAGAGCACTCAAGCGCTGCGTGTTGCTGTGGAGATATTGCACATCTAACCAAGTAACACTGAAATTTAGATATTTATATATGTTAATTGTAAATGTGAAAACATCAAACTCACTTGCTTGGAATGTCCGCAAATTCTGGGAAGAATTCTTCTGTTTGTTCTTCGTGAAAAGTGTGAAGCATACGATCCTAAGTTGAAAAGTAAAACCAAAACATAATAATTATAGATAATTAATGCAGCTTACCTCACGAAAGAGGTGAATTTTCTGGTCGTTTCCAGTCAAAAGAAAAACGACTTCTGTGTTACCTGCATGAATTAACCTGGAAAGGGGGGAGTGGAGGGGACGGTTGGTGTCTGTTTATGTACGAGGGAGGGCCCAGTGGGAATGAGCCTCAAGCATTTCGGGTTGAAAAAGAAGGCACTTTTATGTAAAATACATTTCTCGCAATGATGTTCCAATGCTGCAATGCCTTGCCAGAAGAACTCTTCAATTTGAGCCTTAAACCACGACTGGACAGCACATATCAGTCCTTCCTTGTTTGTAAAATGATGTCCACTGTGAGATTTTTTCAAATTTCCAAATAGGTGGTAGTCTCTTGGAGCCAGTTCTGGAGAGTAGGTGGGTGGAAAAGAATTTCGAAGGCACAACTCCTGGCACTGGCCATAGCAATCGGACTGTTGTGCAAAGGCGCATTGTTGCATTGTAAGCCTTAGTTGCTTCAGGATCCCAAGGTTAAATATGCCCACAAAAAAAGAGAAGAAAACAAAAAAGGTGTTCCCCTTCCTCGTTTTATGGCCACCACCCATAATATGGTCATTGCATCAGATGGAGCTTGTCTTCCATAAACTTCCCTCAAATGCTGGATGATTCCCTTGCAGTTTTTCCCACCCCACACAAAGAAATTTATGATGGAATGATACTGGATTGGCTGCATTGTTTCAAAGAAATGGAGAAATGGTGTGGGTAGGTCTGTTAATCACACTGCCAAACCCAACAAAATTTGCTGAATCATCATGAGAATGTTACAGGAAGCTCAAATTGGTTGCTAGGCAACATGTGTGAAAGAACGTGAGAATCAAACAACATTTTCACATCGAGGCTCATTACTTAGCTGGGCCCTCCCTCATAATAAATTAATTAGTGACTTACTCAGTGTGTGTTAATTGAGATGGAATGAAGTTTAGTTCAAGATTCTGACATCCCTCTAGAATAAGAACATTTTACTTTGAAAGAAAGCTAATTTACATTCCTACTCACGAACAATTCTGTTGAGGTCAAACTCTGCTCCAAATTCCCACTCAGAATAAATATTGAGATAGAAACAAACTTTGTTTACGTCAGACTAAAGGCAGAAAATTAGGAGGATGAAAGTGCATTTATCATGAGTACACTGACGTAAGAATTGGTTTTACTGAATGTGACGCCGATCACGACACCGTTGCCATGGAAAGACTTGTTAAAGGAATCGATGGCTATGATAGTGGCATCACCTGAAAGAAATAAGACATGATCAAACATAATCTTGAGCTGCAATCTATGAATCTAGAAAATAAATGCATTCCAAGTTAGAGTCGATTTGTATTTTTACATAAAACCATTTTAATTGTAAATTTTACATTCAACCATTTGGGATTTTAGACAATGAATAATGATTTAATGAAATAATCATAACGTCTTGCCTGGGATGTAAGTGAACTGCATTGCCCTTGAAGACGGTGTTGTACGCTGATATTCTAATGACATAACCTTTCCCTCGACAGACGCAATGAGGAGCTTCATTGTGCCACATGGTAGCGTGAATTTAGCCAATCCGTAGACGCTTGTTTGCGAATCTAAGCTGCAGTAGTGAGCTTCTTGAAGGGGACATTCAACGAGCGACATGTTTACCATGTGTATACTATTGAAATGTACGCCTACCCAAAAAAATATTATGAAATAAAGTATTATTACAAAGCTTTCAATTGGTGTAATGTATAAATTTTTATGTAATGATATCAATAATGAGAGTCTGGATTAAGAATTGATTTTTTTCACGATCAAAATATGTTCTTCCGAGTAATGAAATGAGAAAAGTACTTTATAAGTATTTCGTTTTGATACGCCGGATGTTGCGCAAGGTCAAGGCCTTTCAAATCAACATGGCAGAACGTGGTGAAACTTCCTCCCAAACAAAGACAGAAAACTCAAAGATGTCCACCTCATCTGAATCTTTCGTCAAAGTGGAGAGGAAGAAGAGGAAAAGGAAGATGGAGGAATCCGATGATCAAACCATGTCATCAATGGATACGTCAGAATCTGCACCCAAGCGACCAAATCTACCCCCTATTTCGTCCGATAAAATTTCAGTTCGTAAATTTTAACTTAGCTGATAATGGGTCCGTCGAAATCACGTAATGCCTTATTCAGGCGTAAGCAAGCGAAATGGCCCTTTTTTATCGCCCAAATAGCGTAATGCCCCTCTATTATCGCCCAAGTAGCGAAATGCCATTTTTATGTTATCGCCCACTACTATTTTGAGCTGTAGCGATTCGAAGCGAAGCTTTTATTC
Source organism: Capitella teleta (assembly GCA_000328365.1). Taxonomy (NCBI): domain Eukaryota; kingdom Metazoa; phylum Annelida; class Polychaeta; family Capitellidae; genus Capitella; species Capitella teleta. The sequence goes on from KB309387.1 coordinate 94,451, forward strand.
TCCAGAAAGACATATATCTCAACCATAAAAGTCGGAAATACATCATATTATGCCATAAATTGATCAATTTTCGATTACAGAAATACTTCGTTACAAAACATCTAGGTCAAACTCTATGGCATGGAAACGCGGATCTGTAAATCTTTTTCCATCATACGTTATGAATGTTATAGTGAGAAATGAGAAGACCTTCAACCAAATTTTACTTATATCTGTTTCACTTCATCCTGTAACACTTGTAATACATATAATTTCATTAAATTCGTAATAATTTAATTGAAATGTATGCATAAATTCTTTTCTTTTTTTTCTGTTACATCATTTTAAGTCGTTTTTATTTTTTTTTTAACTTTATTTCGTAATAATGAAGTATAACCACAGCAACTTTGCATGCATCGTACATCTAAAATAGTATTATAGATTTTCATTTTAAATTGCAAATACTATTTGTGAATTTATTTTTTTGCAATTTCAAATTCAATTGTTTTACCTGGTGTTCATCTTGAAACTATAAACTATGAAACTATAAATCTTTTTTGTTCTGAATTTATCACTTTATTGTGAATTCTATTGTAAAAAATTAATCACCTCAATTACAGTCATGCACACTCAGATATCTTTAATTTGTAGGCACAGAGCACTCAAAAGTGATTTAGACGGTCCTTTGAAATTCGACATATGGAGATAATATTGTATATTACATCCGTTTGTCAATGATATGCAAATGATAAGCTGGACAATTTCCGTCCTCCATATCCCCACTGTGTATATAGCACGGAGGGGTATACCAAATGGAACAACTATTTCCAGATAAATTCGAAGGAACGGCAATCCTTAGCCACCACAATAAATATTTGCTCACTATAACACATTGTCTAACGAGCAGATGACGCCACAGCACCAGTTCGGTCGAAACGACCGATTGCATGTTACACAATGCACTATAACATTCATAACGTATGATGTAAAAATGCATTTACAGATCCGCGTTTCCATGCCATAGAGTTTGACCTAGATGTTTTGTAACGAAGTATTTCTGTAATCGAAAATTGATCAATTTATGGCATAATATGATGTATTTCCGACTTTTATGGTTGAGATATATGTCTTTCTGGAGAATAAAAGCTTCGCTTCGAATCGCTACAGCTCAAAATAGTAGTGGGCGATAACATAAAAATGGCATTTCGCTACTTGGGCGATAATAGAGGGGCATTACGCTATTTGGGCGATAAAAAAGGGCCATTTCGCTTGCTTACGCTGAATAAGGCATTACGTGATTTCGACGGACCGGCTGATAATGTATACTACAGCGAGCCCAATGGGTCTCGCTGCACGGTAAACGCATTAAACTCCAGTTCGCGAACCACGATTTCTAGAATTCCACGCTTGTAATTATATTTATGAAGGCACCAGGGTCTGCAGAGCCATACCAGGTAGACGCTGGTACTAAATTTTGTTCGAAACCAGTACCATAAACCTACTTAAACTGGATCCGCAACGAAAAAAAGTGACATTACAGGTTTCTCTCCGCTTTCTGATTGTTGTGTCACATGACCTGCTCTCCACGTGTTATAAATGAACCAGAGC
>KB309387.1:101033-140575 GCA_000328365.1 Capitella teleta
AACGACATTCGGACACATTTGGAAACAGAATACTTACGGGGCATTCTTCTCCTGGAGCTGGCGTTTTGCGTTTACGGACTTGTGGGGCTCCCTTCTTCAAAGTTGCAGATCCATTCTGAAAGGAGGGAGATGAAACTCCCAAGAAAATCACTTCTAAAAGCACATACCAAATGAGGAGTAGCGACATCTCTCTCAGGAGAACTTGGTCGTGAGCCATTTAGTAGTTTAAACGGAGCTGGTTTAGTTTCTTTTTTGGCCGTCTCCAGTTGAGCGAGGTCCATTTGATCTTCTTGGACCCATTCATCAAGTCGTTTGTTGACTGCATGAGAATTATTTCATAGAATTAGATGAGAAATTTGTCACTCTACTCACAGTCGTCAAAGTGGACATAATAAAGGTTTGTGCCATCCAGTTCTCTAGTGCTGAGTACTTCTGCCCAATCTGAAATAAAATTGAATTTGTAATTTTATTACAAATGGAAGATGTACAAAAGAAGCTGGAATAGCTGATGTGCCCATAACGTTTTGCGCATGCGCAGAGTGGCACAGAGTTGACCTAGTTTCACAGGTGGGACAAAAAATTAATTTTCTATCATGGTGTCTAATGGAAAAGTTGAATTTGCGAAACGAAAAATCCAAGATTTGCAGTGTTACTTGAAAGATCGTGGCGTTTCTACTACGGGATACGTAAAGCAGAATTAGTGGAACTGTGCGTGTGTGTTGATGGCCTCTATCTTGAACGAAATCCTGACTTTTCGAATGAAAATAAAATTGATCAAATCATGACATATGGTGATTCATGATGCAAATAAACAAAATTTACTATAAATTTGGTATTCTGATTGAGATCTTTAACAGAGAAAATAATAGATAACTTCCTTGGCTGATCTTTAGCTATAAAAGATGTATGGATGCATCAAAGAGATTCGAAGAGCAATTAAAGCTTCTGTCGTTTAACCGTGATGATTGATTTGATTATGCACGTACAGCACATGATGTATAATGCACCCAATGAGTTGTACACCGTATTATACAATGTCTGCTGGGGTGGGTTTGAATGGTCCTGACCCGAGGATATAATGCCTCAAACAAATGCATGTGTCACTCGGTCGACAGGGAAATCTTCGAAGCAAAAAGAAAACCAAAAAAACCCACATCTGTTACACGCTGCATGTTAACTGATGCCATATTCACTGGTTAAATGCCCCACCAAAACTGCCTATGCTCTTTAACTATGCTCTGTGCATGCGTGGGGTTTTACCTCTAGATTATCGACACTTACCCTATTCTTGGGCTGGATGCAGTCAACAGCCTAACCACAAGAAGGAAAACAGGACAGGCAACAATGCAAAGTTGTGCAAGAAGGACCAAAATATATCAGAACAACGTAAACATCAACATCAAATGACAAGAACATCGAAAAAAAAACATCGAAAAAATCTGGTGCTCCTATTAAAACTTTTAATAATCTCCCCCAAATATAATTCCAGATCCCCCCGATTTGGTCACCAGAGCACTTGTCATATCAACCCGGACCCCAAATCATGCAATTGGGGGAAGGGTCCCGCCATCGCTCTAAAAAGGGCGCTATGAATTTTCAGGGGTATAGAGACAAAAATGGGGTATGTTTTTTTGGGGAAAGTTAGCGATTTGTGTATGTCTCCACCTCTTGTCTAGTAGCCTTACACATCTCTGTTGATATATGCTTTTGCTGGGAAGAGAGGAAACATGCAATTATTATGAGTGAATTGTGACGGGATTCGATCTCGGACCGTACACCTCAAAGCACCACCAGTTTATCCGATTGCGCCAGAGCGGAATTTGATAAAGGTGTTGAGTTATGTGTGCATTATAAGCATGGTGAATGCTAGGTCATTATAATATTATAATATGACCTCGTGACCTGATAAGATGTGTGGTATTCAGTATTGGAGAAGCACGTGGCTTTGTTGTGTCACGTGACAACTGTTTAACTTGGCTTATGTTGAATGTATTCTTCCGCGTTCGTGGGTCCGGGTTAATATGACAAGTGTACCTATTTCTATAATAATAATAATATGAATATGAATAATATGAATAATATGAAAATAATATGAATAATATGAATATGAATATAATATGAATAATATGAATAGCTTGCTAGGGTTTCCTCAATGTCCAGACTTTGATCAAGAATTAATAGTACTTGCGTTAATCGACAGAGTTGTGAGACTCCTTATACAATAAGCAACCGATACGAATCTTAGGAGGGAACGACAGCTAGGAAAATTTGACAAGTAAACTCCAGAAAATTCGCGCACGTGGTAGTGTTTACTAACAAAGAAGGATTCACATAACCAACGCCAGGTGGCGACATACTTACGCCATTCTCCGGTACTTTTCAATTTTACGGGCACCCTGTGGCCCTCAGCGATTTCAGGCTGCAACGAAGACATGGAATAAATATCAAACAATATAATAAACGGTGAATCATGACTGATATCAGGCTGTTAATGCCTTAAAATGGTACACAGAAATGGATTCGTACCTTGTCGTTCGCCATTTTGGTTTGACCTACTTAGCTTTTCCGGTGCCATTGACCAATCAGACTACATATGTAAATGAGTTGAGTGACGTCATCGAAGTGTTAACCAATAAGAAACCATACTCGGAAAGCCTCGTGCAACACGCTGCTTAACCGAAAAATCTCTTCACTTCATTTCTTCTGCAGAAACTGAGCAAAATGGCAGCTCAAGAGATACAAATTAAGCGTGAGCCAATGGAAGAGGCTGAATTAGACAATAGGTAAACATTCGTATGGGGATTGTTCGGTGGTGGGCGTTCAGCAATGTTTCAAGTGAAACATCGTGGACGTTGAGGGAGTGGAGTGCGTTATGATGGTCTTCACTTCGCACCACCCACTGAGGGGACGTCCGCCTACCTTCTCTTTCATAACCTACCAGTCTTTTTTTTTTTTCTTCTCGTGAATTCTTATTTCTTGGATATGCTAAATGAGTTAACACTAAATGGGGATCCAGAGTGCCCTTCAAACGCTAAATCAGTGGCTGTATTGTCTTATATAGCTATAATAGCAAGTCATACATGCAATTCTCAATATGAATATAAATGGCATGTCATGATCATGGCATGTGAACTTGTTAGTTGTTCAGAAGTTTGAGTTTGAATATATATAGGGTTCACTTGTCAAATATCCCCGGACCCCCAAAACTCATATTAACTAGCTAATGAAAGGATGAAAGACAAGAGAAGTAACTCATAAGTATATATGCATCTTATAAACCTTACTTTGCACGCAGATATCCAAGGTAAAGTGGCTCAAGTGGGACCGGTGTGTGGAGCAATTCTGTAGAATTGGCTCCACACATTTTTGGTAGATTGAAATACTTGAATTCCAGGGCTCAATTCCTAAATGCTAAAAGACCAAATGAAAGTTAAAACCACTTGGCTTATGGTTAATAGAAACAGTTGGGTTATTCGCTAGAGTCAATTAACCATTCTTCATTTGAAGTTAAGATGTCCTAAGGTCCTTAGTCCTAACTGACATGTGTCTAGTAGCTAACAAACATACATTGTATTACGAAAAAGTTTTCTCGATAAAGTATGTTATGGCAGCAATTTTCCTCGTTTTTTTTTTCTTTTTTGGGTTTTTTTCTTCACAAACAGAGATAATAATATAGAATGTCTGAATCTATACAAGATTCACACCTAAGTTCATTAAGTGTCAGCCACTCAGCCTCCAAACAAGAGTAAATTTCATAAAAGAATCGGGGCCCAGGAAAATATGTCAAACTCACAACGGACTGCTTTGATACATGTGTGAGCAATGAGTCATCTCTTGCACATCACATTGGAGTCCAACATAAATTACGTCTTCTGATGACTGTGGTGTATGAAGTTACAAACCACGGACAGATACGAGGCGAACAAACTCTTAAATACATAAAACTGCATTGATCTTTATTTTTATTTGCATGTTTAATTCTTGGTTGCTATATTCTTTCGCAGGATCATCGAACTATGCAGTGAAATACCGAAAGGTATCACGGATGCTGTCATTCAAAATGACATGCCACAATTTTCACCTCAAGAACGTGTGATGGCTATCAACCGGCTATTATCAACGGTGATTAGCTGAATGGTTTTATGTAATGTTGAGTTAATGTATGGATTTTTATGTTTCAGAATAAAGTATGCTTATTGAAAAGTGGCAGTCAGCTCATTTACAAACTGAAGGATCCCGATGTTGGGAAGTATGTTTGATCCGTTTGTGAATTATTTCATTGTGATAATCATTTTGTTTTTCTGAACTTTGTAGTAAAACTAAAGGTGGAGACACACAGGAACAGATTATGTATCAGATTATTGAAGATGCCGGAAATAAAGGTAATAATCCGATCTTTTGTGTATGATAACCATCTCACCTAAATCATATTCTTTTAGGCATCTGGATTCGAGATATTCGCACCAAGAGCAACTTACCCATGACAGCCGTTAACAAGCTCGTTAAGAGTCTTGAAAGTAAGAAAGTCATCAAAGCGGTTAAGTCTGTTTCCGTGAGTGTGTTATGGATGGCTGTCCTTCTTCCACTCATTGGCTATCCACTGTCCAGGCTTCCAAGAAAAAAGTCTACATGCTGGCCAGTCTAGAGCCTGACCGGTCAGTCACTGGTGGTGCCTGGTACAGTGACCAAGATTTTGAATCAGAATTCGTTGAAGTTCTCAACCAACAGTGTTTTAATTATCTTGAACAGCGGGTAATTCCATAGCCCTGCTATGAATCAGCGTTGTCAATTCTAATATTTTTTTAAGGTTAAGCTTGCGAGAGAATCAAATTCAGAACCAATGACTCAGAGAAACGCTTCTTTCGCTTCGTCATCTGATGTCTGGAAGTTTATCACTGAATTAGGAATCTCCAAGGTACGTCACAATCACCCTCTTAAGATACTGACTTGTTCATTCAATTCAAACAAAGTTCTGTTTGCTGGGCCCAAATTCTTTTCAGCCTCAGCATCTTGAAGGCTGGAATTTTTTCTCTGCTTCACCATCTGCTTTCTCACCCGAACCCTTTTCCCTCCAGGTTTCCCTAGCGGTTGAAGATATTGAAACGATTCTTGATACACTCATCTACGATGGCAAAGTGGAAAAATCCATTGTGGCTGGAGGGGGTGCAGCTGATGGGGAAAGCCAGGTGAAGCTCTACCGAGCTATCACCCCTGTGATAATTAACACTGGTCTCATGCGATCTCCATGTGGCGTTTGTCCTGTGAGTTTGTATCCATGGTTACAGCACACTTTTTATTTTTTCATGTTTTTTTTTTCTCCCAGGTATTCCGAGAGTGCCATGAGGCAGGAATAGTATCGCCTTCTACTTGTTTATACATGAAAGATTGGTTGGATGCATGACCAAAGAGGAATATTTGTTAATGATTTAAATATTAAAAGTGTGTTTTGTTATCTGCCTTCAATCTTGTTAATTTAAAGAGAGAGAGAAAAGACGGAAGTTTAAAATTGTAAGCTTCTTGCATTATACCGGGTATACAGAATATATGTCATACATAAAGATAGACCTATAACAGTGGTTTGCATCACTTTGTGTATCAAATTACCAATTGTGTGGGGATAAGATTTCGGTACTGTTGAGCTACAACTGTTCAACTTCAAGATTGCATGTGACGATATGACCTTTGAGAGCTAGGGGTCGTATCAATTGTAAATTGAACCCACCGCATAAGGCATCAACAACATAAAATTCACACGTTTGGTGACGATCGTTAGCAATCATAGAGCATCTGTCGCCGACGCGCGTTATGCCAGCGCTTGATCGTGACGTCACAGCAGCGCCGATGCCTGCCGTTCATTTCGCTTCAGACTGAATGGCCGACGAATGCATCGCAAAGGACCGAACCGATTCTTCGGTCGAAGTAAAGGGAATTCAAAAGGGAAGAAGAACGATAAGGATAAAGCGGATGTGCACAGGAACAATTTCCACATTGCTGCCTATCCTGTGATTATTCTGTTCAGTGTGTTGCGCTATTTAGCGTACCAAGCCTGGGTTGTCATAACGCTGGTTTGCCGCGTAGGGTCCCATGCGTTGCCTGCGACTTCCCGAGCGATCATGGGCGGCAGGGCCATCGAGGAAGGCCCACTGGTGGTCCAAGCTGGGGCCGTAGTCGTGCGGTCGGCCTCCATCGTGGGACCAGGGGAACCAGCCCTGGCGAAACAGAAGCATCACCACAGAAAAGCCTTTGAGTGCATTTCTCGCGCTTTGAAATTAGATGAAGAAGATCGAGGTAATGTTAATTTGAATATGATGATGAGCACCATTTATTTATCTTGATTGTGTGTATACCAATTAAATCATTCATTGTTGAAACCACGATGGAAAGATCCTTTATATAAATCTCCGTCGTTGGTTTCTAACGACGCTTGCCGACTGTAATAATTATCGTTCGAAAATCTCGCCGATATATTCGGCCTTGACCTCTGACCTGAAAATTGTAAACAAAGCGCATGACTATGTGTCGTCGGCCATGTTGGCATGTTTGGAAGTGATTTCTGCTTACACTGACAGTCTTTATTAAGGATTACATTCTGTACGGGGACAGTTCATTGAAATGGCTGCGGCAAAAGCGAAGGGAAAGAGTGGCGAATCCATTCGAACGACAGAACCGAGTGTCGTTCAGTTGAAACAGCATCAGAAGACGTCATTTCAGATTATATCAAAGGCTGTTGACATCGACGAGGGAATTACACCAGGTACACACAGATGACGTCACTTTCTATGCTGGTCTTTTTTCTTTTTTTTTTTTTTTTTTTTTTTTTGCCAGCTTCTGTAGTACAGTAGAAGTACCGAGATTGCATCAGCTTGCAGTTGCAAAATCTTCAAATAATCTTCTGAATAATCATGTATGCACTGGTATATCATCATACTATAATATGTATAGTATATGTATATATGTGTCCCGCCACAACGGAATATGTCTAAAGTCGCACTGAGCATAATTAAGAGACATATACTATACTCTATAAGCATAATAGGGACAAAACCGCCCGAGGCGAAAACATTTCAATTTTTGGGTTTCACTGTTACTGTATTCCGGTAGATCAACATCTTAACTTCAAAGTGCAACAACAATTAAGTGCATGCATTGTTTAACTATAAACAGGCTTAATTTTATTTTTAATAGACCCCCTGTTGGACCTGTAGTGAGTGTGGGATGGGGAACTGAATTTTAAGTGATGTTCTATTGACTCATAGCACCAATTGATAGTATTCCGTGCCAAAACCACCATGCCTGGATGCAAGCGTAAGGAAATAATGCATTCCGAATATCGGGGTTAGCATTGCGCCTATGGGAGAATGGCTTCCATTACGAAGTATAGGAGGCAAACGTCAGCTGAGGGCTTGCCGTGATTGGTCCCGTTCCCCTCGTGAAGCTATCGATTTCAGCCAATCAGAGCAGATCATCTTCGCCATAAAAGGACATCTTTGTTGTTAACGAAAGCGCATGCGTGGTGCACTCTGGCTGACCTTTTTACTGTTTCAGGATGAGAAACATGGTAGGTGTCCTAGAAAATCGCTTGTTAAAATAAGAAAAATAGCGAAAAATATTTTTTGTTTGCGCCTGACTGGTGGCAAAATGATTATTCTAACTATTTCCAAAAAGAAAATAAAAAAATATCCAGGGGTTTAGTCGCAGGACACGGTGATATGACGAGGCCCATTGTAAAAGATGGGGAACTCGGTGTTTCATCACAGCTCCTGACGTCACACCTAATTAGCAATATATCTCCCGCGAAATCGTTAGGGATGATATTCCTTGTGTGGGCCAGGCATAGGAATCATTTTTGGTGCATCAAATAATGGCTCAAAGTCCGTTTTTAACCAGCTCTCCCTCCCTTTAATGAGGAATAAGCGTTTATTAGTGGTCGTTTCAAACTCTTAGCATGGGTACATACTAGTAGGCGATTTTTCAATAAAAGGTATCACTGTAAAGAGTGGGAACAGAGCTTTCTATCAATAGTTTTCACGAGAATCGGTGTTTATAAGTGTAGCCATTGGAAGGTATTTGCCCTTAGGATGGCTTACCTTAGGATGATCCTGCATTTCATGCTTCTTTTCGCAGATCGACTTTCATTCGTCGTTCCGGGTGTTTGTGACGGACGGGTTGGCTTTGAAATTATAGAGGGTTGGGTTGTTTCTTAGGTATTTATCTAATTAAATTGTTTTAAATTGTTTCTTAATTTATTTATGTTTTTGAATGAAACTATTGATTGGGGTAGTGAGTTTCTGTTGTTTACTATTCTTTGGGAAAATGAGTGCGAACTTAAGGTAGTTTTTGATCTGCTTTTAGCTACAGTGAAACCCTGCTAACTCGAAAACGGATAACTCGAAGACCCCTCTTCGTCATAGTGTTTTCAAAGTCCAGACGACTCTCCTACACTTTAGCATTACAGATTGCTCGGATTCCTCAAACACCCCTTCGTCGAAAAACCCTGTTCTTCAAACATATTTTTTCAGTCCCTTGAGCAAAATCGAGTCGTATTTGTCGAAGTTTTTTTCTGATCAAAGAATCCCTTTGCTAATTGCAATTAGCGCAACTCTTGTTTACTGTTTTGGACAATCGTTTACAGAGATTGACTTGCGTGTCACCTCTCGCATTGTTCAGAAGTCAGTGTCTCCGTCTCTGTCTATTCTTTGTGTAATCGACCGCATCATGTCGATTAAAGCAGCCACCAGACGATTACAGAAGGCGGTATAGCCTCAGATGTTGAATAGGCGGGAAACATCAATAATAAACAAACTCTGCCCATCAGTATAAAACCCGATCATTCGTGACAACAAATTAATCAGTCTGTCGACGAATCTCTTGGAGACATCTCTGCAATCATGGCATGGCAGTGTAATTTGAGATCAATACGCTATCATAACGTCATTGCATAGATCATAACGTTACCAAAATGTTGAGAATTCGAAAACCCTTATTCGTCGAAAACCCTCTTCGTCGAAGTGTTTTCGCTGGTCCCATCAAATTCGAGTTAGCAGGGTTTCACTGTAGTTTTAAAACTATGTCCTCTTGTTGTTGTTGGGTTGTGTAGAGTCAGTAGTTCAGAGGGATTAATAGAGTAATAATTAAATATTTTATATGCCTCAAATGAGGTCTCCTCGCATTCTGCGGTGTACCAGAATTGGCAGTTTTAGTTTGTGGAGCCTCTCCTTATAGTTGAAGTTCTTTAATTCGGTGGATAGCTTAGTGGATCTTCTCTGGACACCTTCAATTTGTCTAATGTCTCTGTTAAGAGTAGGGTACCAAACTGCTCCACGGTATTCTAGGTGTGGCCTGACCATTGCGGTATACAGTCCTTTGAGATTTTTTGGAGTTAAATTAGAAAAAGAACGTCTTATTATTCTTAGTGGGTTATTAGCTTTGTTAATTGTGTTTGTACCTGAAGGTGAGTTTTTTGTCTATCGTAATGCCGTAAGTCTTTTTCAATATTTCTTTCATCTAAGGTACTTGTCGAGTTTGGTAAGGATAGTTTCGGGGTGGTCTCTGTATAGGTCCAATGTGCATCACTTTGCACTTTCCAGGATGAAAATTGAGTAGCCATGAGTCGGTCCAGCTGTGGAGAGTGTTTAAATCTCTCTGGAGATGTTCTGAATCTCAAGGGACGTGCATACCTTTGAATATTTTGGTGTCGTCAGCTAACATGTAAACCAGGGACTCCGCAAGGCTTGGCAGCTCGTTTATGTGGAGGGTAAATAGGGTAGGACCTAGGACCGATCCTTGTGGGATAGCACTGGTGACAGTTTTTTCCCCATTTACAACAGGTCATAGTTCAGGGTATGCTCATTATGCTGTCAACTCTGAAAGACACCCTGTTACCATGGCGACGCACGTGCGTGATGAAAGTTCTCAGCAATATTCAATCACATTTTCCCACATTTTGATATATATATCAAAATGCGCGATATGGCTAGGGTTGCGTGGTTCAAATGCTCATAACTTCTCAACAAGAACTCAAGAAGAGATATTCATTTTTTTTGTACATCATATTAAAGGTAAATGACAGCTCTTTATGAATACACCAAAAGATCAGAAATTTTATTTTGCGACATCAGACTGATTTCGTCGTGGAGGGTCACACATAGTATATACAGAGTGGGCCAAAAGTAGTCTATCTACTCCATGTTAGAAAAAAACCCTCTGAAATTTTCTAAAATGTATAATTATTCCAAAAAATAACTACCTGGTATGGATTGACTATGTTATTATGCTCCTATTTATGCAAAGAAATCAAGTAAAAGGTCAATTTTGAATGAGGGAGGAGCATATAGATACGAGTGGTGGGTGATCACGAAGAGAGCTAAATCAGATGAGCCCCTGAATGAGCATTAAAGAATGTCATCTCTTGGATGGCGCTTCAATACAAACTCTCCCCTTTGTTTTGATTTTAGGAGATTAGTGCTACTGTCACAACAATAAGACTCTCAAACAAAACAATATCATAATGAAAGCATTGCCTTAATTATGAGTTTAATGAAGCTTATCCATGGTCTGGGGCCCTGTTTGCCGCCAAAAGTGGAAATATCGCGGAATGAGGAGTGCACTCTATTAACCGAGATAAATCAGCATAAATGTTGATGAAATGGTAATAGAAATGATAGGAATAGTAGAATGACATGTTAGACTAACCATACCAAGTATTTATTTCTCTTAACTGTGTGTGATTTTGACACTGCAATCTGTTTTGTAACACTTTCTCAGAAACGCGTATCACCATTGGAAAGCATTGAGATATTTAACATGGACTACTTTTGGCCATCTCTGTATATAGCCACCTATTTACATGATGATGTTTATTATAGCTGCATGACAATGTTAGTAAATTTTAAATTGATAAATATTGGCTTACTTGTAATTATTATGTATATGCAGACTAGCTGTACATGGGCCCTCATTAAATAAGTTAAATAAGCCACACACAAAAGAAGGTTGCCCTTGATAATCCGCCATGACATATTGCCATCTTTTGATAGTCAAAAGTACAGAATTCACAATCGTGTTGAAAACATCTTGGCCCGATTTAATATGGACGTAGTTTTATTAGCTCGGGTTAAAGTTTGGGATAGCTAAGCTAAGACTTAGGTTCTAATTCGCGCTATGAGGCTAATCCAATTTGTCATTGATCCAACCAGAAACACTGGGAGCGAACTTGGACAGAATAATGAGTCATTATGTGAAGGTATCATTACTGGCATTAGGCTATTAATTAGTCGATTATATTATTATTATTCATATGATTTTGTTACTTTAGACAAGCAGTGTAATAATTATTTATATAATATTCAATTCAATTCAATTCAAAACTTTTATTCGGACTCAATGGTCCATGCAAACAGGTAAAAAGGAAAATGTGAAAGAAACAAGCATTAGGTGTACATAGAAAAGCAAAGAACACGTCAATAAAGGATCATATTGCTGCTAAATGACAGACACTTATTCCAAAAACGCCAAATTTTGGAATTTAAAGATACCACACTCAATGTCGTATTAACTAGTGCAGATATAATGCTGTTAGATGACTTATTCAGCCGACATATAAAGCGGTACATTATATTTCGTAGGGCAGGCAAAGGACCAGGAACATTAACTTCAACAAACATTTGTGTAGCACTAAGATATCTAGGCACACGTAATAAAATGCGCAATGCATCATTGTAAGCTATATACAATTTGCGTATAGAAGCCACTTTGTAATGACACCAGAGATACAAAGTATACATTGATGAGCAATATGTTCTGAATAGTTGGACTTTCACATCAGGTGTACACATAAAAAACTTTCTAGCCAAAGTATTTCCCTGAACGTATAGCTTCCGACGTTGACGATTTATATTAGCGTCATCAGACAAATTATCACAAATAATATGACCCAAATATTTGGTATCATGACAAACATTCATTATTTCATTGCACAAATAGAAGTCAGGGAAAACAGTTTGTGTATTGCCCTTACATTGCACTATCATGACATTGCTTTTTACAGCATTATATTTAATGTCAAATTCAGCACCATATTCAGTACAAATATTCAAAAGTTGCTGGAGGCCAGCAGAATATGGACTTAAGACGACTAGATCATCAGCATACATAAGGTGGTTGATCTTAAGAGACCCAGCATAACACCCTGTTGGACATTCATTCAAATTAATAGATAGACCATCTATGTAAACGTTAAATAAGAAGGGGGAGAGTATACCTCCCTGCCTTACTCCATTGCTGACATGAAACGAAGTAGACATGGTATCACCCCAGCGTATAACCATAGTCTGCTGTGAGTACCAAAAAACAAGTAAGCGAATGATATATGAGGAGACTCCTCTCTGCTCTAACTTCCTAAACAGCTTGCCATGGCTGACCCGGTCAAATGCTTTGGATGCATCTAGGAAGCTAAGAAACACAGTACTGTTCAAAGCATTATATGTGTGCAGTACTTCTTTTAAGGCATAGATACACATATCAGTGCCATGTTTTGGTTTAAAACCAAACTGATTATCAACAGTCATGAATGTGTCCTCTGCACGTTCAAATAAGATACGCTCAATTAATTTGGACATAATACTGGCTAAAGCAATAGGACGATAATTGTCTCGACTATTTATTTTACCTGCCTTGTCTTTGATTACAGGTACAATAACTACAGATAGCATGTCTTCTGGAAGAAAACCGTGAACAAAAAAACCTGTAAAACACATTGCTAGTAATGGAACAATGGACACATCAGCATACTTCAGATGCTCTGCAGTAATACCATCTAAGCCACACGACTTGTTATCCACAAGTTTAGCGACTGCACGTTGTACCTCATTCGGCCTGATTATCATATCATTATCAAACATAACATCAGGGGAGAATTCACAATACATGTATTACATGTATGTAGAAGAGGCTATTTAAGAGCACTTATTTTCCTACTGATTCATCGAGAATTATGATTGTAACATTATGTAATTTTAAAAAGTGAATTTTTCTTTAATTAACAGATTCTTAAATCTTGTAATTTCAATGATTAATTTAATTTTGGATAGCCCCCTGCCCACAATAATGATGACAAGACTGATCAATTATATTTATTACAAATTTACAATGTAATATATATACATTATATATGCAATATATATTTTGCATATATAATGTATATATATTTGTCTATATACTCCATGTTAACGAATTCAATGCATTTCAATGGCCCTGCCAAGAAAATTTTACGAAACAGGTCACAGTGTAAAAAGCACACAGAGATAAGAGAAATGAATACTTGGTTTGGTTGGTCTAACAATTTATGCTGCTATTCCTATCATTCCTATTCCAATTTCATCGACATTGATGCCGATGTATCTCCGTTAATAGAGTGCACCTAACATTCAGCGATATTTCCACTTTTGGCGGCAAACAGGGCCCTGGACCATGGATAAGCTTTATTGAACGCATAAATAAGACATCGCTATTATTGTGAAAATAGCACTGATGTTTATCTTCTAAAAACAAACCAGAGAGTTTGCATTGAAGCACCATACGTACCAGAGATGACATTCCTTAATGCTCGTTCAGGGGCTCATTTGATTTAGCCCTATTCTCGATCACACACCACTCGCATTTAAATGCTCCTCTCTCATTCGAAATTGACTTTTTATTTGATTTCTTTGCATGGCGCAGAATGAGTTAGTCCATACACACCAGGTAGTATTGAAAAATGAAAAATTTGAGCAAATTTCAAAGTTTTGTTTTTAATATGGAGTACATAGACTTACCTTGGGATATCTCCAAAGGGTTGCAGAAGTCTTGGAACTAAATTAATGTATCTATGGTATTTTTAATTTGACTGCAAATTCAATCATTCGCTGCAGTGTTGCCATAAATAATGATACTCTGCTGCCTGACAGACTGTCATGAATAAATTACTGGTCATTATTGGACGATGCACCAATTACAGGACTATTCATTCATATAATCATTTAGAATAATAATCTACTAATTATTAATTAACAACAATAATAATTAGTAAATAATATTTCAACAATTATGAATTATGATGAATTATACTGTCTGCTATATACAAACATGCACAAATTGAGTACTGCATGTAACTACATGTACCCCTAATCATTGGGGTCTATTCTTTAGAAATCTTTACTAATTAAATTAATTATTAATATTCATTAGCATGCAGCCGAACTAACCTTCAAAGTGGTTCATATTGATGTGAAAAGGTTTAAACTCACTAACTCTAAATTAGAGGCTGAGGCAATGTTCCAATTTTAAACCCAAATAAATTATTCTGATTTTGTATTCATGAGCTTCGAGAGGGGGTGCATCACACTCTCCTCAATTACCCATCAGCGTTAACACAAAATAAAGAGAATGTTACAGAGTACAGTAATGAGTAATGAGTTAAAAGCTATTTAGATAATTATATTGCGTTACCAAAGGAAATTCAGGTGATTAACGATCCTACAATATGAAGACAAACTGTACGTACCGGGTACGATGAGGAGAAAATGAGCCTCCTTGCACCACTCAATCGCCAATATTGATGAACTGTTGGGTTTTATTAATTTGACAATTATTCAAGATTATTGCTGATTAAGCGAAGTTGATCGAGATGACTTAGTATCTGTTGTACGATAAAAAGGAAGACCATTTGCTTAGTGCTGCTGCCAGTTGGATTAATTTATGCACTGTTGCAATAATGCTTCAAATTACGAATAAACTGGTTACAATGCTCAACACATACAGAGCAGGGATCTCTCAATGTATTAATATATAGCCCCCATAATGACAATTAAGTATCAACTGCCAGAAAATAACCTACAATGTTCCTCACAATATCCCGTGTCTGCCATTGAGTCCATATTAGGGCATGCAGCCCTCTTTTCCCCGCAGGAGAGTCTCTTTGTGGAGAGTCATTCATCACATGGAGCCGAGTGGACCTGTCAGCCGAATGTTTGCGCCACTGAGCGCCCCCTGTTATGTCATTATATGCCTCGTGCAAATCCCTTGCTCATGTTACATCTGCTACAACAATATTGCTTCCTCTCTCAAATGCGATCCATCCTTTAGAATTCTTTTTCATTGTATATTTTCTCAATTTCAGGTCGGAAAGAGCAGGCGATTGAGTTGTACAAGCGAGGCATAGAAGAGTTGGAGAAAGGCATTGCCATTGAGATTATAGGCCAGGGTGAGTCATCCAGATGATCTTCCATCGTGCATGTGGTAGCTGAATATTGCATTCTAATTACCAGTGCATTCGGATGCTATCCGGATGTGTCACACAGTATTGTATTCACAATATGCTTAGAAAGTGTTTTTTTTTTTTTTTTCGTAACCAGTTGGAAATCAATCATATAGTAGATAAAATAATACAACTGAGTTCTCGCACATCACGTAAATTCACCCCAAATGCTGAGCTGAATGTCAATTATTCTATGAATTCTTAATGAGGACATTTACATATATCATTATATGACGTATATACAATGCTACTTGTATGCTTGTCTGCTAGTATGTATAGCTATGCAGGGTGTAAGGAAGGCCTATTTAAATTTTCAGCATTAACTAATTCTAAACCATGCATGCCAGTCCATTTTGAGCTCGACCCAAAGCCGACGAGCGGCGTTCCTTTGATCAGCCAGCCATCCCATAATTCCGTGCGCAGTGCTCCATAACGCGGTCTGGATGAGCATCGGGGGATCAATACTGTTTCGCTCTCTGCTTATATAACGCTGTCAATCTCATTCCCCTTNTGCGTCGAGCTCGTTCTTTCAGTTTTGCAAGATCGATTTTCCTTTGATTGTCTTTTAATCACCCAGTGATCCTCATCCAATTAACTGATAACATGATAGCGTGATTGCATTCAGTGCGTTAAGTGCACTGAAGTGGTGCAGCGCTGTATGTGGTGCTGTATATAGATGTGCATTGTGTGTGATATGAGCAGATGCTGGCTCTTCTTATTTTTCTCCAAAATTATTGCATAATCACTAGCTACATTGTACTGTTAAGATACATGTATTATTTATCAGTGTATACACGGCTCCACCTTTGAGATCACAAATTCACCATTCCATACCTTTTTGTTGGGTTTATTGAATGCCACCGAAATCTTGTATAATTTGTAAAAAAAACAAAAAAACCTCTAGTTTGAGAATTTGTATCTTGAATACTAGCAATATTAATATGCTAATTGTATATTAAGTTACTTTTTTATTCTCGTTTGCAGGAGATGTGTTTGATCGTGCCAAGCACCTCAAAGACAAAATGCGTGCCAATCTCGCAATGGCCAAGGACAGATTGGAAGTCCTTGGTAAGTTATCTTTTTTTCAAAAATGAACTCTTGCTTTCTGTGTTTGCATGCTTCGCTTTGTTGAGGTGAGCGATGGCTACCTTCTCTTTGATGCTTGCGTAGAAATTATTGATTTCCACATTTCAGGAATATTCTTTGGTCTGGTTTCCTTCTTTCTTTCTTTTTTTTCTTTTTCTCTTTTTCTCTTCAATTGAGAGTGAGTACTGTTAAACTTTGATTTTGAGAATAACATCAACGAGAGGTCTGACGTGTAAATTTAAATAGTTAGGTTACTAGGTTCGGGAGCTGTTTGAACTTTTTACTTTTGAATATGCAGAGTTGGCCAGAAGTAGTCTATCTACTCCATGTTGAAGATTTCAATGCTTTTCAATGGCAGTGCACTTTTCCATGCACTGTGCTTTTCCAATAAGTCAATCTATATCAGGTGTTTATTTTTTTAATAATTGATAAATTTTAGCAAATTTGAAACGTTTTGTTTATAACACGGAGTACTGGTAAATAGATTACTTTTGGCCCACTCTATATATTTTTTTAATATATATTTTTTTAATATTTTGAGTTTC
Organism: Capitella teleta; assembly: GCA_000328365.1. Classification (NCBI taxonomy): domain Eukaryota; kingdom Metazoa; phylum Annelida; class Polychaeta; family Capitellidae; genus Capitella; species Capitella teleta. The sequence goes on from KB309387.1 coordinate 117,957, forward strand.
TGCTGTTGATTTGCTTTTTCTTTGGTTCTTCTGAAGAAGACATGTTGAAGTTGCCCGACATTTCTGAGCATGAGTCAAAGAAAATTCCCAGCAAAACCAAAGGTGAAGAAGACACGCTTCTCATTATTTCTCCCTTTTACGCATGCAACCCGCCAAAGCTTTTGTTTTTTAAGAAATTCTGAAAATTGTTTTCAAATTTTCGCAATTTGCAGTCACTGGCCGCAACTTGGCCGCTCGCAAGAAACCAATGACGATGGCGTACTCAAAGAGTAACACCCTCCCTCGAAGCAACTCACAGCCATCATCAGTCAAAACCACTCCATCAGGGTCACCGAGGTCAAGTCCTCTCTCTCGACGTAAAAACTCGCAGCCGAATCTGGCCGTCGGGAAAGAAGTGAGTGAATAGATGATTGATGCAATAGGTAACTTTGTATGATGTTCAGGGCAAGGGAGTTGGCACAAAGAGCCGGTCAAGTCTGATCTCACGTCTAAAGAACGTGGACAAGAAGCTGGTGCACAATATTTTAGATGAAATTGTTGATTCTGGGCCGCCGATTTACTTCACTGATATTGGTGAGTTGATTTCTCCCTTCATGTCATGTATTCGTCTTTTTTTTTCAATTTCCGCAGCTGGTCAGAATGTCGCAAAGCAAGCCTTGCAGGAGATCGTAATCCTTCCAGCTCTCCGCCCGGAACTCTTCACAGGGTTGAGGGCCCCTGCTCGTGGACTCCTCCTCTTTGGACCACCTGGGAACGGAAAAACCATGTTGGTTAGTCCTCAAAATTAAAATCTGAGTGACCTTTCAACCTACGGAACGACCCCTCCAGGCTAAAGCTGTGGCGAATGAATCCAAAGCGACGTTCTTCTGCATCAGCGCTAGCAGTCTCACTTCGAAATATGTGAGATTTGTATAAGTTGAGAAATCATTTTGTTATTGGTCTTGTTTTTAGGTGGGTGAGGGAGAGAAACTTGTTCGTGCATTATTTGCTCTGGCGCGCGAACTTCAACCGGCTGTTGTATTCATAGGTAAATTATATGCACATATTATTTGCTTTTATTTATGAGGCCTGTGCAGATGAGATTGATTCCTTATTATGCGAGCGCAGAGAGGGAGAACACGAAGCAAGCAGGCGGCTCAAGACGGAATTCCTGCTGGAGTTTGATGGCGTGAGTGGAATTCTTTGTAACTCTACTTCAGATTTTTCATTCCTTTATTTTTTAGCTTCATGGTACCAATGAAGATAAAATTCTCGTCATGGGAGCAACGAACCGTCCGCAAGAGTTGGATGACGCAGCACTGAGGTGATTAGTCTACCCTCAAGCGATCTAATTAAATCGTTTAAATTATGCGAAATTGAGGAGTTGAGATTGTTTGAATAATCTTGAGATGAGGCTTTTAAGGAATGGCTTTTATTTTTGCAGGCGTTTTCCAAAGAGGATTTACATTTCGATGCCTGATCCTGACACCAGGAGGATCCTCATGACGAAACTGCTTTCCAAACACAAGAGCCCTCTCTCAGATCGGGAGGTTGAGTACCTTGCGAGTGTGACTGAGGGTTATTCTGGCAGTGATCTCACAAATCTGGCCAAGGATGCTGCACTTGGACCAATTAGAGGCAAGTATTACTCATAGTCATTGGGTGAATATTGAATTTGTCCGAATATTCGAAGCCGAAGCTTCGAGCCGTTGATATTCATTGAAGCCGAATACGGAGCCGAATATATAACCACTCTATTGTTGCAATACTTATATAGGCTGGTGAACTCAATCAAGTAAAGCCTATTCAGGCAGCTGACCAATTAGGAACAGCTCGCCATGTGATTTGTCAAGTTTAGCCATGCACTTCGATGCCCTGCCTTTTTAAAGCCAATAAGTTCATCGAAATTTCCAATAGTGTACCCGGTGATATTCCACTGATGGAGTCCTAAGCCCCTGATCAACCAACGAATAAAGAAGTTGTACTCAATTACTGGTAGACCAATGATGTGTGTATCGTCATCACTTGCAATTCTTTAAAGCAGACATCCCTTCCAAACATTGTTTAAGTGATTACATTCAGTTTAAAACTTCAGTCATAAAAGTTTGTTCTTTTCATTAGAAATTTGGACATTGTTAGTCGAGTTAAAGCAACATTTGTTGATTCCCATCCTTTGTCCTGCATTCAAGCATTTAATGCGGGCGCTGGCGAGTAAACAGAGTGACATGGAGAGTCAAATTGATGCAGGAGAAAATTAATTTTTATATTCAGATTCGTTGTTCTCTTTTCATTCGAAGCCAAAGCTTTGGAGATTACCAATGTTCATAGAAGTCCAAAGCCAAAGTTTCGCCCATCACTAATTACTCATGAATAATTTATTCATCATTATTGTTGTTCTCTCTCTAGAGTTGGACGCACAACAACTAAAAGTGGTGGACGCCAAAGAGGTATTAACTTGACGCAGTTGAAATAGACTTTTTCATTTTCATTTTCTTTCCAAGATGAGGGAAGTCAACTTGAAAGATTTCATTGAATCTTTGAAGAAAGTTCGCAGGAGTGTTCCACAGGATTCGCTAGTCAAGTACACCAATTGGAACGCGGATTATGGAGACATGAGTGTTTGAACTGTCACATAAGCTTATATTAAGCAGCTGGCTCTATTATCTTGAGAGCAATAATTGTTGCGGCAGCTTAATTTTTCAAAAAAACCTTAAATCATGCTTTTTTTTGTATAGTTGTGCCGTTGTGATAGATTATTATTATTATTATGCAATGATGTTTATGATATAGTTTTCTTATTTTTGTTTCTGTTTCTGTAAGAAAGAAGTGTTTGAGTTACTTGAATTTATTTTTTATTCCTTTTTTTTTTTTCAATCCGGTTTATCTTTTTATACACCATAAGTGTCAAATTATTGATGTGATTATTTTTCTATTTTTTTGATGAGTTGAAAAAGAAAAATTCAATAAAAACCAGGAGAAAAACAAGAGAAGAAAACAATTTATTTGTGAATCTCATATTTGATTTGAGTAAAAACAAAAAAATGCAAATCATCGCTAAACAAATAAACAAATTCATTGCATTTTAATACACCATACATATCCTACCTGTCACTAATCAGTCACGCAGTCAGTCATATTTTTAGATGTGTACAGTATATGTTGAAGATAAAATACTCGCATCACTGAGAATATAATCCAAAAAGAGATTAGACAGTTTTTTTTAAAATCCACAACAAAATGATTCAGCTATACGACAGTGTCGGCTCTGATAAAAGTCAGGTCGTACACGGCACCAGCCTCCGCTGAAATTTTCTCTTTGTTTTTCTGACTAGAATAGAAGAGATGGAAGCCCCACGAATCTAGTCGACGCAGCTGACTATACACACTGCGAATCTGCGTCGGGTGCTTAGTTTCACCCCATAACGACGCCTCCATGCTCAGCTGCGAGGCGTTCTAAGGACGGAAAGGTCAAAGGTTGTTGGGAACAGATCGTGAAAACAAACCTTGTGAAGAGCGTGATCCATAAGAAGGCTGAGTATCTGCCATTCTCTGCCAGGGAAGTGAATGTCCAGGAGCTGAATGGTGCCGATTTCGTCCACTAGAGATATGACACCATCCAACGACAACTGCCGTTCTCTGTATTTCCTTTCATTTAAAAATTAATAGTAAAAAATTAAGCAAAGTATCTTCAAAAGTTGGATAATTCTTACTTTGTTCTTGGAGATATCGGATAATACAAAAAGTCTTCTGTTGGCGTGAGAACCAGAATATGAACAAAGCAACCGTGGCCAAAGTAAGCACGGTCTGCGTCCCTATTAAACTCCCTCCTTTAAAGAGATAATATGTAATTGAAATCAAGAAGCCTGCAATACTTTACCTGATGAGTAGAAACACACAGGGAAACACAAAAGACGTAGAACAAATGATGGATCGTCCGATTTTTTTTTCCTTACGGCATTCGGATTGTGGCGCGTTGACATAATCCAGGAGTCGCCACTCTTCTGTGTCGACTTCCCCGTAGTCCGCAGGGGGATATAGAACAAAGGATCGTGGTCCAGGGTCACGTATGAAACTGAGGTAATACATGCAAGACTCCATGAGCGTAACCTGAACACAGAGGGGGTCGCGACTGGACGTGTGGTAAAGACGCATCCCTTGCGAGTAGAAGAGGTCATGAAGTGCACGGTACCAGTTGTAAAGAAGATCTTCATCTAGTTTATCTGTTGAATAAGCAAGGTATAAATGATACTCAACTGGGAAATGGGTGCATCGTACCAATGTACATGGCAACATGGAACTGCTGCACGTGAAGAAGCAGGTTGTCTCTAATCATGAAGTGAAGCAGCTCCCACATGTGAACCCCATTCGCAGTTTGCGCCATTCGCAGGAGGTCAATGTTTGGGATGCCGTAGCGCTGCAGCAATGTGTTCAAGGTCATCTGGTCATACGAGTTGCGGGCGTAATCAGCGGGGTCGTTGGGTACGATATTTATTTGCAGATGGTGAGTGCGATTTATGGCAGGGAACACTTGCGGCGGGGCAGACACCAGAAGGAGGGTGAAGGAGCAGTTGGCCGCTAGGTAGCGCTCCACTTGCAGGTCAAGGTCAAACTGGGTGCTGAGGAAGGTCAGAAATTATGTATTGAAATGTGATCTGTACTGATTCTGAATTAAATGATTAAAGTACTGACCCCAGCACTAAAGCAGTCTTGACAATCTTAGACTCAACATCCATGCCAGCCTCCTTCTCCAGACAAATAGGCCAATGGGAGCGATTGGTGCTGCCTACCTGCAGCGTGTAATTGCACTGGAAGTGGTAGTGCGTGATGAACTTGAGCAGACGTCTTGCTTCACTCTGAGCATCGTCCAGGGGGCGCAGTGAGCTGTAGCCAGTTTGGAACTCAATGATTTGCAACAGGCCAAGAAGAATCGCGCCGATGAGGCAGGCATACAGCCAACTCTTCTTACGTCGACACCCAGCCCGACCGGCACACTTCTGCGAGCTCATGGCTCAGCTGGCCGTCTGGAAAGAATACGATGTTATGAACATTAGAGGAGTGAATGAAGACTGCCTCAGATCATGTTGTTATATGGAATTCCAATATCGCTCATAAGCACTGAATTGTCAATGAATGAATAATACGGTCAAGTTATTTCTTTAATAATACTTTCAATTTTCGATAATCAACTTAATTGCCTACATTAATTATTAAACAATTCACTGATCACTGCTATTGATTCACTTCTGGCATAAATTACAAAACATACTGAATTATTATATAAAAAACATCGGTTAAGAACAGTCAGTTGATGAGTGGTATATATACACTGGTACTAGCACAGATTCTCGGGCGAGGTCTGTATACCTCGTTGCGGATCCAGTTTAAGTAGGTTTATGGTACTGATTTCAAACAAAATTTAGTACCAGCGTCTACCTGGTATGGCTCTGCAGACCCTGGTGCCTTCATAAATATAATTACAAGCGTGGAATTCTAGAAATCGTGGTTCGCGTACTGGAGTTTAATGCGTTTACCGTACAGCGAGACCCATTGGGCTCGCTGTAGTATGTCAGCTACACTGGTACATAATGTAAATGTAATTATATGTATTGTTATTGACAATTATTATATGTATTGTTATTGACAATATTATATAACTCATTAGTATAAACATTGAGTTGTTATCATTAACATGCAAACTACAAGTACAAAGCTAAAGTCACATGATCCATTTCATATCTATATATATCAGAGCCATCTCGGGATCATGATCATCCCGATGCATAATAGCATTGACTCATTGACCTAAATGCCCTGATCGCATCGGAGAGTACTCGAAGCCTACTTTATTTGTCTGAACACCGGTAAACATCACTTTTCCATCAGGAAATTTATTTCCTGAATTTTCTCAGGATTAGTTGACAGATTGAGGGCAAAAATCTCGTAAGAGGGCGCCACATTGCGACGACATCAAATGCGTTATGAATATGCGGAGGTCCGGGTTTCTCAGCTGTTTCATAACGCATCAAAACAATACTAGCGTTATTTTCTTTTGGGTAGACTGTTGAGTACCTCATTTCACAAGTACAAATAATGCATAATTTATATCTATAATGTATATCTGTCCTATACAGAAGACTTCTTCAGGAGAAATGATGTTATGCCAACATTTTACATCAAAACTTCTAAAGAAGTCAAATTGTTTTAATTCTCGAGCTCTAAGCATAAATACCCCGTTTTTATTAGTTCATGATTATTATTCATGATGTACAACTCCTCAAATCAACAAATTGAAACTATATCGAAATATTGCATCAGAATATTGCTTTGAATATTGTGCATATTATTATAAATTATTTGAATTCAGAATGCATTTACAAGTACACATTTATAATATTCCATTCAACTTACTCCAATAATAATACACACCACAAGAAGACAGTATTTATATATTCAAAAATTCAAATTCATTTTATTTCTAAGATATTAAAACAATGATTGAAATCATGAAAGTTGTTTCAATTTCTTCTCAAGAAATTTCACTTTAGAGACGACAGTTGTGCATCTGTTGAATTCGCGCGCTAAGATCTGGAAAAAAAAATATAAAAAGCCCAAAAAGTTAAACCAAATTGAAAATTAGATACTTACAGGCAAAACAGTGTAACCTTGCTTAGTGAGAAGGCGATAGGACAGTTGATGGAAGCCAACAGGATCTAATGAAGGCTGAATAACGTCATTGATCGTCAAGGGCATAATGGCAACTCTGAGAAAGAAGAATAAAGGAAAATAGGTAATCACTAATTAGTGCGCAAAGGTAGATAAAATTAGCTGGAAATTAAATTTCGATTTTTGGATTCATGGTTTGAAATACATAAACCAATATGACTGACTTTCTCCATCCTGCCTCTAACTTATCCAGGTGAGAGAGAGGTTGAATCTTTCCTTCTTCATCAATTACCGTTTCAACAGCTGGAGAAAAAAAATAAAATGATAGTTTTGATAGAATTGCTCTTCATAAAAATCATAAGAATGCATAAAAATCAAGATTTGTGTAAACATTTTTAGATTGATTATTGTGAAGCAACTCACCGAGGATGCAGCCAACATTTGAGGCCACAGAGGCATTGAAGTGTTTGCCTGGCGTCGCCATCGCTTCCATGGTTTTAATAATCAGGTTGCTCAAGCTTGGCGTCTGTAAATATGAAACAAAAGATACATTCAGCCTATTTTTTATAACCCTTTTTAAAAAATAACCATTTTCTCGATTTCCTCAGCGCTAAGTTCGGTGCCGGTCGCCCTGGAGTCACTCACAGCACCAATACTCTGCAACTTGAGTTTAAGCACTGCAGAGTCCAAATCATCCGCATCTAATGAAGAAATAAAACCCAAAATTCAACACAGAAAATAAAGATAAAAACTCACTCATCAATTTATCAACAAATTCCGCAGACAGTATCTCCTTTGCTTCTTCCACGGGAAGAGCGTCGTTCACGGCCAGGTTGAAAGCGACATCCAGCCGCTGCTTCGGGTGTAAGGAAGCACTGAACGAGGGAAGAGCAGATGAGAGGAGTTCCTTAAACGCGGGAGGCAGGTACGTCAGACGCCCACAGCTGATGACGAGGGACTTCCAGTTGTACGCCTCAAGAGGGTGCTTCACAATCAGAGCGCTCAGCGTATCCACAGCCTCTTTCTGAAACCAGCGTAAGTGGCTGAAAGAGTTGAACAGCGAGAGGAGGGAAGGCAGCGGCATCTCCACTTTACGATCTACAAGTTCCTTGCTAATCCCACTCATCAGATTATTCGAACAGAAACCAAGTTTAGCGTACGAGAGAGCGAGGTACGAAAGGTCGCGCGTACTCAGCTGTGAAAGATTCTCTGTGAGTATATCTGCGAGCACGATCAACAGAGGTTTACTTTTTTGTCCGTTTCTGCCCAAAGCGCACACAATCCGATACGCTGTAGATGCAGATATTTCAGATGACCTTTGAACTGCCATCGCTTCAAGATATCGGTATATCTCTGCATGCACATCTGGATCGATGTTTTCGAATAGCTTGGCGAGCGTCGCGTCACATTCAACTTCTTTGTGTCGCTTCTCGATCACCTTCTTCAGGTTCTCGGTGAAATGTTCATGCGTCGGTTTATAATCAAAACAGAGAGAGGCGAGATCCCTCAGGGAAAGCTGCGTCCACATAGCCTCTTCAACTTGATCCTCCAATTTCTCAAGTATAACTCCTCGGTAATCAGTGCGAGATAGGTGGATAAGACACAATGTGCAAGAGTGAGGCTGGATGGCTTTGGTCTGGAAGTCACTCTCGAGTGCATCGATACCTTTGAGATCCTTCTGCTTACAGCAGGCAATCAGCTGAGAGACATGCTGATTATGCGCTCTGCTTGAAAGGGCTGCACACGGCGCAAGGTGAGGGAAATGACGCAGGGAGAGGGCTCGACACAGAGGACCCCTCAGCATATTGTAGAACTGCAAAGGGAGGGAAACAAAAAAATATGATTCTGCGACTCAAATAGTATACACTTATTAGCACTAAGGTTAGAGGACAAGTAAAAACACTCTAGGGCATGCATGACACTGTGGTGAAGTACTGTAGAACAGGAAATTTCTGTGGAATGCAAATTTCACGGTTTTCTGGCTATGGCCTTTATTCGCCAATAAATCATGGTCAGACATATAGAGTCAAAGTATAACATTACCTAGAAACATTTCGCGGTTCAATTGCCGAATTTACCTAGACCACAAATTCTCATATTTAGCTCTTATATGTTGCTATGTGTTGCACCTTGACAAGGCATAAGCTAATTCAGTCATTGTTATTTATTTATTTTTCGTAACTGTTTCCTTGTTTTGTGTTTCTTTTCTGTTCCGTTTTTCTTGTTCTCTCATATATCAAAAAATTGCAAAAGATTACTTGCAAATAAAATGCTCTATATATTATTTAAGCTATATACATGTAACCCAGAGGTTGCATAATAATTGCAAATCGAGACATAAAAAACCGTGAATTTCTCATTCAAGATCCTGATGTAAAAACTCATTCAGTTCGCCATTTTCTTTCCTCTTCCAACCTGTTCCTCTATTTGCTTCCTCTTCCAGCTGCATATATTATTTGGTTTCCATAAAAAGATTAATTAGAATCTTGCTGAATTTGCGTCAGCAGACACAACAAACGAAGTGATGATGGTGATTATGATGTTCATGGTTAAAAATTATGTTTTTGAAGTTTATGAAACGCCCTAAACCTCTTGAACTTGAGTCAAGCATGAGAGTGTAATTAAGTGGGACATCATAGAATTTGGAAATCATCCAATCTCAAAATTACCACACTGGTACCACATGTAAAGAATAGTGAATGTTTGTGATAACTAATGGCATCATTATACATATAGAATTATATAGCAACCATTGCCAAGCCACTCCAAGCTGCTGCTAGCCGCCGATCACAATGCTGAGCCAATATCTCTGATTGGTGGAGTGGCTTAAGCAGCTAGCCAGTCATTTTTACTGCAGCCAGCCGATTCTGGCTAATTACAATCTGCTCCAGGGTCTATATACTATAGGCTGGTAATGTACTTATGCTGGTCAGCATTTAGCAAACTGCCAATATGAGTTCTTGAGTGGACTGTGGCGAGGTTATACCATTGCATACGGCCGCCTTTGGTCTGTGTCGCCTGTCTTATTGTCACTAGTCAGTGTACTGAGCGTCTGAGCGTGGAGTAGCTCCCCAAGGGTAGCGGAGTAGTTCCCACACACCGCTACCGCGTATCGCCATTGGCTCCCATAGCGACAGTGAGTTGTGAACTTTTGTGAAGCTTTGTGATCCAAAAATCACTATTTTTACTAGCTAGTGAAATTCTTTGAATCCTTCACTCAAAAAAAAAGTCAACTTTTGTACACGTTGCTACCTGTTGAACAATGTTTCACAGCTTTTTAACAATAATATTTGAGAATCAGCAACATCGCGCCATGTTGTGAACGAAAATGACCCAGAATGCATCTGGCGCACGAGACCGGAATGTCAACATAAGCACATGCGCTTTTTGTTTACAAAATATGACAGCTCTTATCTGGAGTCAGTCTGTACAATTGAATGATCGTATATTGAGGGAAATGTTTGCTGCTCCATTACCTTCCACGTGTTGAGGTGCGAGCAAAAAAGAATAAAGTTCGAGATGGCACTCATAAATGGGATCGATGACAGCTGTCAAAACATATCTCGCGAGACTTGAAGATCACGCGTGATCTCGCGATATTTCAACCTGAGAACAACAATGGTGGAGAAGTTGTTAGTACAAACTTCCACAATCTTCGTATTTATATTAATTACTCTTCATTTTCTCGTGTAACAGCTCAAGTGGTGGTTATTTTTCGATTTCTAAATACATTTAGCTGCTAAAAACATTCTTACATTGTAGGAGGACTCGGCGTGGTATAAATGATATTGCTCTAAAATATAGTCGCCGTTACAAAGACCTGTTCATGCAGTAGCGGTGTGTGTGCACTACGCTACGGCTTGGGGAGCTAAGCGTGGAGGTGAGTCACCGGTGACCGAGGTCTGTCGCCGAGGACGTCTCTCGGATTGGGTTTGTGTCAGGGTTTTAACGAATCTGGATTACTTTTGAGCCAGAGAATATGGGATATAGTTCTTTCCTACACAATTCTGAGAGTTTAAACATGCAAATATGTCATTCAATTCATGTAAACGGGTGGCATAATTACATTTTCCAACTTTCCGATGTTGACATGAGAGAAGCCGAAGGTGGAGGTCGGTTCGAATGTATAACATCACACGAAACGAATGCTTGCGTTATGATCTCCCGGCAAATCATAACGCACGCATTCGGTTATACGTGAAATAATAATAATCTAATTTAGTTAGATTATTATTATTACATGTATAACCACTAACCACACATCCAATGTACACCGATCCAACCGTCTGCGTGTATAAGAGACAATTTGGCCATCGAACGAGGACGATGGTCTCGAACGCCACGCCATGAACGACTGTGCACGGACTGACCTGGATGCTATTCGAAGGAACATGTCTTCAGTGTGTGCCCTCGTTTCAATAGTTTAAGAATTGATCATCCTTCTGTGAATTTCCATCTGCCAGATTTCTTTAATATCAATGACATTGACATTATTCTTAGCGTTGGATTTAACGTTGTTCATAATTACCTTTACTATTTTTTTTTTTTTTTTCTTTTGTTTTTCTTTTGTTTTTCTTCTTTTTATTAGCACAGATAAACCGGCAAGGTCCAGGGACCCCTGGGTCTCGCTGTAGTATGTCAGCTAGTTTTTGATTCAATTTTACACCACTCACTTTTTACTTTGTCATGTTGTTTCGGCGAAATAAACATTTATCTATCTATCTATCTATATTACATTATCTCGTTTAATTAAGAGATGTTTAGTGGAATTGCCATAGTTAATGTGATGTCCCGATGGACCTGAGAACTGGATTACATTCAAAGCTCGTTATTACGAACTCTGATATATATATATATATGGAACTTCCGGTTATATAAAACTAATTTTGGGGTCCCGCCAGCTATAGATCCCTATCATTTAACATTGCATGTTCAACGGATAATTCGAACTTCGCATTGTTCGAAATTCCGGTTAATACGAGCCAAATATCCAGTTCCCTGAGCAGAGATGATTCCTGCTATTACGAACCCACAAAATGGCGATCGGTTCCGTTATCTTTTGTTTGTGCAGAGACAAAAGAAACGATTATGGTAATCATGCCGCCAAAGAGATCAATCGCTAACATTCTCCAAACGCTAATTGAAATTAGTCCAAACTTACTCAGAAGACATAGCATATAACACAGACAAAATTGAAAAGGATAATCATTCAATATTGATTCGATTGATTCGATATTAATTCGGACGTATATATTGATGGACAAGATGTCAATTAAATTATAAAGTTACTGTACCCCTCTGCCGAACATCTTTAGGACAAAAATCTCGAAATTTTAGCTTTGCGCAATTCTATAATAATAATATTATACAACCATCATATTACTTTTAGATTTACATTCAAAAGAAAAAAAAAATCAAAAAATCTATTCATAGAATCCCAATTGCTAAATACGTATAATATTTTTCTTCTTGTTTCCATTGTATATATTCCTTTATCGGTTTTTTTTTTTTTTTTTTTTTTTTTTTTTTTTTTTTTGTGGTTGACTCAATATATTCTTATTTTCACATTTCGTTTACATGTACGTTCTTTTGATGTTGCACGACAGCGATTTCGCTTCAGTCACTACATTATTATTGCACGTTTGTTTGTTTGAATGAATAAAAAACTATTATTATTATTATTAAATTATTATATGATTGTCCAGGAGGCAAGTTTCGAATCCTATTTCGTTTCCAATGAATGGGCTAGAAGTCGAGGCTCAAGGATCCAACGTTTTGTATTTGTGGGTTTTGTGCTTGAACACGCTGCGTGGTTTGCGAAGTGTGCTGGTTTTACGGGGTTAGACTTTAGACACACGGTGCTTTGGTGAATACTCAATATGACATTACTATCTGCGTTATGATTGGAGCACCGAAATAATAGTAAGTTTTTTCACGTTAGGGGCAATTCTGATCACCAAGGATATGTCTGTCACCATATGTCGAGAAAACCAGATTTGCTTATATATTCTGATAAAACCGAGATGATTGATAAAATGAACCTTATGCTATTTATTTTATCACACTTTTCTGAGCAAACATTCAAACAATCTGATTTCAGTCGAAGCCTGTAATACAGATGTTTTTAGAAAGAAATCAAAGAAGCAAAGCAAATAGCCAAGAAAAAAAAAAAAAATTGAGAGAAATTTAAGGAAAAACGACAAGACAACTTGAGAAATGGCGCAGATATGGCCAAGTACATGTATCGGTTTAAATGGTTTTCGACTAAACACAGACAAAAATATAGAAAAGTGTCATTTTCTCCAAGGAATAGAATACAGTGCGTGCTTTCCAATAAGAAGATTATTAAAATTCACAAATTAAAAATACTCATCAATCTATGCAATTAATTGCGTTAATTGCCACCGTGGCCTCGAACAAATTGATTAAAACTCTGGATTTAGTGAGATGTATAATATGTAAGCAATTATTATAGTGTCAATATAAATGCAACAACTAGCTGCACTAGCATAACAACTGAGATATCGGCCTAAAAAAATCGCAATTACTATTACGCAAGATTATTGAAGATCAAATAAAGCAAAAAGTATAAACTTCAATACAATCCAGTCTATTTTGGTTGATACGGTCAGCGTCTAATAGGCATGTTGTCAAATCCTAAATCCATACGATTTGCCTCGTGCACCTCGCAATTTTGGCGCTGCATGTAGCAGCACACTCGTCCAAAGTAGTCATCAACACCAAAATCAGGACCTCACAAAGTGATTATTTTCAGTGCAGCACGTGTTAAATGCGTCTACATTAAATATCAATTAATCCTCTCCACCTACCAGGACTGATGTGTACATAATTCCAACCCAGCCACCACGTCAGATTGAGGAGATGTGCATGCTGGATGCAACTCGTGATTATAGATTGGCAGAACCAAAATCGCTTGCACCCAGTGGCGTAGGAACCGGAGGGGCCAGGAGGGGGGGGATCTAGGAGTGGGGGGGGGGGGCTGAATATCTTTTGGCCCCCCAAAAAAATTGCATGTGCAAATTGACACTTGTATTATGATACTGCACTACTGACTACAGCGAGACCCCATAAGATATACAGATCTCGCCAGATTTATCTGTGCTATTACTCACGATACTGCATGACCAACCCACTCCTAGATTGGAGGGAGGGGGGCACTGGCCCAGGCCCTTCCCCCTCTCCTGTGGCCTGTTCCTACTCCACGGTAACTGAGCGATACTCAGTCAGTCAGTCTCATGATACTGTTTCACTCTGTGGTTCTGTTCTCCATACCTCGTTGAATTACTTTATATGTCATAAGTCGGAGGATACACAGGCGATTTCAGTTGATAGAATAAATTAACATACCATATTTTTCTGATGTAGGCCAAAGATCAATGATATATATATACATGTACATATATGTATCTGCCAAGTCTGGGAACGTTCCTACGCCTCTGCTTGCACCACACAGATGCAGGTATTCGTTTTGGGTTATTTTCATGCCGAACTTGAAATGTACACATTGCACAGAAGCATATATGATAATCGGCGACAGTGTATATTTTTGATAATAATTATGTGGGATCTGTAGCGTAGGCATATATATATACTTGTGATATACCAGTTTAGAAAGTACAACAAGACAATACGAACAATTCCCATTTTCTTTATTCGACACCAGGGGGAATACTTGTACTCCTGATAATCAGCCGAATAGCTCAGTGGGTTAAACCGGCTGGCTGCAAACCTATGACGACCGTGGGGGTCGAGGTCCCGGGTTCGAGACCCGATCAGACCACGGGCGTTATGATTGTGAATTACAAATGTGATTCTTCAGTGACTCTGCAGTGCTGCCCAACTGCGTAACAAGGCCGGGCGCTGTGTACTACTGTCTATGGTGGTATGCATGATAAAGAACCCTTGGGATTTATCGATAAGAGTAGCGGGAAACCCCGGTCCCAGGCCTTCTGTTCTGGCGCCCGTATCATCCGATTGGTTTGAGTGGAGCCGTAAAACCCCAATCACACACTCACACACATTCCTGATAATCAGTCATAATGTTCTTGTCACAATACACACTGCCACAGGATCCTTTGCTCGTCACTCGTCAGTTTACAGACGATAATTTGGCGACAGGAAGGAGGGGCCGGACGGTTTAATTATTCCCCTCTGGGCCGGGATGGACAAGAAACAAGCACATATGAAAACCACTTTATTAAAATTTACAATGCACGACACATTTGCGACCGTTCATAAATGTCACAGGACGAAACCCTGTGACAATTCACTTAAGGCACTTTCTGCTGCACTCCGATTTATTGACGTGGGATTTGTAGGCTCGTTTCGAGAAAGTTCGCTGACAAATTCCACATCGAACACTATGAATTTTCATGTGGAAATTCAGCTGACGGTTATTATTAAATAACTTGTGGCATTCAACGCATTGGTGTAACTCGACACTCAAATGTGACGCCATGTGGCGTCTGTAACTAGCTGCTTTATCGAATGACTCGTTGCAAAACGTGCACACTTCCGGAAGCTCCTTCTTAGAAACCTGGCAATTTATTGATCCTAATGTCACAATAACCGGAGCATCACCTCCGGGTATTCCGGTAGTTACACCCCTCTCAGGCTCGAGTTCAACGACCGAGGGAGGCATCTTCTCAGGCTCGGGTTCAACGACTGAGGGAGGCATCTTCTCAGGCTCGAGTTCAACGACTGAGGAAGGCATCTTCTCAGGCTCGGGTTCAACGACTGAGGGAGGCATCTTCTCAGGCTCGGGTTCAACGACTGAGGGAGGCATCTTCTCAGGCTCGGGTTCAACGACTGAGGGAGGCATCTTCTCAGGCTCGGGTTCAACGACTGAGGGAGGCATCTTCTCAGGCTCTGGTTCAACGACTGAGGGAGGCATCTTCTCAGGCTCGGGTTCAACGACCAAGCGAGACATCTTCATCTTATTCTGCCTATTTTTAGCGTTGTTGATGGTATGAACGCCGTGTTTCATACGGAGATGGCGCTCGAAGTGACCCACATGGCGGTATGCTTTAGGACAAAGCATACAGGAGTATTGTCTCCAAGCTACTTCGAAACAACTAGATTCCAGACTAGACGTCGGTCCACTTTCTGCAAGCCACGTTGCTAGAGGATCGATTCCAGAGTCGGTGGTGTATGTGATCGATGCGGGTGGTTGGTCCAGGCATGGTTGGAAATTATCGGCAGAGATGGGTGGCTTGTTTTCAATTTCAAATATGAACTGTTCTGTGTCCTCCTCTGAATCATCTGGGATGATTATTGCAGTCATGTCTGTGTCCCCCTCTGAATCATCCAGCGTGATTATTTCAGTCATGCCTGTGCTCCTGTGAATTCCCAAAAAATTCAGGGTCTTAAAGAGAAAGAAAAACAGGGGAAAAACAACAGAAAAAAAAATCGAGCTTCAAATAATGACGCTTAGTTGAGTCCAGCTACAATTCAGCGTCTCTTGACCCGAGATATGAATCTTGGTTTGCTTAGTTTTCCCGGTTACTCGCTTCCAACGTTTACGCAATCGAATAAACAGCGAATCGGGTTTATGTAAAATTTTAAATGAAGGGACCGTTCATTTCACCATTTATGTAGTCTTCACTTCAAAGGTGGCTAGCTGTACAAGTGTACATAATCATAAATGGTATTATGTAATAATACACAATGTACATTACATTAAATGTTGAGTAGAATGAAGATAGTGGCAATAAATCAGGTCCGTGTCGGCGGTGTTCACAAAACTTTCAGAAGGCGAAATGGAATTTCCGGCAAACTGGAAGAATATCCATGAATTCGATGTCTCCTTACCGACGATTTCCTTCCTTTGCATGAATATTATTCCCAAAATTGCGCACGTTTGAATTGAAATTATAAATTATGACGCCTGTGATACCTGCCTCAGCAGCCCAACACGAAACACACTTCAGAGCCAGTCTTGTTCGACTGCATGTGTTAATTGAGAAATCGCACACATAATATAAAAAATTAATATAAAAATATTATTTTTAAATAAGTTATTTAATTGTGCGGAATGTTTCATGAGCTCTCTTCGATTTGGAGCATTTGGAACGGTTCAAAATCGTTTTTGCGCCTTATTAGAATAAATTTTGAAATAATTAATACAATGATTACTATTCATAGAATGTAACCTGTAAGACTAATTTATAGACTAAACTTCACCAAAGATACAAAAATATTAATGATTCGAAATGGTTAATCTCAAACCTTGATTATATGTACATATTAATATATACCTATATACATGTATATAATTACGATGTATAACCAATTACTGAAAGTGATCTTTGCTCATTAACATCTTGTTCTCGCATCAATGAAGCCACCATAACATGCAAACATCTTTCAATTTACTTATCAACATCCTCAAATTGCTGAGTTAGTTGCGAAATAAGGATTCAGAGCAGCTCTGAAGCACAAACAGGCGCAACTTCAGTGATATTGCTTTTATGCATACCATTTAGTTGTGAACTAGATTTGGTAATTTAGTTCGCAACTAGATCTAGTAGCCTTTTATGCATACGGCTCCAGAATTCGACTTGAATCATCTATACCACACTCTTCCATAATACCAGTTACCAACGGATCAATCAGACGTTTGTCCATGCACCGTTTTTTGGAATCTATAATCTGTTTTTTGGAATCTATGATCTGTGTTTTGGAATTTATGATCTGTTTTTTTTTTTTTTTTTTTTTTTTTTTGAATCTATGATCTGTTTTATGGAATCTATGATCTGTTTTTTGGAATTTATGATCTGTTTTTTGGAATCTATGATCTGTTTTTGTGAATCTATGATCTGTTTTTTTGGAATCTATGATCTGGTTTTTTGAATCTATGATCTGTTTTTTGGAATCTATGATCTGTTTTTTTGGAATCTATGATCTGTTGGGATCAGCTCACATAACAGACCACCCCGAGTCCCAGCTGACGTATGCAAGACAGGGCTCCGGGATAAACAGAAAGGACTTGCCGATGAGGATTGGCGAACATAATTTATAAGCTGGGTTGCAGTAACATGATACATGTACTTGCATATCATGTTGCTCAAAATCGTACCCTGTGAAAAGCCGCAGACGAAACGGTCACAAGTCGTACAAAGTGCAATGCATCATGCATCATGACATTGTTTAACATTACTAATAATAAATTATTAATAAATCGGTTGCATCCTTGTGGCTGCAGATTGACAATGCACAGAGCAAAGGTCACTCCAGCATTTTACCGTGTATAATATGCCCACAGTTTTTGTAGCCTTGTGTCATGTCGATTTGAACGTTTGAAATCCTGAAATAGTGTCATCCGCTGCTGCGCAATTCTGTAAAAAAAAAAAAGTGGTTTTTTTTCCGCTGCGATCCACTTGCGAGATTCCTTTGTTAAGGCTATGCGCTCCCGCCCCCTCCACACCCAGCGAGGCGCGGGAGTGCATTGTTGAACACTAGTACGCATGGCGTGTGTGAAGAAAGAAAGGTGGGGTGGGGGCGGGGAGGGGGCTATAAAACCTCAAGCGGAATCCAAGCCTCCCCCCTCCTATGTCGCTCAATTTATACATATACAGCGGCAGCGCTTGACCAAAATGGTAAAGCTGGCCTTTAATTAAACTTTTACAATATATGGGCCAGTGAACTTGACCTAAGCCACCTGGCTAACGTAGTTTAACAAAGAAGCATTCATTTATTGCGAATGCTAGTATTCTTGTAACGATAACGATATTCGAATGCTACAAGCCGCTTTAGACTTACCTGGACACATGTACAATCAAAGACTGTACATTTGTACAAAATACTCTAGTGAATTGATCTTAATACAGAGTACCAGCATGCTTTACATGCATTATATATATATAGAATTACAATTATCCTTTATTTTTGCAAATGAATTTGCACATTTAGAAGAAGAAGAAGAAAAACAAACAAACAAACAACACATATATATATAAATATAATATATACTATAATGTATCCTTACCTCATATATAGGTATATTATACCAATTAATGTTCATAAGGACAAAACTAGTTCACTGCGAATGATTCGTCTCAAGCTGTGTAAGCAAAGAAACCCTCAGACGGTCAGAAAAAGGTTAGACGCTTATGTATTCACGCAAGCACCTCTTTATATACTATGCAGCAAGTGGGGTATGGAAGCCACGCCCATTTTGAGTCACGTGTATGCGAAGGGCATCTGCCATTATAGTAATGCTGCGAGAGTGGGATCATATTCTTCGATGCTACTACGGTTATTTATAGAACCAGAGGATCAACATTCTGCAGATAGGAGCTCTACAGCTTGTACGTTCCTAATAAAATGTTCAGATGCTGTAGCCCTATACGCGATAATACGCGCTGTACGCGCTACTAAGTACTTTTAGTAGAACACAATTATTATACATTTGTGGTTGTGTTGCCCTGTGAATCATGGCCGATTTCGCTACACTTGGTTGGGTCAATATACAATAGGGGCTTTTTTTTGTGCGTGTCTGAGTTAAAGAGGACCTCTGATTGTTTTGAACTAGTAACGGATAATAGAGGACGCACCCCGGATAGCGCAGTGGGTTAAACCGCTGACTACAATCCTATGCCGACCGTGGGGGTCGAGGTCCCGGGTTCGAGACCCGATCAGGCCACGGGCGTTATGATTGTGAATTACAATTTTAATTCTTTGGTGACTCTGCAGTGCTGCCCAACTGCGTAACAGCGCTGTGTACTACTGTCTATGGTGGTATGCAGGATAAAGAACCCTTGGGTTTTATCGATAAGAGTAGGGGGAAACCCCAATCCCGGGCCTTCTCTTCTGGCGCCGTATCACCCGAACGGGTTGGGTGGAGCCGTAAAACCCCAATCACTCACTATGTGATTATACCTGTATATAGCGTAGTTTTTCTCTCACACTCATATCCATTTTTTTCGTTTGCTATTATCTTTTATGGTTAATTTTACTTTGCTAGAAATAAATAAAACTGCTTTCTTTCATTTATTGATCGATACATTACTCTGGGCCAATAATTTGTAATAATATTTTTTTTTTCGCTGGTTAGTATTTATACATTATAACGTTTTATTATTGTTATATTATACCATTATTTGTCATCTTTGTGTGTTTGCATTGTATAATAACAATTTTGGACTATATTGCCATTCTTGTCCATTCTTTTAGTGGACTATCTGACCGTTAATTAGGTCGCTGAAACCATGCTAGATCACATGTATTCGTGTCCTAGCAACCATGTGGTAAACCACGGTTACGCTCGAGCGCATCCGCAAAAACCACTTAATCTCCCTCTTTGGATAAAATATTGCATTTTCATGAATAAATAAAAAGTGTCGCGTAGGCCTACAGGAAGCATGCACCGCATCGTACAGTTTTAAAGGGAGGGAAAACTGGTTAAAAATGGACTTAGAGTCGTTATTTGATGCACTAAAAATGATTCCTATGCCTGGACCACACAAGGAATATCATCCCTAACGATTTCGCGGGAGTAATATTGCTAATTAGGCGTGACGTCAGTCGCTGTCATGAAACACCGATTTCCCCATCTTTTACAATGGACCTCGTCATATCAGCGTGTCCTGCGACTAAACCCCCGATTTTTTTATTTTTTTTTTTTTTTTTTTTTTATTCTCGGAAATAGAATAATTTCGATAGAAGATTTTCGAGGACACCTACCATGGTTTCTCATCCTGAAACAGTAAAAAGGTCAGCCAGAGTGCACCATACTAACGCTTTCGTTTCACCCGATTCTCATATCTCCACCGTTAGAGAAACGGAACAGACGTATATCTGCACCCGTTTCGCTAACGGTATCCGACCGCCACACAGGCACACGTGTGTCGTTGGGATCTGTTAGCTAACGGCTCCCGATCTTCCAATGCAATATGCATGTATAAAAACGGGCCGCGATGGCGCAATGCTAGCGCGCTCACCTAGCTAAAATGATTTGCTATCAGGACCAGGAATTTATTGCTTTTTATAAATATATATAATAATAAAAAATTTAGTTCTGAAGAGGAATTTAATATATATATATATATATATCATTTTATTAATAAGATTCAAACCAAGAACCCTCTGCACGCTAATCAAGCGTGCTACCATCGCGCCACCACGGCCTGTGATACACAATAACTATAAGTGTAACTGTTTAATTTTATTTAAATGTCATAACACATACCCCTTTAATCGACGTATTTTACTGATCACACAGCGGTATAATTATGTTCTCTTAATATTGTTTTATATGTTTTATAGACAAATGTGCGATAATATAGCATTTATCGGGCACACAGGGGGTCTTACCAGTGAGCGAGCAGATGTGGACAAAACTCAATGCAGTGTATGCTTTCTGTCTATATATATAATATCAAGGGAAGTCATTGATTCCTGTCTAATTCCACAAGTGTAACTGATCTGATTATCAATTATTGCATCCTCAGGACACAATAGCAATTGTTGCATCCTAAGGATGCGATAGCAATTATTTTGTTCATCATGTAACTTGAGTTGCAAAACATACATGCTATTTTTTTCATAAATGAATTTATTATTGCTTTTCTAACTTATTTCTTAATAATTATATCAATAAAACCACAAAAAAAGGAAACACGAATACACCTGAAATGAATGAATGTACCAAAAAAAAAACAAAAAAAAAAAAACACATGACATATTAATGAGTAAACATTTAGACATATTTATTGTTTCTGTACAGTAGCAAGCATCGCTTCCAAACTTGCCAGGAAGGCTTTTGGAGCCAGCGTGTGGCTTCAGAGGGAGGAAGATTGCTCCAGGGTAAACAATTCACTCATTTTCACTAGTGCCTCTTCCAAGGGGGCTCTGTATGGAAAAGAATATTTAAATAAAATTCAAATAAACAGACAACTGACCTCACATTTTCGATGAAGGGAAGGTGGAGTTCCTCATAGTTCTCCTTATTTAGAACTTCTTTGAAATTTTCCACGAGATCGTCCACCTTCCCTTCAGTCATGGTGGAAAATCTGTTGGGGTTCAAACGCTTGGTTTTCTGTTTGAATCCTTTGACTGGGCATCAATGGGGTTTCTGTGAAGAGAGGAAAAATATATACAAGCACAGACTACGTTCCTTTTCTTTTTCTCATGTTCAAATCCTATTAGGAAACAATTAGTAAGAAACAGTTAACTCACCCTGGGTAGAGCATTAATTGCCGAGGAAGGCATCCCTTCCTCAATCCTTCGTTGCTGACCAAGTATTGTCTCTTTCCCTTTCCAAAGCCCAAAAGGCCTAGCACTTGTATTCTTGCAATTGAAACAAGAGTATGAGAGGTGTCGCCTTATCATCTTTGTAGCGACTCCATCCCTACATTGATGTATAATCCCAAAAATGATCCAGAATAACAATAACGAGGTCTGATTACTTGATAACGACTTTAATGTTACCTTCTGAGTGAATTTCAATAATCAGGCAAATCCCGGGGTTGTTTGTGCGGTCTGTAGAATCTGATGGTAGTTGGTGACTGGGTGACTGTGGCTGACTGGACTGTGTCTACTCTGTGTCTGTTGGATTGGAAATGTGTGTATTTATATGCTGGGTTTGTGGATGAGTGGAAGCCTTCAGTTTAGCATGTAAAGTGTGGATCTACATGTATATTTGGAAGGCCTTCTGTTGATGGTATCAGTTTATCGGTGTGAACTTTGTATCTTTGGTGTGAATGGACTGTTTGCAATAGTAGGGGTCATTTGGTACTTGTCAGCCATCATCGATGGATGTATGTTCGTGTATTCTCTGTCCCAAAAGTATAATACATTGCCATAGTTTATAGAGCCATACTAGATTTAAACATCATGCAAGTGTTCATTAAAGCCATGTGACCTTAACAATCTTTACATATTCTTTACGTACCACCATCAGGCAACGTCATCTCCTCTTCTCTATCGCCTGTTCACAAAAGATTGACCTTGTTTAT
>KB309397.1:4312-45425 GCA_000328365.1 Capitella teleta
CGATGAGGCAAATAATGAAGCAAAAAATGAGGCAAATAATGAGGCAATGATGAGGCAATGATGAGGAAAATAATGAAGCAAATAATGAGGCAAATAATGAGGCAATGATGAGGCAATGATGAGGAAAATAATGAAGCAAATAATGAAGCAACGATGAGGCAAATAATGAAGCAAATAATGAGGCAAATAATGAGGCAACGATGAGGCAAATAATGAAGCAAATATTGAGGCAAATAATGAGGCAATGATAAGGCAAATAATGAGGCAAATAATGAGGCAATGATGAGGCAATGAGGAAAATAATGAAGCAAATAATGAAGCAACGATGAGGCAAATAATGAAGCAAATAATGAGGCAATGATGAGGCAATGATGAGGAAAATAATGAAGCAAATAATGAAGCAAATAATGAGGCAACGATGAGGCAATGATGAGGCAAATAATGAGGCAACGATGAGGCAAATAATGAGGCAACGATGAGGCAAATAATGAGGCAAATAATGAGGCAATGATAAGGCAACGATGAGGCAATGATGAGGCAAATAATGAGGCAACGATGAGGCAAATAATGAGGAAAATAATGAGGCAATGATAAGGCAAATAATGAGGAAAATAATGAGGCAATGATGAGGCAAATAATGAGGCAATGATGAGGCAAATAATGAAGCAAATAATGAAGCAAATATTGAGGCAAATAATGAGGCAATGATGAGGCAAATAATGAGGCAAAAGAATAGGTAAATAATGAGGCAAATAATGAGGCAAATAATGAGGCAAATGATGAGGCTGAGAGGCGCACCTTCCTCCATGAAGGCACACACATCATGGATGACATGTGTTCCGAGGGAGACGTCCACCAGCAGAACAACCTGCTTGCCGTGCAACGCGGAGGCTTTGCTGCATCTCTTCATGTTGTCATGAACAACTCTGACGTTCTCCTCCTCACTGCAGTCCGTCTGCACTGCAGGCTCATACACCTGTAACACGTAAAATCACAAATCTCATCCAATTAAATCCTCAGCAATTTCTGACCTTGCAGTTGGCCAGATGAGCGGCCAATCTGACGTTAGTGGAGCGTCCAACGTAGCTGCTATTAGACAGCAACAGTGCATGTGCACCAGGCATTGCCTGTGAAATGAACCAATGAAATGCTTCGCTCTGAGAAAACCACTCACGAAGACACGGGTCATTCTGGCGATGTGCTGAACGGCCTCACGAAAGAAAACCAAATGCATGGGTTTGTTTTGTGCGTTGTATTGAGCTAAGCAAGTGTTGAGAGCCTCTGTGAGCTGCTCAACTTGATGCTCAGCGTATCCTGCAAGGAAACGTCACTACAAGCGCTCAGCGAGCGTTCAGCTGACCTTTTTCACCTGCTACGCGTCCTTTGTCTGCATGACATCTCATTATGTATTTGCTGAAGATGATATCTTTCAGGTGTTCTTTTGGATTCTTGATCTGGCGACAGGGATTCTACTTTAACAAATGGAGAGGTCGAAGTTCATGACATACCTCATCAATGGAAAGCAGAGGACCAGAGAAGCATTCTCTCTCTCGATCAGCAACGGCACGGAAACTAACTTTGCGACTCATTCGTCCATTGGGTGAAACGGCTTTCTTTTTAGCTTTAAGAAGAAAAAAAAAATAATAAAATTGGGATAAAATGAAACATATAATAATTAAATTGTGTGAATAACTGACACATAAACAATGAAAACAAATAGATTTAAATTGGGAGGTGTTCTCATGAGATGAAACTGGGTTCAGAAGAGGTCAGAGGGGTCAAGAGGTCACAGGGTGCACAGCAGCAGAGCTTTGATTCTGACACACTTATCTGTCTCAAGTGCGGATATTACGCAACGGCCCGATTTCATGAACGAGGTTTAGCTCGTTTAAAGTTGGTTTATCGTAGATGAAATTTTAAATCCATTTAATGGATGCCAATCTTAATTTAATTTAAATTTAATTTAATGCCAATCTTAATTTAATTTAAATTAAATTAAATTAAATTAAATTAAATTTAATTTAATTTAATGCTAATCGCATTTTGTGAACATGGTGCAATTTCTGTGCTTCTTGTCGCACGCAGAGCAATTAAACCCCAGCCACCAGGCTTAAACGTAGTGACACTCAAGTTCATGAAATCACTTAAACTAATCGTCGCAAGGATCAGCTTAACCTGGTTAAACGAAGCTAAACGTTAATGAAATCGTGCCCAGGTTCTTAATTAACGCGAGTGACACTGATCCACCTGAGGTAGTTTGCATGCCCCCCCCCCCCCCTCCGCTAGCCAACAACGACTGACTGTTGGAGCGAGAACAGAACACAGAAGCGTCTGTGAGGAATATTTGTTAGTGAGAAGGAGAGACCCTAAACACCTGACCTAAGATCCCGTGACTCACCAGACTGCTGCCGTTTGAGGACTTCCATGGCGGACACACCTAAAAGGGGATTATCAAGGAATTTGAGAGCATTGCGAAGAAGACTTACTTAAATATGAATCCGACTCAGATGATTCATCAGATGAGAAATCAGATGAGGAAGATGATGAGTCATCGCTCAACTGACTCTCGGATTCTGTCATATTTGACGTCAATGCTTCCGAAACTACTGACTCTGAGAGCATCGACTCTTTAGCTTTAGATGAAGCGAATTAAAATCGGGTGATTTGATGGAATGAAAGGTGAGCGTACCAGCAGGGGTCTGAGGTTCTGTGTCTTCGATGGCGGGCAATTGAGGAGGCGGATCTTTCCCTCCACCTCCCTCCTCCTCCTCATCATTCTCCTCCTTTTCTTTCTCGTCTGCAACCTGAAGTTGGTCAACTGAAGTCGTAGATTTCGGTGCACTATCAGCATTCGCCGATTCCACACGTGGAGAACTCTGCAGAAAATTCAAGAAATAAATTCCTTCAGCCACAGAAATCAACAAACGCATACTTTGCTGTCTTCGATCACAGTCAGCGGTTCTTCCTTCAACACTCGCCCAGTGCAGAAGTTGCGAATGACGATTTCCTCAAGGATGTTTTCAAACCACTGATGCTCTGTGAGAGGAAGGAGAGCGAGATTACATAATCAGTAATAAATGAGGTCACCTTCAGTGTTGAGTCTGTCAGCGTACACACGCGTCACCTCGTGGCACCACAAGCGAGCAATGAGCCTGGTCATAGGAGTGGCTGCTGCAACCGTTGGGGTCATCAAGTCCAAAGATGAAGGTACGCTCGATTCTGAACCTAAAAGAACAAAGTTGAATCTGGGGAACGCTGGCGAGAAAACTCACGGGAAGTCAGATCGTCCGACTCACTCCTTGGACTCACTCCAAGACGCGGTCTTGTCTTAGTTTTGACCTTTGACCTTGGGAACAGAAGAAAGATTCCCTCGAGGACATGACCAATGTTATGCAATGTGAACAGGCATTGCGGATGACTTGGTTTTGGCAAGAGTCTTTCATTGACGGCAGACTGCATGTCCAGCACACCCTGAACCATCGCCTGTGAATGACACGATGCATTTAAAGCACGAATACTAATGAGCAGGATAATGACCTTTGAGAATTCATGCGGATGATCAACAGAGTACGCGGGGAACTCCTCCAGCCAAGTGAGCAAGCGTTTGCCGTAGATCGACACCAAAGTGGAATCAGACGGATGCATGAGATTCAGCGAGAAGAAACGGCGAGTCAGCCTAGCAGACATCACATGACACGCTGCTCCGTGCCCTGTTCACCGATAAGTCAAGACAGAAGAGATGTAAATAGAACTCACCAGGAGACCCTGGGCTGGTTGCCGTGGCAATGAAGCTGACATCGTGCACTGGAACCGGGACATGTCGCTCGCGATCAATGAATGTCGACTGATCGAGAATTTGGCGCAGGACTTCGAGCGCTGGTTGCGATGCTGGAAGGAGGCCAGATGACGACTTCAGCCGTGATGCAATGCACTCACCAGATGCTGCGTCAGTCTGGGCTGCAGTGTTCAAATCCTCAATGAAGATAAGCGTGTGACCTTTGACCTTGGATCTGTTGCCATCCAGGGGCTTTGATTTGGGGTCAGGGAGATGAGTCGCAATGGCCTCCTGCAGCATGGTTGCCGTGAGCCTTTGAGACATGCTCAGGCGAGAGAACGGGTGTTTGCCTTGCACCAAGAACTGTGGAAGTAAAGAAGTAATTTCTCGTATTTTCCACCAGCTTCATGTCTCACCTGTACAAGGGAAGACTTGCCCACGCCAGGGACACCAGTCAGCAGAACAGACGTCTCGGAGGTCAGCAGAAGGTCAATCAGGTAATTGTATCGGTCGAGCTGCAGAGGAGAATGATGTAACACGGGGTACCACCACGGAGCTGGCTTACTTCAGGAACTGGCACATAGGACGAAGGGATGTTTCTGGCGCGCTCCATCTGCCGACTGCCCCATTTGTAGAAGACACCCGCCTTAGCGTCAATGCCAAAGTCAAAGACACTGCCATCTGCTGGCAGTTCAATTGGACAAGCAGCTCTCTTCAGGGTCTCACGAGCAAATTCATCAAATCTTTCCAGACGGCTGAATGAGGTGAGGTTGTTCAATTGACGTCATAAAGGTGTTTCCGACCTAACCTTTCGTGGAGGTCTCCGCCAAAACTCCACACGTATGCAAATGCAAACAAGTGGCGCAGTCGACCGATGTAATTTGTAATGAACTCTTCAAGGCGGTTCAGAGATGCTCCGGAATTCTTGCTGTTGGAGCCATTGCGCAAAGTATCTGGAAGGTACAAGTGAAAATGCTCTCATAATCAACACCCTGCAAACACTTACCATCATTTCTAGGAGGAGGATTAACCATTTCTTTCTCGTGTTTCTCTCGCAGAAAGTGCACTTGAAGCAGAGCAGAGAAGAGAGAGAGGAATTGCAAAACCTCCTTGACGTGTGCAGCTGTCCGATTGGCTCTCCTCGTCTGGGCGTCCGCATTGTGTAGCAAGGAGGTCATGCTCTCCGAGCAAAGGAACTTCAGCATGGGTGGGAACGTTGAAGAGACAAGCCCATTGATGACTTGTAAACTGGGGAGAAACCGTCTGGGATATGGAAAACATGGCAAAGGGGGAAGCTACCTGGATGTGTTGATCATGTACTTGTGCTTAGCGCTCTCTCCCCACGCTTCAATCAGCACTTTCCAAGGAACCGTTTCATCCCCACAATTCACCACAGAGCAACGCGTAATGGTCGAAGGAGAGCAGTTGCTCAGATCAGTCAACTCAAACAAGACGCTTGTCTCGTCTGTGCCAATGAGAAGCAAAGATGCAGCTGCAGCAGATGAAGAGCTACGTACCGTGAAGCTTAATGCTTTCCCCGTTCGCCAGTGAAAGGTGAAGCGTGTCATCCAACATTGTGTTCAGTGGCTCCGCCCACTCAGGGCTCACTGAGCCATCCAGAACGACCCATTTGTGGATGACATCGGGAGGGTCAATCTGCATCTTATTCTTGCGCTCGTCAAATTGCTCCATGACGGTCTCCGCAGAGCTGACTTGCAAATGAGCGTTACGGAAAAGTTTGTTGAGAAGTCCATTCTTCCACTGCTGTTGGTCAGCGTAGCAGCCAAATAACTGAACAACGCACGTCAGGAATGAACGGAGAGCTAAACAGGGAGACTACCTCTACGGTCGACAGAGCGTTGGCAAAGATGACTTCCGTGTCAACCTTTCGTGAGTTTATGCTGTCGTTGAACCCTGACTGCAAGACCCCATTGGTCTTCATCTTCTGCCAATCAATCAGCGCAACTTCAGGAAGCTCTTCTGAGTCATGTAAAATCTGGAAATGGAAGCAATATTCAGGTATTGATCATAGAATCTGGAAATGGAAGCAATGTTCAGGTATTGATCATAGAATCTAGAAATGGAAGCAATGATCAGGTATTGATCAGCGAGCAAAGGAATAAATTAGTCACGGTGAAGATTGAGAAAAAGAGCTTGAATACTAGAATGAAAAATAAGTGTCGTTTAACATAGATGAAAATGACGGGTACCTTGAAGATGACAGGAGGGGCTCCAGATGAAGGCTATAAGAGTGCAGTAGAAAGAAAAGAAAGAAATAAGAGAAAATAGAACAGAAATGAAAGGAGATATACTGTACATTAGGAAATGGCATCTTACTAGTTACCATGCAGAGGATAAATATATATTAAATCGGAATCAATAAATAAATAGCAAAGAATTATTGAAAAATTCTAATCAGAAGAACAAAGATTAGAGATTATGTAATTTGGTGACCTTGACTTTCTGTTGGCTGTGTGGCTTTACTGGACGTTCAGCTACTAGTTCAGTTTCCATGGCAACCTCATACTGCTTATTATGCAGAAGATTCAATACTTTAGCCAGAATCTGATAGAGCGTAGTTTTTCCACTTCCCGATGGTCCAACAAGGATGACCGCCTGTTTCAATTCCAGCGCAGAATACAACTGCAAGATCTGAGGAAACAGCATTTGACGCAGTCACGAATGACGAGTGAGCGGTCTACTTTGTTCACTAGATTCTCAGTGGGAATGAGATTCTCTTGTCGCAGCTGCTCTTCGATGGCTTTCACTAGAGTGCCGCTGAACTTCTGCACGCCGGATTTAGGACGCGCGCTGTTTGGGAAGACGTCACGCAGGAGGTTCTTGAAAGTGGCTCCGTCTTGCGGTGAAGCCATTCGAGAACCAAGCACAGTCGTGATGGAAGTTATGATGGCCTCCTCCTCTCCTCCTTTGTCCCAAGAGTGCGCTGATGGGACAGAACGTTAGAACGAGGAAGAAAACTGAGGGTGCTTACGAGAGGGAGTTGTTCGCTTATCCTCGGGAGATGAGGACGCAGCCTCCACGTGACGTTGCATCGTCTGTTGACGCAAGTTCAGTCGAAGATGTTCGCTGGAGAGATGGAGCAGAGACATAACTGTCTTCAGACCCAATTGATACTGTCGCTTTCCAGGGATCTGAAATGGATCTTATCTCTCTGACCTTTTTATCCTTTCCAATCCTGACCTGCACTTTGATCAGATCTAGCAGCAAGGTGAGTTTCACGGAAAGATTTTTGTAATCTTGGAATCCATTGTAGAAAAGAATAACTTCGCTGATGACCTGCAAGTCCGGAACCACCAAGGAACAAGGCCGCATGCAAACCTGAATTAGCATATCAGTTGGATATCTTCCGCCTTGATTAGCTGATATACTCACCCTGAGGTTCAAGGGTATATCACTGGCCTTGTGTGTGCTTGAGACTCCCAATGTCGTGAAGCAGCCGTACTTAGCGCTCGCTTTGATCAGCTTTCCATTGAACAGCACGTTACCAACAAAAGCTGGTTTGTATGCAACGTATGAGGGAACAAGGTCCTTGAAATCAGCTTTCGGTTTTCTCGACAGAACCACTTGCTCTGAAAGAGAGAATCGGTCGATCAGTCAGAGTGAAATCGTTCACCAACCGTAGAAGAGGGGTGGTGGGCGCTGGGTTTTGTAGAACTCAGATTCTTTTATTTCAATTTCCCGCTCGATTGAGTGCCGCCTTTCTCTCTCCTTCACCCACGGATCCTCAAAGTAAGTGCTGAGTCCTTCTTCCTGTTAGTCATCAGTGTAATTAGTTCAGATCAAGTCAACCTGAGCAGAACGTACGTTGAAGCCATGGGGCACTGTGGCTTGCCTTTCGAGGCCGGTGCTTGCGCAACCAGAGGTCCGCATTGGAAGTGAGTGGAGCGTTGTCAGAGAATTCCGCCGGATTCTCTTCTCTCCTGAAGGTGGCGCCACTCGCTGCGAAAAGAAAACATTTTTCTAAATGCTATCAAGCGTGCAGTTGCCTGTTGCGCGTAATTCCACCTAAACTTTATTATAATCTAATGAATTAATTTTCTCAAAATGGAAATTCATTTTTTGATTGAGAAAAGTGAAAATCCATGTAATATGCATGATGAATAGGTAGAGTGAAATATTCTACGCTGAAAATGATTTAAAAGCAAATGAAAATTGAACCAGTAAATAGTTAGTAAACAAATTCATGGCGAAAAGTTTTAGCATGCAAATATTTGACGTCAATCTTCTGATGTCAAAAGCACTGAAAGGCTTGTCAAAGATTACCTCATAAAATATCCGAGTTCCACACTGCTTGTAAAACGTAATATTGTACAGTTACGGCTAAATTAGTTAGGATGAAAGTTCACCTTGTCAAATCTCGGCTGGCCTCGTATTCCATACTGATTGTTGCTAGAATGATCCAAGACACGAAAAGCGTTGGACAAATAATCAACGTGCTGCCCAAACACAGACAGAACTCCTGTAAATAAAAACGCAACGCATAACAATACATAAAATAGGGACGACTGACCTTGGCTCAGGGTGTGAAGGTCATCGAAGAGACCCCAGGCACCAGATTGGATCATGCCGTTGAGGTATTGATTCATGGTGGACAGTGGAAGGTCTGGTGTACAGTTGAAGATGGCTAAATTCCTACCCATTGACTGAAAACACGCGAATTAACTGAGATCCCAATCAAAGATGCTCGCAGATACCTTGGCGAGATCCTTGATGGTTTCAGATTTACCCGTTCCAACAGGACCAACGAGTGTTCCACACTGGAAGCTGACCAGTGACATGGTCAGATTGAGATAGGCCCTCTCCGTGAGAGGAGTGAACACAAGGCGTTCCCCTGGCCCATGGTACTCGTAGTCGTAGGCAAACGTGGCTCCCATCTGAGAAACGGAGCAAGGGCCAAACTGGTAACCCGTGCAGATGGTGGTGGGGGAGCGGTGCAGGGAGGCACCTCCTGCTCCTGATCCTAATCCTGCAGCAAAGGGAAAAAATTATTATCAATGCGTAATTGATTAAAGACAGAAATGTCTCCATCTTGGATCTAAGAACGAATGTTTCAAGTGCGTTTGGTCAATTAGTTGAAATGAGAACGATATGCGATCATACGAATAATTAAATTCACAGAGTGGGACAAAATCTAGTTAGTCACTGCAGTCTAGAAAAGCAAAGCACAGCAAAAACAGACAGCTATACACTGCTTGCAAACACACAGCTAATAACATCATGCAGATCCATAAAGCCATCTAGAGAACTAAATCTGTTGCCATCAGAAAAATAATATCTATCCGCAGAGAATCCAATCAACATTGCTTTGCAGAATTATGCATCAGCAGTGCTAGGTCAACAAAACACCCGAAGATAAAAGGTCGCATGTACCCGGAGCTGAACCAGGTCGACTCGATGAGAAAGTATCCAGCGGAATTTCCCGCTTAAACCCCGCAGAACGTGGTACAGCAGCTGTGATTGGTGGAGAGAATGCTAATTTATGCATGTGTGCTGCAACTCATTTACATATTGATGCACTGAATCTCAAGTGGAATGATTTAGTAAAGTTAACAGATTTATATACACGACTCACTAAAATATCATCGAGAACATAAAGCGTGTTAAACCAGCCGTAGAATGCCGACCTCCCAGCCCCTGAGTGAATTCCGGATTAAAGCTGAGCGACTGACCTTTGACCTTTGAACCAGAGAGGGTCATTCGGAGGCCTGAGTGCAGTTGTTGGTCGTCAGTGTCTGTCTTCGCACGTAGGATGCTGTTGATGTTCATGTGATGCTTGAGCACTTTGAGCCAGTCGAACGCCCCATCAGACAAATCCTCATTCTGGAGCAGATCTGACAAGCAACATACCTTCGAATGCAATTGACGATCGCAGCAAAAACTCACTTTGCACAATGTCGCGATGATGCACCGCCTGGTTGACGAGGGACGCCAGCAGCACGTGAAGGCGTCGCCTGATCCTGGTGTCGTCGCTCAGCGTGAAGTTCTCTCTCAAGATGCTGATGTAGTCATCCAGACGTGAGTTCAGCAACACGCCTTCGTTCTTCAGACCTGCTTTGTCTGATTTCTCCAGAGCCCTGAAGACGTTCCTCTCCCAGATGACAGCCTCAGCGATCAAGACGCACTGGCCAGGGAAACGCAGAATCCAATGGCGGAAGCTCATATCAAGGTCCTTCCGCAGTTCAGCCAAACTGATCTGACACGTCTCGGGACGGCTGCAGCTGTGTCGCATCCGTGACCCTGTTTTCAGGGCTCGTTCTCTTTCTTCCCGTTCGTTTAGCTCTTCCATTAATTCATATTTCATGATAGAGGCTGATCAAAATATTGAAAGATTGATTGAATATTGATTGAAACCTACGCTCATCCAATCGCGCTTGTAGGCAGGACTCCATGAGTGTCTGCAGAGTGGATTTCATGAGCATCTCCAAAGATGACATCCAGTTTGGGGCATCCGTTGCAGCTGTCAGCTGTGAGTGCAGCTGCAGTTCTTCCCCAGCGCATCCTACGACCTTCGTGACTTCAAGTTTATCAGCTGCAAGATTAAAGCAGATCGGAGATTGAACGAGATGATCATATCGATTGAGACCGTTGAGGGCAAAATCAAGAGCTGTGTTTCCGTTGTCCGCCTCCAGGGGCAGAGTGAAGTGGAGCTGCTCAACTCCTGCAAAGCACTTGCACACAAAAGGAAGAAGGGCCTGCCAAATACAGGTAGAGTGAGTGTCCTGCATGACTGCCTGGTGTTCGATATACCTTGGGGTTTCTGGATACGCACAACATATCCACAAGATCCTGGTCGCTCAAAAAGTAAAGACGAGAAAACTGGTTACGAGCACCGTCCAAGAAATGCAACATGGAACTGAGAAGTTCTTCCTGAAAATGAATGAATATTCATGAATGGCTGCCTCATGCATATTCATGGGACATACCTCTTGAGCAATCAGGGCATCAAAGGTCAAGCGGAGGCGTTGACCCTGGTGCACTCGGTAACCTTTCTCCCCGCGATGCTTGTTCAACATGGCCATCACCCTCGGTTCTTGCACGACCGCTTGCATGATTTCCTAAATCATGAATATTCATGACATGCAAATTCATCTAGCCAAACAACGCCTACTGTGAATTTGCAGTGAATGTCCTCAAATTTGGCGGCCAGGGAGGGCATCTTGCAATACATCTCTGTCTGCTCAAAGATCTTCAGGAAATAGAGCCACTGCAGAAAGAAAAAGATATTACAACTGAAGAATTATCCACGTTCCGACCTTGTTCTGAGCCACGCTCCACAAGTTCACGATTTCCTCTATTTCCGTCAGGGAATCACAAAGTTTCTCCACTTGGGCTCTGTGATCAGCTACGTGAGGAGACGCCAGCATCGTTTGCACAGAAACACGAGAATCCTGTGGAAAGAGATCAGGTAATGCATGCAGGGTACGGATATACACACACCTCGAGCAGGTATCTAATTTCCTCAATTTCGATGAGGATGAAGAGGTCTTGGTTACGCAGGTCAAGAAACTTTGGGCTGCTTGACGTGCCAATTCCTCCATGGCGAACCTTCTCAGAGCGTCTTCCCTTTCTTCCTTTAGGGGAGCCTTTAGTTCCTTCACCTGCAAGAAGCAATATGCAAATGATATGCAAATGAGTAGTCAATCATGCACACCATCGGTGTACATGCTGTCAGGAATGTGTTTGGCCAGTTTAAATTCTTTTTCGTCCCAGAGTTTCTTCAATTTTCCCAGTTTCACTTCAATCGTGTATTCAGAAATGGCTGCCGCATAAACCGTGTCCACCACCTGTCGATGGGTGCTCAGTCGATAGGCGATCAACTCGTCCACGGTGAAGCGGTTCTTCGCATTGTACTGTTCACCGATGCTGAGAAAGATTGACTTCCAATGTCTCGGCTGTGAATAAAACAACGTCATTTTACATCACTGATTATTCTGGGTGATAATTACTTTAAGCACATCATGAGTTAGTTTATGCAGCACTGGGAGCTCCTCTTTGAAGTCGTTGAGCAACTTGAACCAAGCGCCCAGGACGGCATCTCCGCTTGTGACCTGCGCCTTCAGTCGCTCGTGAATTGACAGCCATTCATGTATCTTGGTCATCGCTTTGCGTGCATTCAACTGTGATTCAAACCCAAACATGATGACAGCCTCTTTATACATCTGTTTGTTGAATTTACCTTTTCAAGTGGCAACTGTTTCCACTCTTTTATCGTGTGAGCTGAAACCTCAAAGTACTTCCACACTTCTTGTCGCAAATCAATCTTGACGCCCATTTTCTTGTTCGAAGTAAGGTCGTAACCTTCTCCTGTGATTGCTTCTCTCCATCGCGTGGCTTGCTCTAATTTGTCTCGTATGTCGTGGTATTCCCGCTGGAGCTGAGTGAGAAACGTTCACAGTGCACAGCGTAGATATTTTCACGTGATTTCACGCTTACAAGATTGACTGCTTCCAACATTTTGGTGGGAGGTTTATCAGGATTTAGAAATTGTCCACCAGTGGCTTCTTCGCAGATTTTCTTAGCCCTCTTTTCCAATTTCTAACGAAGATTTCAAAGAATGAACGTCTTAGAAAATTAACCTTTAATAGGAATAAATAAGACAGATCTGAAAACATCGCAGAATAAGAGCATTATTCTGTGAATACACAGCATGTGCACACGATGATTTTATACATCATTAGACAAGAGCATTCACTTGACATATAGCGTAATTAGAGTAATTAGCGTAAATGGTCAGAGAAAGATCCGAGGATGATTACCCCGTAACACACGAGTCGATCATTTTTCGCGTTTTTCTCTTTCTCCGATTGTGAACATCTAAACAAAGAATAAATCTAACTAAATGTAATGTCACAGGGTGCAGTTTGCAGGGCATTTTAAGAAAATTCAGGAGTGTAGAAGATTATCTATTTGAGTTCAACTCCAAACCTGATAGTCTTCATCCAGGTTCTGTGTTATGACGGGAGTCTGCGTGTTCACAAACTCCATGGCGTCCTGCATGTGGAAAAGGAAAGCTTCCCAGTGAGCCAGGATCTTCTCCTCGATCGCTTCTTCTTCCGATGTGGCAGCGCGGAAACACATGCGAATGACCTTCAAACAACCTTCACACATCCAGTTTTTTTATAACAACACAACGCACCTCGTATAAAGATTTAACGTACTCCATTCGTTGCTGATAGCATGGCATGGATTTCTTGCAAACTGAAACTGTTTTCGCAAAGATGGCGAATTCATTGACGGAGGTTTCTTTCTTCTTGAGCAACTGAAAAAAAGGAACGATTGATGGCATGGACCTCATAAAGACCTCGTACCTCCAGAACGCCGATCATTTCACTGTTGAAATTCTTAGCAAGATTCCAAGCCTCACTCGCAATAAACGAACACATTTCCTTGAAAATTCCATTCAATTTGGGGATGAGCCCAGAAGGAATTCCACTGCAATCAACGTAGAAAAGGCCGTTCTCCGTGCTGTACGATTTCTCAAAATTGCGCACTTTTTCAATCCACTGACGAATTTCATTCAACTTTTGCTACAGAAGCGGAAAACAATGATAATTCCTGTTGGATCAAAATGGCTGCCATGTACCTCAATAGCGTAGGCAGCCTCTCCTTCCCACTGATTCACACAATTCTCCGTCCAATTTTCACAAAACTGGTGAATTTCGTTGACCCATTCGTTGCGTTGACAGAACTCGCGTATTTCCTCATTTGCTTCTTTCATGAGATTCTGTTGCATCGTGAACGATCGCCAGTACTGCTCGCTGTGGAAACTAGATAAGCGCACCACGCAATACGGCCAATCGCATACTCATTCAGTAGTTTCTCCTTCAGATTCCCGGAGCTCAGGGGTTTATTTTGACTGAGGAGATTCTGAGCATCAATCTGCAATTCAGAGTCAGGAGTCGGCTGCTGCATCATATCGGGCGTGGCCACCCCCAACACATCCTCAGATTTGGTTGGCATTCCTTCCAATTAAAGGTTCATCACATGATCAGAGCTAGCTCAAGACTCACTCGTTTCACTGAAAACCGGTTCATCGAGAATCAGTTCCGCTGGTTTCAGCGAGGCACTGTCACCCGAGCTGAAAACGGAGCTGTTTGGTTTGCGTTTCTTTGGGTCTTTCATCAAAGACATCATCGTTTGGTGGTTGATGCTGAGGATTATGCATGCTCACTAACGACCAATTGGAGAAGCTTCCTCACCTGGTTGTTCTCGGAGTGAGTTGGTCTTTCATAACGTCCAGCGCTAGCACGTCATCCGGTATGCGAACGGTCAGACTTCCGTCGTAGGGGAGAGCGGCCCTGCAGATGAATCCTGGCAAATCAACAAACACTTTGGTCAGAGCTTTCCGAAAATCTTCTTCACTTGGAGAGATCGTCAGAACTCCTAGAAAAGGACGAATTTGTCACGGGAGAAAGGAATTAGGTAAAATATACCGTCTCCGTTAAAGACTAAGGCACATCGGAAGAACCCATCTCGAGAAGAAGTTGCGCTGAGTTTCAGGGCTTCATTCACAAAGATAAAGACATTCTTGCGAATGCATTGAATGAGATGTGAGAGCAGAATTTGATCAACGAGTTTGACAAAAGTCCCCAGCCGCCTACGATAAAAGCATGAGTCATTTAGGGTCAGCGATGACGTGACACACAAACCCTGCTTCTTCTTTTGCTTTCAGCAGATTTGCTTTGCGTTGCTCGTGCTTCTTGCGTTGCAAATATAATGAATCTTTGGAGCTATTAGAATGAAACGCATTTAATTAGCGCAGAATGAGAGCAGGGTCTCTCCCTACAAGTAAGCCTTTTGTCTGTATTGTTTATCGCAGTGCCGTAATTTCTTGAATGATTCCTCAGCCGTGGTGTCCACAACAATCTTGTTGAACCTGAAATAAACGTCAAGTTTTAACATTCATTGCCAACTCGTAAAATATTTCACTCACCGGTAAAATCTCTCCAATATTTTCTCAGCTTGACGGTTCATGCAATGAAGGACATTTTCAAACTGTCCAAGTTCATAAGTCTTGCTGCAAACAGAAAAGTGCAATTTCAGACGAGAGATACAATCACATGTTGACCTACTCTGTGTCAAGTGGGAGGAGTTTGAGTTGTAAAAGCTCATTGCAAAGTTTTGAGACCTGAAGCAGAGAGGCACCAAAACTGGGAACTGCTGGCAACAGGCCAGCGAGAACATCCTGACGGACTCTTGCAAAATCCGCAAAGTGAATATTCGTGTACCAACTGAGAAATAGACAAATTTATTTATATGCTTTAATTCCTCATGATTAACATACCGTTTGAATATTTTTCGCAAAATGAAGTTCTTAAAAAAAGAGATGTGCATGATCGCATTGAAAAGGACGGCCTCTTTTTGCCAATCGGCTAAACTCATGTTGTTGCTGGATTGATCAGGGAAAACATGTAGGACACCAAAAGTGGAGAAGACGTAATGCTCTTTGTTGATCTGTCAAAGAAAGATGCGGAATGATAATCAGAGGTCCGATTGGGATTGAAGTCTGACCTTGCTTTTCGGAACAGCGATCAGATCGTATGGACGATGGAGTCGATTCGGGGCGACGTTGAAGTACATGTGTTTGATTTTCCCTGTGTGGTAACACTTACTGAAGTGCTCCACAGCTTCACGACCGCTCATTGGCGTTGGAACATATTCCTAGAACAGACGAGCTAAGTTAGTTATGCACGAGTGACCGCTCATTTTTCTTACCTCGTCTTCAACACTGATTTCCGTCATTTCTTCACAAACTTCAAGTCCTGCTTCACTCGCTTCTACTTCTTCTTGTTCGGGTATCACCTCCTTGGGCTGCGAGAACAAAAGTTAAAGAGTCAATGACCTGGATAGTTAACCCACGTCTTCTGGGATATCCACATTCAGCGCAAGGGCTGTGGTCCCTAAGCATGCATTCCAGATGGCTTCACCTGCAAAGACATGAAATACTGCAAGGAAACAGACCGCTCATTACTCACGGGTCGCAGTCTCAAATGCAACCTCTGCCATTGAGGTTGTTAGGTCACCAAAGGTCAGAAGGCGGGGCTTCTGCCAAGTGATGTCGTCCTGGAATAATATCATTGCTTAATGTTTTAACTGAGGCTTTGAGCTCATGGCTTCTTCTTACAGGGCGTTCCAGAGTGAACGGATCTTTTCTGTCTCGAGTCTTCACTTTAACAGGAAGTTTGCGTGTGACAGGAGGCGCCAAGGAGCGAGGAGGGGTCGGAGGACAGTACACCTTCTTTGGTCGCAAACTTTTTGATGCGATCCGTTCCAGCTCCTGTGGGAATAACGTCCACAATAAATGTTCATTCAGCAGATCGCTGATTCACTTACTTTTCCAAACACCTTCTGGAGTGAGTCACTGACATTGAGGTCAAACAAACGTTCTTGGTGGATTTCCAGATGTGCGTGCGCACGTTCAAGGTAATGAAATATCTGTTAAATAACAGAGTCATAAATCCGTTAAAACTGTTGATTAAACACTCCACGCACCTCTTGGTTGTCGGAGAGCAAATCTTTGTATGGGATCACTCGTACGATAGCTTCTTTGAGGAACATCCAAGCATGGCGACTGCAGAAAAAGGGGAAAATTATGACGGCACTGAGTCAAGATAAAACTCACTCATCCTTCTGCAAGGCATGCACAAACAGAACAACAATCTCATGTCCAAGGGCACTGATTTCATCCGAGACGTAAGCTTTGAGTTCCACTTCTTCCTCATCCCTATTTGCTTCAGCGATTTTCTTATCCAACCTGAATCCGGAATTGAAATTTTATTTCTCTTTTTAAGGGAAGCAAACAAATGAAAGAACCTCAATCGGATGGAGGCTGCCCA
The DNA here is from genome assembly GCA_000328365.1 of Capitella teleta. Classification (NCBI taxonomy): domain Eukaryota; kingdom Metazoa; phylum Annelida; class Polychaeta; family Capitellidae; genus Capitella; species Capitella teleta. Next base: position 20,945 of record KB309397.1, read on the forward strand.
TTCTGCTGATTTATCCTGCAGAGTCGGAGCTCTAGGCGTAGTTGCAGGTGACACAAGCCCTTTTGCAGATATCATCGGCAACTTGCCTCCAGCGAGTCCAGCCGAAGTTGGGCTCTGGCTGATTTTGGAAGCCATGCCACCAATCTGACAGAGATAAAAATAAACATATTTTATGAGCCTATTTCAATCTGACAGAGATAAAAATAAACATATATTATGAGCCTATTTCGATGTAGAACATTTTGATGTCATGCACCAGGGCCTTCCGTAGGCCGTTTTAGCATAGCGGGGGGGCAAGCGTGAATTGCCTGACACCGTGAAGCGCAAGCGTGAAATGCCACCGCAAGCGTACGATCGTCAAGGAAAGCGGCGGGAAATTCTTTGTGCCTCCTCAAAGCTCGCAAAAATTCGCCGAGTATTCCCGATTTTAACAGACAGTGGTTGCGCAAAGCTGCTTCTCAGAGTAGTCTGCGCATGTAGGCCATCGCTCCACTAACTTGCGGCCAATCAGAACACTGCAAACCGTGTCAATGGCATATTTAACGTTCGCCGCTTGCGTCTGAACTTAGCTGAGTGTTTATGCGAATGGTTTCGCTTTAGAGCTTTTTTGCAGAGTTCATTTTTCAATGATCATCGATGATGTCGGGCACAAAACGACGCGCTAAAATCCCCGCGAAGACGGCAACTTCTTGACAAACAATTACCGGATTTTTTTAGAAACGGGGGCGGGTTGAGTCACTTGAAACAACGATAGTTATTGGCTCGACACCGCGAACTGTCTCTTATAGTTAATTACCTGCATGTGGTCATGTGCTATTTTTTTTTTCTCTTGTCTTGTTTCCCGCCCCCCCCCCTAGTGTGTGTGTTGCAAGAGCAATACTTACCTCATTCAGTGATCTCTCAAACTGTGCCAGACATCTGCTGATTTATTTCATTTTATTATTTGAATTTATTTCCCTGGACCTGGCTATGCTGGTCACTCACTGGCCATGTTGTGTTATATGTAGTTTCCTTTTTTTTTTCCTAGTGTATATAAGTGCAATACTTAATTCATTGATCTCCCAAACCTCTAATCATTTTGTTTTTCTTGACCTTGCAATGCTGCTCACTCTAGTCTCTTGGCCATTTTATTTTAATACTAAAAAAAATAATAAAAAAAAATAAAAAATAATAATTTTCTACATTTGTCCTTTATGTCTCCATTGTCTGCCTACCTGATATGGCTGAAGCAGGATTAAAATTTTGTGCGCACGTCTCTCTTGCATTTTTATCATTCCAATATATCAAAGAATACATTAATACTCAATGTTTTACAAAGTTAGTTGCATAAATCAATAGATCATCAAACTTCACATTGCTGTCTGTACCTAAATTTCATCTTTGATCATATGGCCACTGAACATTCGCCCACCAAGCACCCATCCTTTGGAACCGATTACCTTCCAACCTACAGAACCAGCAATCGCTTGATGCTTTTAAAGCCCAACTTAAGACTTATTATTTTAACATTGCATTTTCTAGTATTTAATGATTTTCCTTTTTACCTCTGTTTGTACAGCGCATTTGAATGTTCTTTGATATTGCTGAAAATGCGTTTTAAATGTAATAAATGAAATGAAATGAAATGAAATAAATTCATCGTTAATTATTTTTGGTGGGATTTGTGTCGCGTTATCCCTTTGTCCCACTTAGCTTCCGAAGTGCCACCACAAGCCTGAAAAAAATCCTGCGGAAGGCCCTGTCATGCACGCAGTATCTTTAGGTTTTCAGAAGATCGAGATTCTGATGCTTGCTATATGCATTACAGGTACTCAAGAAGTCCTCCTCTGATAAAAGGCCTCTTGCATCAGCTCCTTATTATAGACATATTAGTGTGCACAGTGGTTATAGCAAAGAGGGTGTTTTTTTTAATACTGTTGAACTCGCAAACGCTTTCACTGATGGGGCTCCTACAATGTGGGATGATAGGTTATTCTAGGGGTTAAGTACTCTGATTGGAAAAATATATTTTTATTCTTGCATGTGTTTTATTTAATTTGTACTGTCTTCTGGCCATAAGAGGTTCTGATATTTAATTCAAATAGCTCTTGACAGTTGTTCTTCTCATATAATTTGATATTGATCTTGGAAGTTTCTATCAGATCACCTCTCAAACGTTGGTAAGCAAGCGTTCGAAGGCCAAGCCTCCGTAGGCGAAGCTCATACGAGAGCTCGCAAAGTCCAGGTGTCAGTTTTGCAGCTCGCCTTTGGACATTCTAAATGCCATCTATGTGTTTCCTCAGATGAGAGGACCAGGCTTGATACCCGTACTTGAGGTGGGGCCGATGATGTTTGACGGTATATATGTCAGAATACAAAGTATCGCTTGAAATAATTAGCCACGTGTAATAATATATGCACACACTGCTGGAATTTCGCCTTGGGCCCAGTATATATGATTATGATCTAGACTAAAGTTAGCTTAATTATTATCTTTATAAGTATATATTCATCCATTTAATGTGGTTCAAGTGGTTAGTCGTTGCAGTGGACTGTGTAACTTGACTGAGACACTGACTGAACCACAGCCACAGGGAGTCTTACCAGTAGGCTCTGGTTACATGAAATGCCTATGCAGCCTTCTAGACAGTATAGTGCATTGAGTTTGGTCCATATATGCTCGCTCACTGGTAAGACCCCCTGTGCACTGGACTGGTAGGTGGTCCAGTTAATGAGTTATCGCATGACAATGGTGAATGAAGCTTTTATCCAAAATCGAATTAATACGAGCAGGACACAGAAAACGAGCACGCAAGGGTAAAATCATAACTTCGAAGAATGATTTACAATAGCATAAATAAATCTAATAAACTATACATTCATTTAAAACGCAATTATTCACTTATTAATTCTCAGCGCATCAGTGTTGCCAGGGCCGCCATTGCAGTCTCGCGCTCAATAATAAAAGAAATGCCGCCAAGCTAAATTATCGTGTTTATATGTACTTATAATTTCATATTGATACTAAAAATTGCATTTTAAAATAATTTCAAGACAATACAGTCAAATCTAGTACATTAACCTTATGTTTGATTATTACTATTATTATCTCCGTAGCACTCACACAAATTCAAAACAAAATCTCATGCAGACGAATTTTAGCAATTTACCTTTCAAGTTGGAATTTTAAACACAATATACCATAAGCTTGGTCCGAAATTATCAGTATAGCATGAAAAATTTGCATAAGTGTCCGAATGTTTGAATTTTTCTAAATTGATGACAATTCTGACTTATGTCCGTGCACCGAGTGACAGGAAACGTCTTCCGGCGACAAGTCAAAGCTTGAAATTTTATTTCTCCCACAATTTCGATATTTAACAGTGTTTATGCAATTCAAGTAAGAGAAATGCTAGATCAACAATGCACCATTCCATGTTTATTATAGCGAGGGAATTTTTCCCGCTGAAATTACCCCGATAATCGCTGGTTGTTCAGCGGGGGTCCTACGTCCACGAATTTTCCCAATTATCGCCCACCCCTTACCTTCCCTCCCTCCCAACCCCACTTTGAGGTGATGGTAACCCTTACCCTCTGCTTCCATCTAAATCTATCGCCTACTGAGTAATTTGCTAACTGCACTGTCTCGCAGCCAAAAGTATGATTTTTATATAAGCAGCCATATTTAACGTATAACTTTTATTACTCCAGAGCAGCATGAGTGCCCGTCCGCGTCCTGTGACGGCCACGTTCAAGCCGCCCTGCATGGATCCACCAATTGGAGTGCGCACTCGCCATTACTCTCTTTCATCCAATGGATCCACTAGCTCCCTCATCTCCATTCTGGATCACGACAGTTGCGAGGAAATTGAACCTAATTCTGATGATGAAAGACAGAAGAAAGAGGAAGAAGCACGGAGGCTGAAGGAGCAGCGCAGGAAGGAGTACGCCAAGGCCGTTGCCCTCAAGGGTGTCACCGTGCCTCGTAAACGCAAGGGGGAGACCTTCAAACGCAATTCCGTGAAGAAGTGAGTATGTTGTGTATTTATTCACGTCATTTTATCATCTACTCTTTTCAGCTTGCATGTTGAGACGAAAGAAAGCGAAGCTCCAGAGACGACTGAGTCTAAATCAACGCCATCGAGTCTGTCGCCTTGGGAAGATTGGATGATTCGTAAAGCAGAGGAAGATCGAAAAGTGCTTCAAGCGGAGATCAAGAAAAAGAGCGAAGAGAAGAAGAAAATTGAGATGAAGGAACGAGAGAAAGCTGCAAAGAAGGTCAAAGGTCAGACTGAAACCAAGAGTCATGTTTCTTATTGTTGCAGGGTGAAATTTTCTCTTGCAGAAGCAGAAAAAATCAAAGAGTGGATGGAGAAAATCTCCATACGTGAAAAAACGCGAAAGAAATTGGAATTGAAAGCTCAGAAAGCAAAAGAAGAATTAGACAAAGAAAAGAAAAGGTCAATTGAGGAGAAATCTGAACAGAAATATGAAGATTGGAAGAAGAAAAAAGCTGAGAGGGAATTAGAAAAGAAGAGAGAAGAGAAGGAGAAGAAGAAGAAAGAGGAGGAAGAAAAGAAGATGCTGGAAGAAAAATGCAAAACAGCTTATGAAGACTGGTTGAAGAAGACAAAGTCACGACCGAAATCCGTGCCTAACAGCTTTGGATACGCCTCAGGAAAACTCACAGGTTAGTCAGGCGTTCATTAAACCGATTTGCTCCCAGCGATTCCGGTCGGATTAATCAGGGAGTCGTGATTAACAGATTCATCTCAACTGGGGTTCCTATGGGGTTGACGTTTAGGAAAATCAAATCAGTGAATCAATAACATAGACTTTTCAGTTTTATTCAAGTAAAGCTAAGTGAGAAAATATGATTGAATAAAAGGGAAGTAATCGAAGTTTGCTTAGCAGATGCGTTCAGCGACAGTTTCAGCTGTGCTCTCACCGTCTCACGGCTCTTTGTAAACTGTTTCGACTTCTCCTACTTGTCTAAATCAGCCAATTGGACATACGGCCTTTGAAGTCCTTTTAACTCCTATGATAATTTTTTTTAATATGTTGGATGTTTTAGCACTTGTCTTGTAGTGTTAGGCAGATTATTAGTCTAGAGCTCATCACAGGCCATAGATATGAAGACCAGCTTCCTATTACAAACCAAATAGGACATCACATTGTGTTTTTTAAACTTTTTTATTTCCTGATCTGCTACCTTGTGTACACGATGGAATGAATTTCTTAATTTAATAGTATTCAGTCAAACTAATTTATTTTGATGACCGATAGGATGCTGGTTTTCATATCAGTAGGGTTGTTTTTGGAATTTCATTGTAACTAATACTGGTTGTTGCTTAGGATGTTGTTCCTCAACCATCTCCTTAGTCTCTCTAACTAATAAAATAATACTTTAAATGCTTGCTTCTTTTCGTTGCTCAGATGTATTTCAATCTCTCACACAGCTTAATTGAACTTCATCTAATGAAATAATCAATAATCAAAGAGAAATCCTTTTATTTCTGCGTCAACTTTGAAAACAATTCATAACAATATCATTATAGATTATACATTCCTACACATCATCTGTATAAAGGTCATACAAGGTATTATTGAAACATCAATAATCATCAGGGAAAATCCGACCGCCCCCCCCCCCCTGACCTATATAAATAGGGAATCACACAAAAAGAGCTGGCCTCCAGCAGATCAAATCAGTGGATGATTTCGCTCTGTCGTCCAATGTAATCTTCAGGTTTCCGTAGTTGCTGATGAAAAAAAACAGCTAGTTGCAATCCGAGTGCATTGACCTCTACTTGACCTACCAGATCCACGCACTCCCCCTCGGCCCCTTGCAGCTCTAGTATCTCTGAATATTCTGCTGAAATCGCCTTAGCGTAGTGAAGAGGCGTTCGCAGCATCTGTTTATAATTGCAATTAACGCTAATTAAACGTCCTTGCATTGCCCTTACGTTATCTTTGGCGTTTGCTGTTTCTGGATACTTGTTCACCAAGTACTTGATGAGATCTTCATGCTGGTACGCCACTGCCACGTGCAATGGCGTGCGACCGGCCGCATCGCGACTCAGCGCATACGACTTCCTGTCCAGACTCTGCTCAAGGAGTTTCAGGTTTCCTCTCGCGCAGGCGTCAAAAACTTCAACCAAATTTGTCTGACGAAAATATTTTTTGTATTAATTTTTTTATCTGTGAATTATCCGTCTTACTTGTATGGCTCTGATTTTATCGAGCACTTGGCCTATTTCGTCTGTCATGTCATCTCCCAGGGCTTTCTCGATATCCGGAATTTGCTGATAATAGCCGTTGAGAATAATCTCAAATATCTCGTCCCAGTTGCTGTTGGTGAATTGCTGCACCACGTAATCATCTACAAATGCTGAATTGAGCGCACGGGGGTCATCGATGCTGAGCTGCTCTCACCGATCGCTTTGACGTACTCCTTCTTTCCTTGCTTCGCGGCCACGTCTCGCGCTGTGTTTCCCTCAGAGTCCCTCTCCCAAACGGGAACATCATCCTCCTCCATCAGCAGGTGAATTTTCATGTCTTGGGGATCAAAATACTCGTGTCATGACGACGCTCCCTGCATGTGCTCGTCACTCACCCGACCTCGCGACCGCCAGGTGCAGCCTCGTTCTGCCTTGCTCATCCTTCCCCAACGCTCGGTGCTGCTCGTCCAACTGCGGCAGCTTACTGCGGGCGACCCTTCAATACAAAGATGGTTATCGTGGCAACTGCTTTAGTGTGGCTACCTCATCTCTTCCTCCCGCTGAATCCTCTCCTCCTCTTCAATCTTCTCTCTCTCTATTCGCATATCTTCATTTTCTTGTGCCTTTTTCTCCATTCTCCTCAACCGGTTCTTTCCGCTTTCCTCTATCCATTTCTTTCTCTCTTCTTGTATCTTTTTCTCATCTTCCTCTCTCTGTGTGTGGGATACCAAATGGCTTCAATCTCATCGCTTTCATCTCTCACCTGTCGGATCCACTTCTGGTTGCCGGCGTACTTGTGCAAATGGTGCGCCAGGAACTCGATCGGATCTCGCGGTTGAAGTTCCCCGATTAACGCCATTCCCTCGGTTAAAGCCACGCCCACTTTCTCAGCGCAGTACTTTGGGTCTGGTCTCTCCGGGCGGCAGCCGTCTTGCTCTTCCGGTTCCATTCCGTTGTCAGAATTTGGAGTTGTTGACCCCGGTAGAGTGATGTCACTTTCTGTGGATTTGGAAGCAATGTACGCGTTGTGATTTGCGACATCCAGCCTCCCCACCTTCTCGTGTGATTGTCCTCGACTCGTCCAGGTGAATGCTCAAAGATGACGATGTTCCTGGCCGAGATCTTACTTGACCTGACCCAATTCTTGCGGAGGTCACCCTGCTAGACTTAGCCCTGGAGGATGCTCTGCTGGATTTTGGTCGAGAGCTCCCAGCTCTGGATGACGGCAAAGATGGGAATCGTTTTTCCTGCAGTCTATGCATGATGACCTGGATATCCAGGAGGCTGGGATGGTTCTTGTAGTCCCTGGGAAGTTTCCCTGTCTGGACCAAGATCTTTCAACTTGGATTTGTTGAGATTTTAACGCTTACCAAGTCCTCAACATCAGTATCTGCTCCTGAATCTTGCAGAATTCCGTAGATGAGGCCTTTATCTGGCATGGCTCCTGCGTAATGTAGGGCAGTCCTTCCCAGCTGAGATAAAAAAAATGTAATTTCTTATAATTCGTCTCTTAGTATTCTCACGTGGTCTTTAGTGTTGATGCATTGTGGGTATTTTTCCAGTAGAAGCTGCGTAATCTCTGTGTTGTCGTAGATGACCGCTTTGTGCAAGACGGGCAGACCACAAGCGTCCTTGGTCGCGACCAGTTGCTCGTCTGAAATGACCTCATCGACCTTTTCCTTGTCGCCGTCTTCAACCGCTTGATGACTTTCTTGGATCAAGCGCTGTCGACGTATCAACAACTATATTCGCGAAATAGCAAATTGTTACAAAATTTACCATTCTCGTTGTCAACCTGGTAAAATAATCGCCATTTTCTTGCAAGTCGTCGAGGTTGATTTCTTTTGGATGCTCAGCGTAATAATTAGCGTCACGTCCGTGCTGTTTCATCAATCGTGAGATTATTTTGCGTTTGTTCAAACTTTTGATTACCATGTCTTTGACGTTTGGGTCGCATCCTTTCTTTAACAAGAGCTCCCCAAGGTCATCGTCCTGTGCCACTCTTGCGTAATGCAGGGGAGTTCTGTGCCACTGCGCTCAGAATATAATAAATGATACATGCACGTCACAGGTCTCACGTTATCCACACACGTGGCCGCCCCTTGCAGGTGCGTCACCAAATGTTTTGCCATTTCCTGTCTTCCGTAGATGACGCATTTGTGCACAGGACTCCATCCCGACCCGTCAATCATGAGCATTGTCCGCTGATCGGCCGCCAACTCTTTTAATTTGTCGAAATCTCCTCCTTTGATGGCTGCGTGAATTTCTTGCTGCTTTTTCTGTCGTTATTACATAACATATATTCAGGGTATTGAAGGTCATAATTTGATATACCTCAATGGAAGGAAGGTCCAGGAACAGAGCGGCCAAGTCACGAACCTTTTCTACGTCTAACGCTTCGTGATCGTTGCGGTAATTCTCGGGCGTTTTGCCTTTCTGTTCATAGAATGAACTCAATTCGTGTATTCAGCTAATGCAACATTCACGCTACCAAATCCTTGATGAAGCTATCAGCTGCGAGGGACTTGAGCACCTCGTAGCACTTTGTATTGTCCTGTGCCGCCGCGTAGTGCAGAGGCGTCCTTTTCATGTTGTCCCACGCGCGTACATCTGCGGCGTGCTCCTCCACCAACTCCTGAATGAGGTCATGCCGACCCATCAGCACTAATTTATGCAGTGGGGTCATCCCCAGGGCATCTCTGGCGTTGACCAATCGCTCATCTCTCATCGCTTTCGACACCTCATCTTTATCTCCATTGATGCACGCCCTATGCACCTCCCTGACATCATCCTGGATCGATTAAATGATTAAATGATTACCTCAATGATTGGCTGGCCTACCTTCACTCTCACCCCTGCATGCAGGTATCCAGCCGCCTCCTGGAACTCATCCAATTCCGCAATTCCTTTCACCGGCCACATGTCCCATCCTTCCACCAATAGCTCCTCCACCTTCTCCCTCTTCCCTTCCAGGAGGTAATTAAACACCTTTGCAATCATTAACTTTCCTTCTGCTTCAGCTTTGCACAGATCCAGCGCTGTTTTCCCGTCCAAATTGCGCTGGGCCAGAGCGAGCGTTGGCGCTTCCAGCAACAGCTGAACGACATCTTCACCGCTCTGGTTTTCAATTGCAATGTGCAGGTAGCTCTCGCCCTTGGCGTTCACGTGTCCGAAGTCGTCTGCGTTGGTCTGGAGCAATTCCTCCAGGACTTTGAGGTTTCTCCCAGTCACTGCTTGTTGGATTCTGTCCTTGGTCTCCATTTTTGTGCTGTGTGAATCTCGTGTATTGATCGGTTGCTATGAACGATGTTGGAAAGTGCACGAGGTAAACATTTGATTTGCAAACTCCTTGTTTGCTTCTCAGTGTTTGCAAGAAAGTCAGCTTGCTTTTTTTTTCTTTCCTTCTGTGTATTGATCCTTTATCATGAATTCATAATCATGATTTTACCAGAAGCAAGCTTGTCATAAACAATGAAATAACATATTTGATCATGTTTTTATTTTGATCAGTGATTAAATTAATCCAACAAAGTTTGTGTCAATTGTGCATCCTCAGATAATATTTGGTCTTTTTTCTTGATTAATGTGGAAATTTTGACAATATTACACATGCGTTGGAGAGTTACGCCTAATACGGTATGGAAGTTCCTTCTGCTTGGTGCAAAGTAACGCTATAATTAAGTAAAAAAGTAACGCTATTATTAAGTAAAAAAGTAGCGCTATAATTAAGTAAAAAAATAACGCTATAATTAAGTAAAAAATAACGCTATAATTAAGTAAAAAAGTAACACTATAATTAAGTTAAAAAGTAACGCTATAATTAAGTAAAAAAGTAACGCTATAATTAAGTAAAAAAGTAACGCTATAATTAAGTAAAAAAATAACGCTATAATTAAGTAAAAAATTAACACTATAATTAAGTTAAAAAGTAACGCTATAATTATGTAAAAAAGTAGCGCTATAATTAAGTAAAAAAAAAACGCTATAATGAAGTAAAAAATAACGCTATAATTAAGTAAAAAAGTAACGCTATAATTAAGTTAAAAAGTAACGCTATAATTAAGTAAAAAAGTAACGCTATAATTAAGTAAAAAAATAACGCTATAATTAAGTAAAAAAGTAACACTATAATTAAGTTAAAAAGTAACGCTATAATTAAGTAAAAAAGTAGCGCTATAATTAAGTAAAAAAACCCCGCTATAATTAAGTAAAAAAGTAACGCTATAATTAAGTAAAAAAGTAACGCTATAATTAAGTAAAAAAGTAACGCTATAATTAAGTAAAAAAGTTACGCTATAATTAAGTAAAGTAATGCTTTAGACTTTAGTTAAGTAAAGTAACACCATAATTAAGTAAAGTAATGCAATATTTATGCCATCTCTATGCAGGGTCTCTGGCCAGAATGCATTGATAACTTTGCAACTCCCAATGTCGCTGAGGACCTCAGCTTCATTTATCCGGCGCTTTCCGCTTCTTCCTCCAATTCAGGCGGCTGCTCACTGCAACGCTATTCATTAACTGATTGATCTCGAGATTGGTTTTCACGGATCAATTTCCTTGATTAAATTTTCTTGAGGTAATATTCTCACATTTGGCTCGCTTCCTTCTTCGTCTTTTTCTTCATTTTATTTTCTTCTCCTTTCTTTGCTCTTTCTCTCTCAATGCCTCTCTCTCTCTCTCTCTCTCTCTCTCTCCCTCTGGGAAATTCTGTCATCAACAGAATGTATCAACATGATTGTCGAATCAAGGACGACTTTTTATTCCACGCCATAAAGATTTTCTTCTTTTTTCCTGTTGATAATTTTTTTCGGATCAATTTTCTTTCCATCGTGTTGAGCTTGATTGGAATATTTTTTCACTTCTATCAACAATATTATGTCATTTGTTTTATTTGTTTTAATTGTTAATTGGAGCCCTAAAATGCGGCCGTCAAGCATGTTAATGTCTCAGCCAATCAGTGACCACTCAGAGGTCATTTTTCGCCAAAAACGTATTGTGGATCATTAGAATATTCAACCTGTTATCTGCGTGAGTTGCTTGTAAGTTTTACACCAAAAGAAAAAAAAATGGTTCTCACTAGGTGATCAGGAATTATCCAGAATATTCCAATAATGTATAATTGTAATTTGGAGAAATTGAGAGTGCCTGTGTTACCATGGCAATAGAGGTTGGAAGAGGACGACTGTGCCCAATACAAATTAAACATGATATGTCTTTGAAAAATCGTCATTAAATATATTCTCATAAGAATTTTATGCTGTTTGCAGGTTACCATGACAGCGGAGCATATCCCATGCCGAATTACTGCAATCCATTGCCATGGCAACCAATTCAGATCCCAAAGGAGAAGCCAATCAAGAGACAGCGTCCGAAATCAGCTTACAAATTCAACCCGAACAAATATTTATAGATTTGTAAGCAGATGATCCGTGCCTTCTTCCAACATTTCCAATGATCTTTTAAACGACCTTTCCAACAGCATTCATTGTTATTTCAAGTTTCCTGCACAATTTTGTGATCTCAAAATGATGTCTAATTTATGAAATTGGTGAAACAAATTTTCATATTTTTTCTAATTTGTGCTCACGATTTGAATATAATAAATATCAAAATATTCTGTCAATTCTTAAAATTAATAAATGTTTAATCTTACATTTTCTACCTTGTAATAGTATTATTTATTAATATAGCATCAAAATACCATGAATTCTGTAGACAATCCGTCCTGTTATTGTTGCTCTGTTATTTTTATTATATCCATAGAAATATTAACTAATTATATCTATAGTTAGACTAGTACTTCATCATCATTTATGTTATGCTTCTTTGATCACTTGTGCGCTTTGTGAGGTTGTATAATTCTCTCTTTCTTAAGCTAAGAATTTTTGCTTCAGTGTAATTCTCGCGGTTGGCGAAAGAAATTATTTCCGTTCCCTTTAACTTATTGTTTCTAAAGATATGTTGAGCGTTTCTGTGATATTTAATTAAACCGCTAAATTTCTTTTCCCTTTTTCTTTTTTTGTTTTGTTCTCTTCATTTGATGTACCAATTTCTTTTATTTCATGGTAATTCTTGATTTGCCTATTCTCTCCTATTGAGTTGAAATAAATTGCATTCAGCTTGAAAATCTCGTTTTCATAATAATAAAACCGGTTTATTGTTAATCAAGTGACATGTACAATACATTTAAAACATTTCAAGTGAATTTTCTTTGATCCTACAAGTAGTAAATGTACAATTACAATATACTACATCAACAGAACAACAATTGACCCCAAAATGGCGGCCATCGTCGACAAACCGCGTGTGACGTCACCAGAAGTAGAGGGCCATGCTTCAATTTCTTCCGGCGACGTCAGTCTGGAGTCGCAATTGACTTCCCCATCACCTATAAATAAGTAATGATCATGGTAGCGCATCCGCGTGTAAGCATGAAATGAGTGAATGTACCTGGAGTGCACCTGCCGCACATCACGGGGCAGTTGAGCCACACGTACTTGAGGTAGCACCACGATGCTGGCCACCCCGGTGTGCTGTGGCAGTGGATGCTCCTCTCTTCGCATTTGGCTGTCCAACCAAAGCACTCATTACATTGTGCATTAGAATGCTAATGTATATATATGCACGCGGAGGGAAATACTACATGTACTATGAAAGAGCTAATTTTTGCGCTTCAAGGTCGACACCACCAGTACACATGCTAAAGAACCACATAGGGTTGTGCACTTATGCTATGACCTGTTTATATGACCTACAATTATATAGGTATATAATATTCACACGTCGAAGGAACTTGACTCACCTGAACAGTCAGGGCCCAGCCAACCGCTTGGACAATTGCACAGACATTTCTCCCAGTCTATTAAACCGCAGTTGTAGCATGTAGATTCGCAAGCTTGTTTAAATGTGATTTCAGATATCATAATTTAATGATGAATCGTTTACTCACTGCATCCTGAACTGAAATGCTGACAAGTATCTGAAAGCAAGAAAAGTGATTACCATTGCACGGGCGAATGGACAAAGTACTCAAAGACTGTCACAAGCACGGCAATAAGAAGTTTAGATTCCATCCAAGTTTTGATTTATATACTGACCAACACAGAGTCCATCTTTGCACCACCCTCTCCCGGATTCACACTGTGTGCAAGGGGGGCCACGTCTGAAGGCTTCTCTTGTGCGTAGATTGCCTCTATAAATGTCATCATTGTGACATATCGTACGAGCCTTTAAATTTCACTCACGGCGGTCCGTAATTGCACACCATGAAGAATGCGTTGGTGAGATTCGTTCGTCTGACTTTTGGGCATGAACTATAAGCGCATCCGACTTCCTTCGTTTCAGCCCAAACTAACTGTGGAGAGACCGCGGGGTTGAAGTTCATGTTGAATGTGTTTTATTCATTGGGTATACCTGTAGGTAATTAGCGCATTGATCATCGCCATTACACTCAAAGGTCAACGGGTCAAAGTTGCGTCTCTCCGCGTGCCATTTCTCAATGAGCAAAAGCGGGTTGAACCTGCGCGTGGTCGCCATCATGGCTTGCCCAATGTGCACGTACGGCAGCGTCACGTGATCTCTCTGTGGTTGTCCATGTTCGAAATAGCACTGCGTTGACCACTCAAAAGCCATTTCAGCCAAGTATTGGTTCCAGGTCTGTAAAAATGATAGTGCTCTGAAGGAAACGATTGCTCAATAATGATTATATTGCAAAAGAATCGCGACTTTTTGGTAAGGGCAATACCGTTGTTCGGGTATGCATTGCATAGACACGAATTTTCATGTGTGTTTAAGTAAAAACCACTTGGGCAAATTATGATTCCCAAATTTTCGATTTTCTTGGTCAGATATATTCCCTGTCCTCTGACTCACACGTCAATAACACATGAGCGGAATTTTAGGCCAATTTCCCAATGGGACTCTCCAAACTTCCCTGTGGGATGTTGGTAAGCCTTGAATCAGCTATTTGCTATTGTGGTGAGGAATTACTGACTTCAGTTTATCCCACAAATGTTCACTTCGCGACAAATTGGAGGATATGTGCCAACCATGTCAATGCCGCGGTTTCATTTTCCTTCCTCAAGAAGTCTGCGATGACCAAAGACAGGTATGGGTGAGCATTATTTTGCTGAAATTGTCGGATCTCTGGATATTCCTAGCACGGATATTGGGTCTTTTATAAGGATCTGAGCCCCTATCACCCCTACCTGAGACAATATCAAAAGTGTATCTGCAGATATTGGTCGATCGTATTCATCTCCTGTAGCACATTCCGTGAATATGGCTGTCTTGGACCATTCCTAGCCCTGAGCTCCCCGATTTTGTCAGTCCTGTTGGTTTGCTGTCACTTTTAGGCATCCAGAACGAGGTCAATCCATGGGAGACTTGGCTTCTTCAGCTCGATGTCGCATTTGTTGCGTGGTTGATACACTGTATCCGATTTGGCGGTTTGTGACTCTTGGATCAACTCCACGCTCCAGAAGGCTTCTGCATATTAATCTTCATGAAGCAGTCAGCCTTCCCAGAATGCATTTTTTTCAAAAATCTGATTGCTTTCGAGTAACGTTATCATTGGAATATCATTCCAGGCAATTTCATCGTCTATTACAGTCATCTTATTATGCATGGAGTACTGGGTTTAATGTTTTCCAGGAATCATGGATTGGCTGCACCAGAAAATCAATTTCTGATCGCGAGCAGTTTGAGAATTAAGAGAGAAGAATTGCGCACTGTGTTATATATGTGTAGAACATACCAGTAGGATTTTAATATTAAGCCAATTGTATATCGTCACTTTTTTGCACATAAGTATAAAAGCACCCAAGCTTACAAATAATGAACAACATGTAATTTATATCCTACGGGCACCAGCAAAGAAAAAAAAAAGATTGAATCCACAGTTTTATAGCATTTTGACGATTTTTGTACTCACAATGAAGTTCATGTTAGACGCCATTTCTTTGCTCCGTAGAAAATTGTGCAAATCCAAAATGGTTTGCATTTCAATCGGCGAGAACGACTCCGGTTTTGGGAAGATTTGCTTATGAGCGGCCACTCCATCCAGAGCACTGACAAAGACGTCGTTCCCAGATTCCATCAGCACCATGTCCTGTTCAGTGGTCACTTTATGTGACGTCATGTCCTGGTCAGCAAGCACGACCATCGCCAAGAGGACACAGATGACCGCTTGTTGCAAGCCCATGGTGCATGTGGCGGTGTAGCAAGACTGCAATCTAGACGCGATGTTTGTTGATGGTTATGAGGCCGATGCTGTCGATGTTGTCGATGTCATTCATCACATTTGATGGCTGAGAAAACAACATTACTCAACAACGTTCTGCCTTAAAGCATCCACATGGTGTATATATACAATTACGGGATTCAAATACATCTCACTTAAATATATTGTTATATAGTTAATGTATTCAGTTTCAGATTTATGTTAAATGTCCTATGATGGCATTGCATTGCATAATACATATTATACATTTAGGTTTGATGCGCAAAATGTCACGTGATGACATGGACTAGTTGATGGACACGTCTGCTTACACACAGTCAGAATATGTCATTCTCTCTGATTCCCTGTTGTTCAGCGATCTCGATGGAGTAATTTTCTTGTTTCGCTTTGATTCAAGCGAAAACATCGCTTGACATTCGCTGCATTTGCTTATTGCTCCGCTTCCGTCAGCGTCTATTGGTCCACTGCCCTCCATGCAAGCGGTCAGCATTGTGCGATGATTCCGATGAAATGTGTTGATCTGAATGAATCCTGTATGCGGAATAATCGCGCCGTCTTAGCTCCATCGGGCCACTGCATGCCGTGCTTGCCTTTGCCCTCTGCCGAAACCCTCCCCCCTCAATGCTCACACGCTCTTCTACTTCATCGCTTCACAGAATGATACATTACTAAATTACGGAATCATAATATTTGAATCAACCTTCCGAATGGACATCACATGGTACTAGTGCTGTGAAGGTATTAATTGTTGACATGTCAATCGATCACTCGCAGTGTCTGAAATCGACAATATTGTCTCCACTGGAAGGTCCTATGAATCTATATGATGTATTTAGTCGATACTTCCGTAGTATATTTTGCCATGTAATTGTGGAACTGAAACACCGGAACTCCATGTGTATCTTCAGAGGAACCATGGCTAATGCCGTGAGTGCGAATCTGAACACGATTGTTGATGCGTCAGACATATTTTTCCAACGGTTGTCTGAGTGCGTTTTCACTAGCATATCCAATGCGTTCTTCTCCCATGTTTATGAATGCAGCGGAAGTTGACCAACAGGTGATTAGGTGATTATAACAATTACCTGAAACCACGCTATATGCAATGAATGCGAAAGTGAAAAATTGAATAGACAAAAAAGGTGAACACCAGGTGTGGCTGTTTGGCAAAGGGACACGAGGCAGTATGGAATAAAAGGCGAGCGAACGACCGGAGAAAGCATCCAAAATGAAGATCATCTCAGCTCTCGTTCTCTTCGCTTGCATTGCGGTCAGCGTGGCGCAGTATCTGCACAATAGGTCAGTCACACTCATGACTTAATTTTGACTGATTGTGACTCTACCAGGCATCCCGTGCACCCTGCTGTCGCATACAATGCACTGAGACAGCACCACGTCAACCGCGTCGCTGAACACGTGGGCAGCGGAACAGGAACTGCTCGATACTACGGAGTGCCTGGGGTCGACGACTTCCGCTACGCTGCGCCCTCCTCGCACGTTGTATACCCTCAACGGGCAGCTCAGGGCCCTTACTAACTGACTAACTCGCTACTGGCCGCAAATTCCAGTTACGAGATGTATTAAAATTACTCAATAAGTTAACGCGTCGTTTTAAAGTTTATTGATCTTGAATGAATAACGCACAAGGGGTAGGCCTAATGTGCGGTTTATTGTCAAAAGGATAACTGTGCAAACAAATTCCATCGGGTACGTCGCTCGATGGGAGTAAATCCCAGGCATCCCAGGGGTATTACCATCAAAAGAAACATTTTTATATGATGCTCAAGAAAACTAAAGGAATGATTGATACACAACTCATCAACAAATGATGGGAGTACCAGCATGAAATGTTAGACTAACCAAGTATTTATTTCTCTGACTGAGATCTAGCTATTTAGTACTATACTTGGGATAATATGTTAAAAGGTCTTGAATAAGTTGTAAATGTAATATAAACAAGAGTATCAGGACATGCACTCACTAAATGTGGCCTTATTATTAAAATCGTTATAAATGCGAAACTAATTCGCAATGTCTAGTTTTCCCGATTAACATCCGCAAGTGCGGGTCTTCTACAATAGTGCCACCCATGAAATTAACAACTGGAACATAATTAATGCAACCATAAAGCAATAACTTGCTTTTAGGGGGGTGAACCAACCACGGATGACGTCACCTGATCATCGGTGCAGTGATTGAAGGAAGAGAGAAGAGAAGCCAATATACCCTACAAGGCTCACGTACAGCAACAACTGACGGCTGATCGGCATGGCTGTCCTGCTGTAACCGCCGAATTCTTCACGCCTTTCTGATCAATACCGCGTTTGATTCAACCGAACCTTTGAGATCAGAAGCAATGAACACCAATCTTCACAGACAACGTCATGATGACGTCGTGCAGTCTGTTACAGGGTATAATTATATTCTGAATCAAATCGTATTAGACCCCGAAGCAAGCCAGCCAATTCATTTGTGGCTGGCTGAGGCTTTTTTCGGCTGGCTAGTTGGTCAGCCGTCTTTATCGGGGCTGACTAACTGTATTTTTTTTTTCGGCTGGCTTGGGTCTTTTGCCTTAATACACGTACATGCATTATATACATTACTACGTGTATGCTCTTGCTAACATATGTCCAGCTGTATGCATAAAAATCACTAAGCTCAGCCAATGAATACTGCATAATTAATCAATTAAACAGTATTATTTCACTCTTGACGCCCTTATCATGGCTCGTGTCTACTACGAAATAATTACTTCAATAAAAACATTCAATTGTTTAAACTAATCCGGGGTTTTCTCCATTTTCCCCCTGATTTTTCCCTCAATTAACTCAATTTAATTATGGACCATGTGTCCATTAATTAGCAACTGGACTTCACAGTTTATTACGCATGATACAGGTTACCAATTGCGCATACGGAGAATATACTGAGCATAAGTAGTCTCAACTTATGCTAAATTTGATGCTTGGTATTGTGGCAGCTGGAGGGCCAACAAACAAACGATGCATGGAGAAAAAGTGAGGAAAAGGCAAAACAAAGAAACAAAACCCACACATTTAGCTGTTGATCGGCAATTATTACTAAAAAATATTGAAAATAATGATGTGTAATTGATCCTGTGAATTTATCGAAGGACGACGTTTACCATTGAGAATTAATTATACTCTTTTATTTAGCACAAATGAATGAAATGATCATGATATACTTAGAAGATACGTTCGGGTTGGCTTTGAAATATTTGGAAAATCACAGCCCACCTCTTCCAAAATGGAAGAGCTAGAATTATGTTCCTCATTTGCGATTTTTGTGACAGCGAGGCGTCATCTTAACATCGATTGGTAGAAACATTCAAAATGGTGTATGTGAACCAATTGTGTTATATATATTTCCAACACAACAGAGAATGAAAAAAAAAGAAAGAAAGATGAAAATCAATTTTGGCCATGAGCGCTGATTTGTTCATGTACACCACGACAGAGATGACAAAAATGATTCTAAAAGTCAGTTTGGTGCGCGAATGTTCGTCCTTCAAAGTTAATACATCAGACAACATAGCTATGCTATTAGTTATTAGCTATGCTATTAGTTATGCGTTTGCAACAACAGTGCCATGTGTAATTGTTTAGAAGAAAACAAACACCTCCCAAACCCCATTCGATGGAATTTGATTGGCGAACATCCCGACAGTGAATTAATTCGGTGCACGAGGGCTGACAGTGTTAACAGTGTTCTCTGATGGTTCCACTCTTTGAGTCAGCTGAGGACAGCGAAGCAATCTCTGAAAATGACGTCGAAAGCGTGGGATGGAGGCGGCGTACATCAGCGGATTGATTGACGAGTTCAGCCAAAGCAACCAAGTGAAGAAGTTGAGGAGATCAACATTGACACACGACGACGAGCAGATGGTCTCCAGAAGGGCACACGCCACATAGGGAGCCCAGCAAATGAGGAAGACCAAGGCGAGGATGGCGAGGTTCTTGGCCGCCTTCAGATCTTTCCTTAGACTCATCTGATCGTCCTGTCGAGAGGTTCTTGTGCGTTGTCGGATGTCTAAGTAGAGCAGAGCATTGAAGAGAATGATCAAGACGCTTGGCGTAAAGAAATCAAAGACGGCTGTGACAGCGGTGATTGTCAGGTGATTGAAGAATTCCACGAAACAGTCGTTCTCGGGTACGATGCTGTATCCACGCATTACATCGAACGCAGCAATTGTGGGACCGTACAGCACAAAAGATGCCAACCACGTTGTGGCGATCAGCAACGCAGTGCGGCGTTTGGTGACTATTCGCTGATACGCCCCCGGGCCAAGCTTGACCATCAACAAACGGTCAAGGCTGATGAAGAGAACCGTGAAAGAAGATTCCGCGCAAACCATGTAGTCCAAAATATTGAAGACCTTGCAGAAGATTCGTCCGAATGGCCAGGTGTAGTTCATCAAGGTGTACACCGCGTAGAACGGTAGGCTCACGAAGCCGATGACCAGGTCAGTGACGGCCAGGTTGAAGATGTAGTAATTGCTCAACGTCCGAAGTTTAGCGTCCGAGCAGAAGGCAACGATTGTACAGCTGTTGCCCACAATGTTGATGCTGACCATGATTAAGATGACCATGGCCACGGTAATCGACTGACCAAGTGACCATTCCTTACTGGTCACTGTCAAACCAGTGACCTCTTGAGGAAGTGTTGTGTTCTCCATGGCCATTGTAGACAATGGAGCAGAAGTCATTCAGCCATTCATATATGCTGCATGGCAGACGAGTTTCTTTGATTCATGCACTCGCATAACACACGCACGAAGGATGCTGAAAGGGATGTATCAGTCATGTTACCTGGAATTACTGACTAGAATCATGAATCTCATCTTGATCTTCCGCTAAACGTCTGGCTTAATTAGTGTGCGCACGCGCTTAGCAATTTAGTAATCACCAAATTCTTCGCAGGATTTAGGAATTTGTTGCGTATTTACATTCCATGAAAACTGTGAATAATTTTTCCGCAGATTTCGGCTTAGTATGGTCACTCGAAAGTATAAAGGGAAATGACCTTTGCATGTGGTCAGTTGTACGAGATACACGCAAATGTACTATTACAAGTTGAGTTATATATGTAATATATATTATGTAACATCTTTTCTATATTTTTTTGCTTGTTATTATTATTTATTTATTTATTTTTGTTGTTGGTTATAATTTAGATCCGATTTTTAAAAAGTTGACCAGTTTTGTGTATTGAAGACAATTATTTTCATGAACTTTTGTCGATGATAAATATTACAACATCGACATTTGAAATGACTTGATTATCGCGCTGCTTAGGGGAAGAAGCGGGGGGGGGGAATCTGCTGAATTTTCCCGAAATCTCAACTTCACTCAGATGAAGTCACGTGGATGTCAGGTTGTAATTATATTATGAAAGTTTGTTATGGTTGATTTGCCACGAGGCACATTACGTAATACATTACGTAATGGCTTTCAACTGCGCATTGTGATTCCACAGTTCTCCACCCAGATGCATGTTTGTCGATATTCGTGTTTTCAGCCTCGATTTGCTTTGCGCGGCTGCTCCTGAACCAGAGGTGATCACGTGACTTTCTGGAAAGTTCATTGTTTTACAAAATGAAAATTCAATAGTTTACATCGTAGACCGAGTTTACCCAAAACCCAACACGAATTTAATATATTCGGGAAAAGTATATGGCTATGTGCTGCACCCTTGAATTCGACGAACTTCAAGCTCATCGCATGAAAATGATTAAACATGGGTTTTCATTTTGAGACTAATTGAACTGTTATAAAAACGGCGATATGGACTAAAATAATCCGGTTTACACCAAATGTAAACGCTCGTTCTGTTTGTAACAAAACGCCGGAATTGATTTCATTTGTGAAAAAGCTTTTGATGTGTGTGTCATAACCACAGACTAATTAAACTTGGCTGAAAGAGGATTCTCGGGACGATGTGATCCTCCATGAACTTGTGCCTGCTAACTTCACAGCTGAACATTCCCCACGCACCTCCCATGGTGGAGGAATTGCCTTTATCCACAATACTGATGCCACTGCCACTAACTGCACCAGTGAGATGCACACATTCTTTCTGGAGGTGAGCTTTACATCGTAGGCGACTTCAATATACATGTTGATGACTTGAATAACAGAGAAAAGATAATGACCGACCTCCTGAGTTCGTTTGATATGGGACAATACGTTCAGCAACCAACCCACACTTGCGGCCACACCCTTGATCTAGTGATGTTCAAGCTCTTTGTCACCCTCCGTATCCGTGCTTGCTCTTGGGATTTCAGACCACCATGTGATTCTGATCAACCTTGACTTAACATCTGTTAGGGTGCGTAAGCCACTTACCAAGACCTACAAACGCATAAAGAGAATCGATCCTTTTCAGTTTGGTCGAGATATTCTTCAGGGCTATCCAATGCCCTCGTAGACCTGCGGGATTCATCACCTGAAGAACTCGCATCCCGGTGTAACTCAGTGCTGGAAGACCTAATTAACCAACATGCTCCCTTGAAGGTCGGCGTCTTACCAGATCGTAATCCTGCTCCCTGGTTCATGGACAACCTGAGGCTAGCAAAGCAAGAACGGAGAAGACATGAGCGACGCTGGCTAAAGTCGGGTCTCCAGACTGACAGGGACACGTTCATGGATAAGAAACATACAGTGAACAACATGATCAAAAAAGCAAAGAAAGAATATTATCAACAATTCATCATCGACCAGTCAAAAGACCCTAAGAGTATGTTTGCCACAATCCCATGTCTTCTTGGCAAGGAGAAGCCTAGAAAAGTGCCCCCTGGTAACATGGAAGAACTTGTTGCCAAATTCAGTGACTTCTTTGCCTCGAAAGTGGACACCATCAGGACAAGCATCAATAACGAAGTCGACCTTGGTGCGGTCAGCGGAACCCGCGACGATTACCCGTCACATACCCTCACAACTTGGACAGAGGTGTTTCAAGCTGAAGCCCAGAGAATAATCATGAATTCAACGGCGAAACAATGCTCTCAGAACCTCTACGATCGTCAACAGGAAATCGGCGGTTTAGTGTCTGTGGACCGAAGATCTGGAATGGCTTTGATTTTAATGTCAGGAACTCTGAAACAATTGTCACTTTTAAATCTAAACTTAAAACGTTTTACTTCAGAATCGCTTTTAATCTTCAATGACTTTTTTAAACAATTATCTTCTATCTTTTTCATTGCTTTTATAGCGTTGAGAGCACTTGACGTGGTTCGACGCTTTACAAAAATAAGTTTTATTTATTTATTATTATTTATATGCGGTATTTGGGCACACGGCAAGCGATTACAGATGAAACTAAAGTAGACGCTGATATCTAATGAAATATACGTGTGAACTAGTTTCATTAACCTGTGGTTACGTCATTGTACGGGTCATTAGCGCCATTAGACGTTCCATTTGATCAAGGTTACAGGTGATTCGACGTGGGCAATTGTCTGATTGGTCCGCAGGCACACGCTGAGGTTAATAGTCCTTCAACCAAAGTTGACATATTTTTACAGAAAACAGAAATATGTAAATTACACGCACAATTTAATATAAATTCTGTGTGGGTACTTTGATTTCGTGCGAAAATGCGAAGGGTCTTCAATGGCGAAAGTGCTATGACGATTTTTTTTTTCTTCTTCTTCTTTTTTTTTTTTTTTTTTTTTTTTTTTTCAAAGTGGGGATATGTGTCTTCTTATGAAACTCTTCTCCATATCTATGGTTACGATACGTATTAATACATGTAAGTTAATATGCAAGGTACCAACTAAATGTGAATAGATATTGTGAAAAGTTTTCGGAGTTTAAAGGTCAATCATGAGGTATATGAAGCTTAACAACCATGGGGATGTAGCTCAGTGGTAGAGCGCTCGCTTCGCATGTGAGAGGCCCCGGGTTCAATCCCCGGCATCTCCATAATATTTTTTTTTTTTATCGTTCCCACTTTTTGTAAGAGAATGGGCAATCAATTATGCAATTGAATGTTTTAATTACCGCGATGACCTTGAACTTTGAGGAACTTCATACTACACACGTTTTTAATAACCCATAGAGTGGTGCAAACTAAATTTACGGCTGACATGTTGTAAAGGATGAGGACCCCACGACGAGTGAGAAGCGTGTATAACCATGTATAACATTTCTATATATTTTCAGGTATCATAATCATTATTATGCATGCATTCAAATTCATATTTATAGGATAGTGAATAGATAGTTTTGACCGTTAGAGTTGGGGATTCAAGTATAAATGCACCGAAAGACCGCTCTCTTCCACTCGAAATTAATGTCAGACACGCGCGGGATTTTTTAAGTGGAAAAAGGCCTACGTGACGGCGACCACGCGCAAAGGGAGACTTAAACCCGGGAGCGAGGGAAGGAGTTCAGTTTGCAAGTTTGGCGTTTTGCGCTCAAGAAGTCCAAGACCAACGGACAGGAAGTCACCCAGAAGGCCAGGACGGGACAGTTATCTCTCGGGAGGTCCAAGACGAAAAGGACAGAACATCCACTCAGGGAACGACGCAGAAGAACAAGGACGAGGCAGCAACAAGGCGTGGATCGAGAGTGGAAGAAAGGTATCGTGTCTTGACCGGGGCTATCGGGTGCACTCTAAATTCCGTAACATTCAATATTTCATATTTCTTAAATTCCCAACTTCTAGGTAGTGTTAATTATTGTGCTAGGCTAGTTAAATGTACGTTAAATGCCTGCGCGCATTTGGTAATTGTATAAATTAAATAGCTAAGGTTTGAAATCCAGTAATAAAACCTTAGAAGGTATAAAGTTATTTCTTCTTCAGTGTTCTTTGTTTTAGGGAAATCTTTTGATTCAAAGGTAAAAATAAAATTTGCGAATTTAATTAGATTCGGACAATATTTAGAAGTGTACCGGTCAGTACAGACCCCAGAAAGGAGACGTAAATATTATATTGATGAATTATAGTCAGTGTGATATTCAGCATACAATGTTACATTGGTGAACCGGACCTAAATATTACAATGTGATTGATGGAT
>KB309397.1:50383-77730 GCA_000328365.1 Capitella teleta
TCTCAGATGGCTCAGCTAAGGACAGCGGACAGATTAACGAAGTTGAACGATACCAAGCAGTGTGCTGTACGGCTATTGAATCTCATTATATAATCACCGGAATAAATGTATATGCATCACTCGTGAATATATTTGTAATAAAACTAAGGTTCTGTTCTCCATACCTCGTTGAATTACTTTATAGGTCATAAGTGGGAGGATACACAGGAGATTTCAGTTGATAGAATAAATTAACATACCATATTTTTCTGATGTAGGCCAAAGATCAATGATATATATACATGTACATACATGTATCTGCCCAGGATAATGTGTTAAATTTTAGTAATTAAGTGCTCAGAAAAGTGATTTTTCACTATTTATAACAAAAAAAATTTCCGGGGGAGCATGCCCCCGGACCCCCCTAGTGTGGCTGCGCCGCTTCGCGGCGCAGGTGTCCCCTTATCATTACCTTCAATTTGGGCCCCCCCAAGTCTGGGAACGTTCCTACGCCTCTGATGGTTAACATTTATTTCCAATCGTTAAAAACGTTGCTCTTTAACACAGAATTGACGGCTTCCGACATTGACATAACACTTGTGATGTATAATCGTTCGGTTTTCAAAGGAAAAAAAAAGTTAGCATTATTCGGGAATTTGCTTTCGCTTTCCATCCTCACTCGCGCAGGTTGGTACAACAATGTTGCCATGGAAACTCATGTACCTTCCATTTCGCATAGAATTAAGGAGAGTTTGGAAGATACGATTCTCGGCTAACGAATCCTCTGCAATAAGTGAGGCAAAATAAGCAACCAGGAATTAGAATTAGGAGAAATTCAGAATGCAAATTATATGATGTTCCAAAATCACTGATTTGACAAACACGAAGGCGACTAGTAATTTTCCTGGCAAGTAAGCTTTTGATTCCTACATATTAGAACGGGGCAGTTTGATAAGATTTTATTTTATTTTATTTTATTCCGGGCATGACTCGTACCACGCAGTTAAAAGGGCGACCCGTTGCGATGGTAACGGATCACAACAAACGATTAGGCTTTTTTCGGATCACGGAGGTTCGCCCCTTTCTCAGCTGACCAAACATGGCCAAAGAATTTGGAGACCAAGAACGTTCACTGCGCCGATGAAGCAAAATTAGAGCAGAGGTAGCGCCGCCAAGCGGGAAACCGGGTTCCGCGTTGACACGCTCAGGCTGAAGCCATTGCGTTACATGGGAGATCGTAGAATTGCTTCACTGTATGTTTGCTTAATAAACATATTTGGGAAGGATATAGGATAATGTCGTCAGTTGTATGCGGTCCAAAGTTTTACTCCTGGGTTGATCAATCGACATATCGGGTCAGGAAAACACGGAAATGTGGTCAATGAACCTTTTATTCAGGAATTACAGAAACCAGTTGCCCCATACATGTATAATATTCAACATGTGAGATATAGGAGGAAAACGAACAGAACATGCACAGGAAGGTAATGGAAAAGTAAACTTAAAAATGATATTCACAGGCTCAGCTGAATGGCTTTTCTATTTCTCTTTTGATTTCGATCCTTAAAACGGCAAAAAAAGTTGGGGGGGGGGGGGGTGAATGAAGTTTTTTTTTATTCTCTGCGTAGCGCCACCTCTCGCGTGGCCATGAACGCTACACTTGGACGGCACTTATGCCATTTATTACGGTTGCAGATGGTGTTCATGCAGGAGAACGCAGGCCACGACATCATAACAGCTCCAAGGACACAGATTAAGCATTAACCAAGATGAAAAATAAATAAATAAAAAATTATTTACTATTTAGAGAGAAATGTTTATTTGGAAACCAAGAGCATGCGGTAATGAGGCCAGAAATGATATTGCCCCGAACGAAATTAACATTCAATATATCGAAACGAAGAAATCTCAACAATCCTAGCACATCCCTGATGACAAGAGACGTGTAATGAATCGCTAACTTTGTCGGCTGCATGCATCGCACTTCACAAACCACAAACGGGGGGGGGGGACTGCAGTCACACAGAACGCAAAGCCATTTTGTGACAACTAATACAAGCAACGAAATATGCGCCCCCCACAGTTACGCCCTATTGGAAGGAACGACAACCATTGAGGTCGCAGAAGAAAATAAATTAAACGAAAAACAAATTTTATATACAAACATAATAAATTAAAAAAGAACACATAATTCATGCACAGCAATCACATGCACACATCGCACACACCACACACACGCACACCGCACACACACAGGACAACACCACGGCACTTACGAGAGATCGAGACCAAAGAAGTCTGCGATGTCCTGTTGATGGTCGACGGCGCAGTCAATGTCGTCGATTGCGCGCAGGCCGTCGAGGACCCCGCGAGGAGACGCATCATGAACAAAGTCCTTCTCTGCGAAGAACGCAGGCGAAGTGGCCAGACGGAAGCTGCCCTGGCAGTCGTACAGGGCGACCAGCCAACTGAAGGCCAACCCCTGACCGGCGAAGAACCGCTGCCAGCGAGAGCTCAACTGCGCCGGGTCAGTCGCCCTGACGGCGCCGATCAGATGCTGGCGGACGGCGCCCGCACTTCTCAGCACCTGCAACACCCTGAGCGGTGCCTCGGCCCAGCGCCGCCGCCCCCGGGCCTCGGTCGGCTGGGCGGCCACTCGCTCGATCCGACCGTACAGCGACCCGAGCAGGCGCCGCAACTCGGCCGGAGATGGCTCATGCAAGCGGAGGCGCTTGGCTGCCGGCTCTTCGAAGTCGTCGGGGTGCGGTCTCTTGTTCTCCATGGCAACAGTGTAGACTGAAAGATAATTAAATTAAATCGAAAGAAATTTACTTACGGATGACTTTGGAGATTCCGAGCTTAACTTCGGTTCGGATCTGGGGAAGACAAAGAGGAATTTGAGGCAGCGAAACAGCGCAACACGCAGAGTTGAAACCTACGTCGAAGTGATACAACTGTGCCCTAAACCGACGCCTTATATGAAGGCCTGAAGGTTAATTGAGGTCAACTTTTGGCGGGCTTCGTACGAGCGCGCTGATTGGCTGGTCGAGAGCGATTTCTCGGTTGACCGCATTCCGCTCAGCGAAGCCACCCGGCAAGGAGCTCTCGTTTGATCACTTGATTATTTCGATAATAGGGTTTTTAATTATCGCTCTTTGGCAACCTGGGCTTCGAAGGAAAGGGGAACAGAGTTGGTTCGTTGATTTTATTCAGTCGTTTAACTAATTGAAATAATTATAAACTAATTCGAAATGCATGTAATATTAGTTATAGAATATGCATTTCTACTCAAACTCGTTTCACACTATAATTTCGACATATGTCGAATATCAAGGGGTCGTTGAGCCTTAGATATAGTAACACGAATAGAGCATGGAACAAAAAGTAGTATAGTTGAGTTGACTATTCGTAGCCATGATGACGAGAGTAGGTGCAGAGACTAAATGATGACCTAACACTGCCCAACCTCACCTCCCCTACTTATCATACCAAGTATAGAGTGACCTTTTCTTTTATGTAATTCATTTCGTATTATTGTATCAGCGTTTTGAGCAAGCATTTGGACTTTTCGCTATAGAAAATATATTATCATTCACTTGTGATATTTTCTCTTGATATTGCCGATTTAAATAGATCACAAACGCTTTGTAGATTTCTGTAATCGTTGCATGTCTTTAAACAATGCAGACAACAAAGGAACGCATTAAATGAGGCTGAGCATCTTTGCTTTGACACCTATTGTAAACATGAATAGGATTCGGGAGTTACTCAGAACCGCTCGCTGTCAAATTGAAAGGTGACGCTGATTGGACGCTACGAGTCGACAGCTTAACCAATCACCGGCAAATTCTCTGTCATTCGACTACGCATGAAAATCTTGCATATTTGAGTTAACTTCGACAAAAAAGGTATCTAAAGTTACCCACGGGGACGGAGAAGTTATTGGAGTTTGACGTAACAAAATTCAATGTACGGGTATACTCGGGGATTCTAAATGGCTTCGAATTACAAGAGACATATGGAAATTACGCACATTCTCTAGTTTATTTTGTTTTAAGATTCATACAAATCTACATTAGTTGGTATACGCCTTATTAACTAGTCTCGTTTAAAATGTGGCAATATTTAGCTGCCTGAGCCGTCCAGTCGAGCACCTGTGTTGACGTTTTGATCACCGTTGCCATGGTCAACATACTACTTCGAAGAGCCGCGGCCAAGCGCCTCTGCTTGCCTGAGTCATCTCCCGCCGAGTTGCGGCGCCTGCTCGGGTCGCTGTACGGTCGGATCGAGCGAGTGGCCGCCCAGCCGACCGAGGCCCGGGGGCGGCGCCGCGGGTGTTGAGAAGTGCGGGCGCGTCCGCCAGCAACTGATCGGCGCCGTCAGGGCGACTGACCCGGCGGCACAGTTGAGCACTGGCTGGCAGCGGTTCTTCGCCGGTCAGGAGTTGGCCTTCAGTTGGCTGGTCGCCCTCTACGACTGTCACGGCAGCTTCAGTTTGGTCCCTGGGCCCTCGTTCTCCGCAGAGAAGGACTTTGTCCACGATGAGTCCCTTTGCGGGGCCCTGGATATTAGGAACACGTGGAAGTCAATTAATTTTCTTTTAAATCGAAACCAACGTGAGATGACTCGTTACCCGATTTTCTCGAGGAAAATGGCAACAGGCTGCAACAGCAAACCTGAATTTCTAAATCACTTCAACTCACTTCTGCACTGTCGGTAAAACATTATCTAGGATAGTTTCTTTTTAATCTTAATACCTCTGAAGCCATCATTCTAATTTTTATTTTGTACAATAAACAAGAGATATTGTTGAAGAGACTATTAAAATAGTACAGCCAGAGTGAAGCCCCTGTATTAAAAAGGTGACACAATGGTGGACAACTACAGACCTATCTCAATAATCACATCTCTATCCAAAGAGTTTGAAAAAATTATTCTGAAACAAATTATTTTAACAATTATTTTAACACCCACTCACTGTTCTATATGAGAAATTGTAGATCTATATTCTGAGATTGACATGGGAAATGTCCCTTTCAATATATTCATTGATCTATCTAAAGCCTTCGATTGTCTGAACCATAATATAATTTTCGAAAAATTACAGCAATATGTAATAAGAGGCAAGTCTCACGATCTAATCAAAATTATCTTCACAACAGAGGCCAATGTATCGAAAGTAACAAAATCAAACTTATTAAATTTATCAACTGGCGTTCCACAGGGCTCCAATCTCGGTCCCTTTTTTTGGCTTCGCCTGTATGCCATATAACTAACCCAATTATTTGTTATCTATCTGTGCATCGGGGTGTATATAAGCATATCATATATAATAGCAATATTATATAAGCACATCGCTTCTTGAATTTGACACAATCAATCGGACCCGCGGTGCACCAATGGGAAACAGCGAGCTGGTTGGTTGTATATTCAGAGACCTAAGCTACGAGGAGCGGATGAGGAGGCTCCACCTGAAAACACTGGAGGAGAGACGCCGGCGCGAAGATAAGATTGAGGCGTTTAAGATCATAAAAGGCCTAGAGTGTGTGAACCCCAGTCACTTCTTCGACCTGGCCGGAGCCAACAACCGAACCAGAGGACATGCCCTGAAACTGAGGAAAAGGCACTCCAGGCTGGACTCAAGAAAGTTCTGCTTCTCAAACAGAGCAGTTGATAGCTTTTGTGCTTTACCGCCCCGCGCAGCGCTATGCAACACTGTATTAAATTTTAAGAAGACAATTACCTTCGGAGAGAGGGCCAGCGATAGGCTATAAGCCTCTGCCCTTTTGAACCGTGGCTTGTCCACGGTTCAGGTAAATTCAGGTTAATAAATATTGTATATGTTCATTTTTGTATCTTTTCATTTCTTAGAATGAACCACATTAAAGGTTAAAAAGCGTATGATTGCCGTCTGTCGTTTGTTTGGAGGGGTCGGCAACACTAGTCTCATACAATGTACACCAACATTCATCATCCCGTCTGAGCTGCTTCAATTCATTGTCAATTATAATTACTAATTAATGCCTGATGTTCGTCTGAATTCCTTCTAATAACATGATTGTTCATTTAAATTTCCGGCAAGAGGTTTTCGGTCGGTCAACCATCCGTACCCTCGCCATCTCTATATATAAGACCTCAGCCAATGAAAATCGGCGTTACATCCTGAGAGAAAACCCAGCGAAGGTGATGCCCACAAACAATTCACGGACACTTGGCCACGGACACCAGACCTCAACGAAATATTATTCTGAAACGCGTATTTGCGGGAATAATATATTTCACTTGAATAAAATCTACATTGAAACCCATCTGCTGACTCTTCCTTCCTGCCAGTCGACC
Source organism: Capitella teleta (assembly GCA_000328365.1). Lineage (NCBI taxonomy): Eukaryota > Metazoa > Annelida > Polychaeta > Capitellidae > Capitella > Capitella teleta. The sequence continues at coordinate 56,702 of KB309397.1, forward strand.
ATGAAACCCAACCTTTTGGTTGAGACGATATCAACGAAATCAAACGAAGTACCTCATCATTTAAAGTAATCAATTATGCTGATCAATCGACGCTACTATCTACCCTAAATTCACACGGAGACTCAAATAGCACGATAGATCGAGAGCTGTTGAAGGTTAATAATATGTTAATATATATATAAAACTATAAAATAAAACTTATCTTATATAGCGATCATTCAGTCCAAGGAAAGCTCTGACACGCTGAACAGATGAAATTAAAATACCTGCAACATTACAATGATGAAAAGCCGGGAAAACTTTAACATTGTAAAAAGAACGGAATAAATGGGTTTTAAGATTTCGTTTAAAATCTGATATGTTTGTTTCACAACTGAGTTCAAAAGACTGATATATAGACTGTCAATAGCTCAAAAAATGAAAAATGAAACTTGATATTCCACACTCAACGCACACAAAATAGTTACTATTCCACAAATTAAACTGGCAACTTTAATTATGCACTGTCAAAAATAAACATCTATCGTTTAAACCGCATAGGTCATCGGTATCTTCAAAAATCAAAAGCCAATTGCATCTTATCTAAATTGTATTGTTCCATGCACACTGATGATGTGAACATTGAGATATGCACTGTTGCAGTTACCATAGAAGAGTTGTGTTATATGCGAGATCAAAGGGACTACTCATTATTTGATGTTCATGAGCTCCACGATTCGATGTTTTCCTTGATTGTTACAATTATCTGCTTGTGTACCACACCTCGGTTACTTCTCTCTTTTATCTTCTCTTCTGATCTTTAACCTTGCGTTATGAATAAATGGTTATTATTAATACATATAGCCTTCTTGAACATCAAAAACCTTCTTAAACTTCAAAAGAAGTCATTGAGAACAAGAACTTGCACTATGTATAGTGCACATACCGACCCTTTTTTTGGGAGCAAATTAATGGCTTACTCTGAAGTGCAGGATATACGAAAACAGCAAGAAGTAGCATCTTTCTGCCGCTTTTTAAATTAAACACTACCTGCATATATTTTTACGACTCAATAGAAACTCCTCACATGTTCCACAAGACTTCAAAACAACTCCATCTCTCAATCTTAAATGTCACGATTGTGACTTCCTTTATACAGGCTCGCGATTCTTTAACCTCCAAATTCGACTGTGTCTGTCGCCACTCCTTATTATATAATTTATATACAAACACTGATACCAAATATATCTGCAGAATACATTATGAAGTTCACCTCTTGAGCAAGTATATGGCAAAGAAAGTATGCTCTTCTCTAGCTCTGTCCCATTAAGAATAACTTGTAAAAAATGCAAACTTCAAAGACTCTAGTGAGAATTGAGAGAAAATAAATACGATAACAATAATCATATACAGTAAAACCTCGATGTGTCGACGTTCGTGGGGTTAGCTCAAATACTTTGACTCAAGGATACTTCGACGGACAGATCGAGGCCGTTATGATATGACAGTTATGATTCCAAACCGTGCTCTGACGTTATGATTAACTGCATGCGTTATGAACTCATAAACTATGAACGGTGATCTCATCACTACGAGAAATCTAGACCAAAGAAATGATTAGGAGTAATTGAAACTTTTGATTAACAAATAAATATTTATGAACGTGTAGATCTAAGGCTGGGTTTCTTTAATCAACTCTAGCTTCGAATGAGAGCGGTCTTTTGTCGGCAATTCATTAAATATCATCACAAGCACACCAACAACAATGCCTTAGTCGAAATCCACGGTCTATCGATTTTAGGAGTCAGCCAAGCTCCGGTCGCGGTCTTTTGTCGGTCATTCATTAAAGATCATCACAAATACACTAACAATGCCTTATAGCTTAATTGAGATCCACGGTCCGTTGATCTTTGGAGTCAGCCAATCAAAGCTCTGGTCGGGGCGTAAACAGAGAAGAGATAAAGGCTTTGTGATAGGACTGCTTTGTGGGGGCGGGGATGTTTTGATGCAGACTATCTCTCTTTGAAGTTACCAAACTGAGAAATATGCTCAACGAATTTTTCGACTTAGAGCTAGAGTCCGAATGTATGCCTAATACATCGACACATGGATAAACTCAGAGAATGAGACGTTCGAGGGACGGATGTTAATGCTAATAGTAAAGTATAGGAGAATCGTCGGGATTTCGAAAACGCTTCGACACAGGCCGACATTCGAGGGACTGACTTTCGATACATCGAGGTTTTACTGTAATAGTATATAGAATGGGTATGCGGAATATTAGTGGTATAATACGCTATTAATGTCTCCGATCGGAAAATTAACAAATATTAATAAACATCAAAAAATCTAAATTAGTTAACAAGCAAAGAACCCTAATGCCCCACTCACGTATTTTCAGCCCACACAACCTGCTGCTGTTGAATGCGAAAGTCAATGATGTCGAATCCATTCTAATTGCTGGCGTAGTCATTTCGTTCTGAGGCGATCCAACCATCGATGTTCGTTGCATAAATACACCTCGATGACATCGCACGAGGAGTTCAGTTGAGACATTCACCGAGAAACCCACAACGTAGCGAAATGAACACATTGTGCGATTTCAAGCACCTGACATTGCATGCTGCCAATTACGTGTGTGACTTTAAAAAAGTTTTACCATTACAATTTGTACTAAAATTTACGCGCTCGCCTCTCATAAATTAATTATCCATTCATCCTGGAAAATGTGTCCATTTCGCGTACCGACAACTCCGCGGTTGTCATAGAAACTCGAGAACCAGATTGATACTCAACATTATGAAAAACATACTACATGAAGTAGCTTCTTTCTTCTGAAGAAGCATCGGAATGAATAAAATCGACCCAAAATATAGACTCAATTTCCGAGAAATGAACGGAAGAATGAGATTGGTGCCAGTTTGAGTATAAACCCTGTACAGATAGCTTTGAAGTTTTTTGGTTTAAGTGAGAAGAATTTTTCCAAGACGGACACGCGGTCACACTAAATCATTATACACTTTAGGTTACATTCCATTATTTCTTTGATTGCTGTGGAAAAACCTGTCGTGTCTGTTTATTGTTTTGACAATACTTGACAAACAGAGACCGACTCGCGCGCCACCGCGCACATTGTTCGGCGTCTCTCGATCCTCTTTGTATTTTCATCAATCGTCCGTTTCGTGTCGATTAAAGCGGCCGCCAAGTTCAAAGTTTCAATTAGCGGCAAACGTTCTATTGCTCACGACGCTTGGTGGGCAAAAGAATAGAAAGCGAATAGCGTATTTTTGATGAAACTCCTTAACTCTGGGTCTCGTTGAACAGTGTAAACTTCGGCGTTTGCCGGCTCTCGGTTGATGTGAGCTCAAACGCAGAGTCCTCTGAGTGGATGACTGGAGTCAGTGCGCGCGGACGATGGAAGAGAATTTAGGTACCAAATTCCCCGGTCTGAAATCCACTTTTCTGTATCAACCTAGGACGTGGGTGTATTACGTGGTACCACATTAGATGTGTACCAAAGTTTCAGTTTTGTGCTCAAAACTTGAACTTTGTTTACAAAAGTTTTGTAATTAAGGATCTTTTTGGATATATATTGTGTGTATTAGTGTATTGTATTCGTGTGTGTATTAAAGTATTCCATATTATATACTCATAATGTATTAAGATTATGATAAAATCATCTGTTAATAAATATACTTTGTAGAAAGTTTAGTTTGGTCTTCAACTGGTTGTCAATTAATCGGAATACTCAAATAAGGCCAAATATAATACAGTTCCGATGCTTTGTATATTAACGCATCCGCTCTGCACGTTGGCCTGTGCGGCGATTCTGCTACGTACAGCCAACCCAACCCCTGGGACAGTCATGACGAGCGCTAATCTGGCAACACTTTTAACGTTGTCTTTGGTGTGTGTGTACTTACGTGTACTTTGGTATACTATAATAATAATAATAATAATAATAATAATAATAATAATAATAATAATAATAATAATAATAATAATAATAATAATAATAATAATAATAATAATAATAATAATAATAATAATTATTATTATTATTATTATTTATAAAAAAGCGCGAAAACAGTTCGGTTTTTACTCAAAACATTACTCTGTTGGATGACGACAACCTACCAACAACTTCCGCTTTTGTTCGATGGTTGTTTTGGTTAAATTTAGCAGATTTTTAGATTCAAACCTACCTTCCCGAATAATTTTGATGTGCCATTGTGAGTGTGAAATGTCACATTTATTCGTTACATGTGAGTTTGCGTCTTTCCCTGTGCCTCAGGATAAATACGTCATCACCAGCCTCTGAGCGATAATATAGAGAAGTAGGCAACACAGTTGCACGTCAAATTATCGAGTGCAGATGCACTGAGTGACTTGGCCAGCTGACCAAAACGTGTAACTCGCAATGCAGTATGCTGTCTATAGTAATAGTTTTCTTGGATCGAGATTATAACAAGTACTGGTTGTCTGAATACTCTTAATTGTCACTGATAGTGAGACGTATGTCACTTTGTGACAATGACATATATTATAATTATAATGAGAGATATAGAGTATATATATAGAGTATATGCTAGAGTATAATATGTTACTATCTAGCCCTATGCTAGTAATAGTAGTATACAATGGGTGAATGGCTGATCCCGATCGCCAGAGGATCAGCCCTTCCGTGTCTGGCCCACAATGTGTCCACGCTAATTAGAATTTTAGACTTCCAGGATACCAGGTTAATGGGCCGCAACAACCGATCTGGGTTTCAGATTTACTGCTGAAATATTTACATATCTCCAACGTCTAGCACAGATTATCGGGCGAGGTCTGTAGACCCATAGGGCTCGCAGTAGTATGTCAGCTAAGCAACGTCCTACTTTTACCAAGAAAAATGCTGGGAGCCGTGAATGTGCGATATGGTTTGAATGGATGTTTTGTAATGTATTCCTGTGAAAATTAGTAGGCTATTGTAATATTATTGTTGGTGAAAAGCGATTTTTGATTAGGATGGGCTAACTCTATATAGCCATAATCTGTGTGATAATTATCAAAATAGTCTTGGAATAAAATAAAAGGATGGCCTTGTATGGCACACCATATGCCACATGTTTATGCATTTGATAGACCTAGTCACTATCATGACTATCATGACTATGTCTTCTATCAATACTATTCTTAATCTTGGTAATTGTTGGGTCCAACTCCAAGACTTCCAAGACTTCCTATTCAGGCTTTATAATAATAATTAACAATATTAACAATTATAACAATTTATTATATTATTTTGGATAATTATATACTCTTGTCGATTACTGAGTCCTACATAATTCACGCATCACCTTTTGCCAGTTTGCAGCATTTGCAATGTGCTTTATGTTTCTGTTTATGATCTGCACAAATGCTTCAGGAAGAATTGATTCTTTTACGAACCGCTGTTGTTTCACTTGTTTTCAGAACTCATTTGATGGTTTAGTCAATTCAAATAGCTTGTATTCAGTTGGGCTATGGAAATATCGTGCTGTGAATAATTAGGGGGCTTTCTGAAATACCGTCTCAGTTAAGCGCACAATGCCTGGAGGCAGATGCTGAGCTCATTTCAGTTTCATTTTGATTATTTAAATTAAGTATTTAACAGTTAAAGGGAGCCAGCAGCTTGTTGAGCCTTGTAAATAGCTGGAGAGTTACTGCTAGTGTATGTTTACACGAAACGTTTATTACGCGGTTTGAAGAAGGTGCGTGGTTTATTAGGGAGTGTGCATTCAATCGGTAAGTCGAGTCCTGATTAATATTCTTTCTTTCTAATGAACTGGTATCATCAGACTAGGTGTAACTGAGGTCCTGCTCAAGCTGCATGACTTGTATCAGTTTTGTCGACAAAGCTCTATAAATAAAATTGATATAATTTACTATGATTTTTAATTCAATGCTGCTGTACCTTTTATTTCACAGATTAAACACAGGAAATGTTGGGAAATTGACCTCATTCAAAGGAGAGAACCATGTTGAGTCTCTTGTCTAAGATCTCCATGGGATGCATGTGCAGCCGAGAGACCATTGAAGTAGACGGTCACACGTACTCCATAAGGAGTCGACTTGGAGAAGGGTACGATCGTTATTCTCATTTGGGGCAGAGCCACTCAGCGCTGAAATTTAATTAAAATGATTGTTAAATGATTGTTAATTATAATAATTCTTGTTTTTATCATTCCTGCGCTGTCGGTTGATGTATGATTCTCTTCTCTTTAGAGGTTTCAGTTTTGTGGATTTGGCAGAGGAGAGAGGAACGCATCGCCTGCTAGCCGCCAAACGGATCGTTTGTCATTCAAGCGGTGATGAGCAATTGGCTCGCAAGGAGATTGAATACATGAACAAGTTCACGCACAAGAACCTAGTTCCCTGCGAGGGTCATGTGATGAACCCCGTGCGGAACCATGCCACAGCGATCAGTGAAGTCCTCATATTGATGCCTTATTATGAGGTACGCGCGCTCTTTCTCTGCGATTTCATTTGCGTGTATTTCTATCACTCGCAGAAAGGTTCTATACAGGATGAGTTAGAGATACTTCGTCGACAGTCAGACCACTATACAGAAACCAAAGTTTTATTCTATTTAATTGGCATTTGTGAGGGATTACAAGCCCTGCACACTGCTTCACCGAGACCTCTGGCTCACCGGTAGGTTTGCTGTCGTGTTTTTCATTCCATAATTCCGGGAAATGATCTTCATTCACCAGCGATGTCAAACCTCATAACGTAATGTTGAAGGATGACGACACAGCTGTTCTCATGGATTTTGGCTCCATGGGTATCGCGAGACTGGAAATCAAAACGACTTCAGAAGCAACTGCTATCACTGTGAGAGACTAATAAATGTGTTTGTGTTGATGAGCTTCTCTTTGCGTACAGGACCTGGCAGCCGAGAGATGCAGTATGCCGTACAGGGCGCCTGAATTGTTCTCTGTTCAAACCCATGCATCGCTCGATGAGAAAGTTGATATTTGGTCGCTGGGATGCACTTTGTATGCCATGTGCTACTACGAGTCACCGTTTGATAAAGTGTACCAGAGAGGCGATAGTATCGCTTTAGCAGTGCAGGCGGGAAATGTGCAGCCTCCCAATGATGCAAGGTGCGTTGTGTGGCTATTATTTGTGCGCATGTCTGTGATGTTATTTATTCGCAGGTACAGCGCAGATCTTCTTGCTTTGATGTTATCAATGCTGAAGGTGAATCCTGAAGAACGACCTGCAATTGATGTTGTTCTGCGGAAAGCCGAGTATTTGTTGAATTTAATAGAAAACAGAGTTTGAATTTCCATGTTGTCAAATATTGAAGATTAATTATATTTGTTCTTTCGTTTCCATCTTTCTTTTGCTCACAATTGAAAGAAATTTCATTCATGCAAACAAACGCAGAAAGGAATACATGTATAACCATGAGAAAACCAGAGCTCAATGTATTCCATAGCAACAGGCTTCAATTACTTAATTAAATATTACAATTAAGGATGATCTCTCTGAGTTAGAAGGATGAATACATTTAGTGCCTGAATTATCTAGGTCTTGTTCAGTACATTCATCTGAATTCTTTATTTGATAGCTTTGCATCTTTAGCATTTTCCTGTAAATTAGAATGAAATCGCTAGGTCTCGTCTTTAATAAGGCATAATGTCTAATTGCATTTCAATCACTGAATCATTTCATGCTGCATAAAGATTGCTGGACAAATTGTATCTAGTCTTTGTTATGAGTTTGATATCATCAAGTCTTCTCCCACCATCGCTCTTGTTAATTAACTTAATTGCCCGCCATGACCCCTTATGTTAATTAACTTAATTGCCCGCCATGACCCCTTATGTTAATTAACTTAATTGCCCGCCATGACCCCTTATGTTAATTAACTTAATTGCCCGCCATGACCCCTTATGTTAATTAACTTAATTGCCCACCATGACCCCTTATGTTAATTAACTTAATTGCCCGCCATGACCCCTTATGTTAATTAACTTAATTGCCCGCCATGACCCCTTATGTTAATTAACTTAATTACCCGCCATGACCCCTTATGTTAATTAACTTAATTGCCCGTCATGACCCCTTATGTTAATTAACTTAATTGCCCACCATGACCCCTTATGTTAATTAACTTAATTGCCCGCCATGACCCCTTATGTTAATTAACTTAATTGCCCACCATGACCCCTTATGTTAATTAACTTAATTGCCCGCCATGACCCCTTATGTTACTCTGTCATTACTTTTTTGAACATCATGTGTGAATGCAAATTTTAAAAAAGTTTCGTCTCATTCTTGTCTATATTCCTAGGGAATACTTTATATTTTCAATTTGTTTGAAAATTCACAATTGATTCAGATTTTTTTTCTATCTTCTATTTCCTAGTTTCAATTTTGAAGAGAAATTATTAGTCCTTTTCATTGATAGGTTTAAAAGTGATTTATTTCATGTAAAATGATAATTATAATATATGTTAATTTATTATTAATGCATTTCTTTTTGGTGTTGTTTCTTTATGAATTTTGATGTTTTTAGATCTGAACTGTAATTTAATTTCTGTCTTGATGATGAATAAAATCTCGCGTCATAAAATAACTTGCTGTTCGCCTCTTTCAATTGCATTACTAAAGAACTAGCGAGACAAAGAAGCCGAAATCTACTGATTTTGTGAAAGGGGTGGCGTTGTATATTGAAATGTAACTGAAACATTTCATCTTCATTCAAATCTAGTTATGTCATACATTCTCAGTACGTGCATTTTACCAGTACATGTACCGATACCTTAATTCATATAAAACATATGAATTATTATTACAATCAATTTACTCTTCTGTCTTACCGAGAATAATTGCAAAGCTAAGGAGTTAAAAAACAACACACAAAGTATATATAAACATAGAAATATTTATCATGAAATGTACATTTTACAAACAAAAATATCATGACTCAAAAAATGAAAATGATTTATTTTGAGTTTTTATTATACCTGAAAAATAAATATTTATTTTATGCGTATTTTTTTTTTTGGGGGGGGGAGCACCTTCAAAAACATAATGGACAATAAGAATATTTCTAAGAATTAAACGTACACAAATCCCTGATATAATCAAGCAGTAAGAATTATGTAATACTTATACGAAAAAAGGAACTTAATTATTAATCTGAGCTTACCGTAAATGCTGAAATAGTAGCCGTGGGGAAAAATAGAAACAAATAATTAGTATTGAAAACATTTCACCAGGACACAGGATAGCGTGAATTGCAAAGAAATGTGGGAACAAAATTAGAGCAAGCAGCTGACGGAACCACATACAATACACGAAAACAAAATAGAATGAATTGATATCCAAAAAGACCCTGCTTAATACACATACACACATTACAAGAGAAAAAAGATGCACTATATATTCACATAAATCCATTTTTTAATTTTTAAAGCTGCCTTTTTGTTGTAAATTCTGTAATAAAAAAATATCATGAGGAGAGATGTTGATGAATCAATAAAAAATATATGTATACATACGTATATATATTACTGAACACAATTGCCATGGCAAACAGTCTTTCAAAAAAAAAGAAAAAAAGAAAAAAACGATCACGTTTGTTTTTTGCGTCTACGAAGCCATCCTGGTTTATCATGATTGGACAGATTGCGCTTGAGGCGTGACAGCTTCAATTTGAGCTGAGAGATGCGAGTGTTGCGGTCATCTGTGACACACTTGCGACGTAGGATCCTGCGTGTGATGAGTTTCTTCTTCGTGTCCATGGCAGTTTTCCGCTTGGAATGACGCAGGCGTGTGCTCGATCGCTTGATGTTGTTCTCCTTCCCGGATTTTGGAGGCGTCTCCACGACGACGACCTCTTTCACGACCTCCTTGATGTCCTTGACCTCCTTCTTGACTTCTTTCATGACGACTTCCTTGACGACCTCCTTAACGGCCTCTTTGACGGCTGAGTCCTCGACTGGTTCCAATTTCTGGATGACGGGACTTTCTTCCATTTGCCTGAGAACAGGCGGAGACTTGACGTCGCATTTCACGTCCTTATTTTCCTTTTCGCTCTCACATTTCTCCTCTTCCCTTTTCAATTTCCGGTTCAATTTCTTCTTGTGCTTGCGACCGTGCTTGAGGATGCGTTCCATCTCGTCTCCTTCCTCCCCAGCCTCTTCCAGCTCACCCGCAATCTTTCTCTTCAGCCGGAGTCGTTTCTTCAACTTTTCCTTCAGTTTCTCGTCGCTGGTTTTCTTCAACTTCATTTTTAACTTCTTGGTTTTCCGCCGAAGCTTTTCCAATTTGCACTTTTTGAATTCCCTTTTCTCCTCTGGAGTGAGTTCACTCAGTTTGCGTTTCAATTTGCTGGGCGTGTTTCCCTTAAAGTCCGTGTTGATGACCTTCGAGGGACAGGGAGGGGTCAGCTGGTTGGAGTGCGCTTTACCGTCCCACACAGTGTAATACAGCCGCAGGGGTTCGACCTGAAGGGTCACGATTACCTCAAAAGAACACTGCATGAAGATGTAACCTACCTTTCGCCAGGTATAGATGCTGACGATGTCAATCAACGTGTACATGTTCGCCAAGCTCTGATCCGAGTGGTAAATGGAGATCTGAGCAAATCAAATGAAGTACGTTCAACTTTGAATGCAATCAACTCACTTGGAATGAGTCTGGCAACTCAAATTTCATTTGGATGAATTTCTTCAGATGCCCGATCGTGATGGCCGATGGGCAGAGCAAGAATCGTTTGTCACACTTCTGGAAAATTATATTTAAAAAAAAAGGAAGAGAATTAGAAGGATGCAAGATTAGCACAGCACTCTGGTCCCTAGGCATCCGACACTTTCAAAGATCAGAGACGTTTTTATATCATACAAATAGAATGGAGACGACAGTGGAGAGCTCCTAATTATATGCTAATTATATGCTTGGCGCTTCGGTATCCCAGAAGAAAACACAAAATCTAGCGATCAAAACGACAAAAGCAGACAGCAGCAATACAAGCACTGCTTCATCAATTTTAAACTAATTACAGGTACCCCCACAGGTGTGCCACAAACCTTTTCTGCCTCGTCGTCATATCTGAACGGAGGGGGCCGGTCACAGTGTTGCATGCAGAGCGAAATGAATTCCTCTGGCGTGCGATCGGGGGCGTAGTCCTCCTCCATGGGGTCATCGTCCCCACAAGGATAGTACGCGACTTCTCCATCTTTTATGTCACCAAACGTACAAATGGACGACTCCAGGTTCACATCTGAATAATTCATAACAAATTCACACATTAATTTCAGAAATATCTAAGTGTTCACGCATACTTTGATGCCAAGAACAAATTCTGCTTCACAGTAGAATACAGTGTAATCTCGATATGTGGAATTTCAAAGGACCGTTGGAATCACTTTTGAGTTTTATGGCTAATGCCTTTATTCACGGCACCAATTAATCGCCGACAAGGGTAGGGTGACCAGGGTCATAATTATAAGATCGCCCAGAAGGATTCCTACAGTATAGAGCCTTCGAGATATAGTAACATGAATCAAGCATGAAAAGAAGGGTCGAATTGAGTTCTCTCTTCTTAGCCACGATGACGAGAGTAGGTGCAGAGACATAAATGATGACCCAACACTGCCCCCTCCTTCCTCCCGCTCATTAGTCATTATTATACCAAATTTTCACCCCCTTGAAGCCTCAGGCGTCTATCATATTTTCTCTGATATTGCCGATTTAAAAAGATCACAAACGCTTTGTGGATTTCTGTAATCGTCTTAAAACAATGCCCACCACAAAGGAACGACCCAGCGCCTGGCACACGCTATGAGCTCTAAAGCCACACTCTGCCTTCAGCAGTTAAAGACAAATGACCTTGACCTACTTCTGTCATCCTTCTTGCTTCTACAATTCTTTTACCAAAACGTTCAGAATTTAAGTTTCAAGAGCAGACAGCTTGCTTGCCTGTCGATTTCACAGAGGTGAATTCCTTATCAGCGTCGGCTATTTTAAGTATTTTTCCCCAACTACATGAGTCGCAGATTATAAGCCAAAGATGCAAGGACAGTGAAGTGCACTTTGTGCTACATTGTACACTTTCAACAAACGTGATTTGAAAATGCACAAACTAAGTAACTTCATGAGGCGCAAGACAATTGTTTTACAGAAAGTTTGAAATAATTCAAGTCGCTAAATCGCTAAGTACATGTACTAGTCTAAATTAACTGTACCTGTCTGATCAATTTCAAACATAGTTCAAGGTTGAGAAAGTGATGAAATTCAGTGCTGTTTGTGGTTTACACAAAAACTGCAATTGACAAGCTGTCACGTGTTGAAAAATAAGCACTAAAGGAGATAGTCAACAACGCGTGTTACGTCACTTTTGCTTGATGACTGAAGAGATTTAAGGGCATAGAATTGTGTTTATTTAAAACAAATCAGAATTAGCGCATTGTTGACATCGTGTTATCTTGTAATTGACATCGCTCAGCTTCAGTGAGCAGCGTTTGTGTGCGGAATGGCTGTGCGCTACGCTCACTGTGCGCTCGAAACGAACACTTCAATTTTACACTATCCGTGTTGAAACAACTATCCATACTGAAACGCGGATAACGGATAGTACTGAACCCAATATCTGACTGATCACCCAGCCCTAGTTATAGGGAGGGACTCAGGGATTCGAAATGGCGTCGAGTTATAAGAGCAATTCGAGTTATGGGAGTTCAACATATATTGAGATTATACTGTAGAAATAATATGAGAGAAGTTACTAAAAAAAACTTCTAAATGTCAGTTTTATCTGTGCTAGATTTCATTTTATAGGAGCTAAAAGTTAAATCCACAAAATACAAATAAGTACGAAACAAAAGCAACCTTTGCAGTCCTTAGACGCGTCATAGAAATCTCTTCTTCGCTGTCGTTCGCCTACAAAAAAAGAAGAAGATAAAAATGTAAAACATTCCTCATGGATTTAATCATGAAACTCACGGTGAAGAAGACCTGGAACTAATTTGTAAACAAGCGCTTGCAATGCCTTATCCGCCCTAAAAAAAAGACATCAAAATAAAACCAATGAAACAGATATAAATATCACATCATACCGAACATTTTCCAGCGGTTTAGTTTTATGGATTTGAACTTCACAAGTTGGGCAGAATTTTGTCTTTTGAAGGTGATTCACCAGGCAAGTCTTGCAAACTGCAGAGAGAATATTTTCCAGTTGAATGGACCTGAAGTGGGGAAGATGGACTCACATGAGTGCAGACATTCGATGATGGTGGTGGCGTCAATTAGGTAGCCAGAACAGAGGGAACAGAGGAGGTGAGAGTTGAGTTCCTGCAGGTTCAGGCGACAGGTCAAGGCCATCACGCATCACCTGAGAGAAATGAAAAATAAATGAAAAATACAAAACACACATGATTAAATCGATTACAATCGCGGAATATGAACCTCAGCAATCCTAAAGTGTAGATTGCCATTATTCTGCACCTTTAATGTGAAACGGGTGATTCATAGAGGGGGACATTGTCACGATGACTGTGGTTCGCAAATGAGGGGTGTGATAGGCCTACATGACAAAACGTACAATATAACTAATAACAACGACTACAAATTGAAAAGACAAATTGGATACAATTACAAATACAGGGGAAAGATATCACTGTGTGGCTGTCACTGACAATAACGTAATAAAAGTTACACTTTGACTTACAGTAGATGACAATCACAACTCAATTGGTGTACAATCTACTCTGCCCCTACTGAAGCCGAGGGTATTAGAAGCACCATGATCCATTCATAAACCAAAGCAATAACACATAATGCATTAATATGCGTCATAACACGAGCATCCGTTTCGATACTTATTCAGAACACAATCAGTTGAGCACTATCGAAAGACTGAAAGAGAAGCTGTCTCCAACATAACAAAACAAACTACGCCCATTATCGCCCATTTAAACCTCGCCCCATTTCTTTCATAATAATTCTTTGCGAGTGACACTTGGGGAAAATTTCGTGAATAATGTTCAAATTTCTGGTGCTTACATCTATTTGGGTTCAATACAGCCGCTCACATATAAACGAAACGGAGCGATAATATCCTAATTCCACAAAAAACTACTCGGATCCAAAATCGCTTGAGTCCTTTTACAGATGGAGTAACAACATAAGAGTATTCCGACATTTTATTACCAATCGCAAAAACCCTGTCTCATTCATTAAGGTTTTCCATGCGGCAAACGACTCAAAATATCCTGTATATCGACTTTCAATGTGTAATGATAAAAATGTACGGATGAAATAGGATCCTACTAGGAATTTTCCAATGTTTCAAAATACCATGGAAACAAAATGGCAGACATTTTTTTAAGGGTGACCGATACTTTGGATTGGCAATTTTTGATCACGTGACCCGTTCAAATGCTTTGTCTGAAAGCAATGTTTATTTAGACCCTCTATCGACTAAATGTAATGAACTGGGGTCACCCCGCGTTTAAATCCAGTCTAGATTTATAAAATACACAAACAGGAACGATTTTCGATTATGATATCACGCGCAGATTGTCAAAAGTTTATGGAAGTGTGCGCGATGTACTTGCGCTTTGATTGAGTGCGTTATGACGTCCTTCCTATAATCTATGTAATTAATATTGCTGTGCGCCCAAATATAGAATAATGATGTCGCTGTTTGGGGCCTTCATATGATCACCAATTGGTTGGAAATGTGAAAATCACCAGAATCATTTTAAATATCTTTTTGTAACTACAATTGACGATCATTCTTTTATAGACCGATTTCGATTTTGTACGCCGGTCGTGCGTTATGAAGAAGATGGAGGCTTATCTGAATCATAACGCCCTTTCCCTCGAGAAAGTCACAAGGCCGTTATATTTTAAATCTGATGTCATAGATCATAGAATGCTACCTGGGGTGTAAACTGAAGAGAGTTGGAGAATAAAAATCTCAACTTTTGATTCGAAGAAGATTAACTAAGGTTGTGTGGCCCGTGTTTTCTTTTACTCAAAATTCCACCTATAATATTCAAAGAAGGCCACGTACCTCTATATGAACTTTCTTTATCGAGACGTCCAATTTCATATTTTGACCCTAAACTCGTTAATCAAGATTATAATCTCTTCCATCTCACAACACAAATCAATATCTTTAAAGCATAACTACATCTAAAAGAATAAATCCTTATACTCACAATCAATGATTTAACACAAATGTCTCAAATTCAATGTCATATGAATACATTTTTCCCCCTTTTCTTGTTTCAGTGAATTGTGTTCAAATATTTTTCTTTTTGTTGCATATAGATCGGGTCATATGTGCTACCCATTGCACCAGATCCTTATTGTAATGTAGGTTCCGACTTTTTTGTAATTTGTTTTATTTTCAACATTATTCTTACATAACAGTTAAAAAAAAACTATTCTATTCTATTCAATTAGCGTTTAATTATAACAGTTTTTTTTTCTCTTCTCGTTCTCTCTTAATTCCCACAACGACGGTTTTGTTGAACATATTTCATTCAAATATTAGCCAATCAAATTATCTATTTATTTTTAGGTGTAGATGTCCTCCTTTTTATCCCAATTGCGCTTACATGTACAATGCATATTAATTCTCATTGCTTCTAATTAAAGCGTTTCCCATTCATTACATTTGTATGTGCAATGCTTTTTGTAGGTATTGTACGAAATCAAACTGAAGAATCAACCAGAACCACCAAAAACCAGGTTAGATAACCAGCAAGAACAGCAACTCAATTGCCACTTTATGAAAATGTAATTTAAATATTACATCAAGACCTTGACACCAACGAACAGTGTTTGCCAATAATTACGAACGCTTCTGAGAAGCGCCAACGGACATCAAGGCCGATATTGAAGAGACACCTTGCGGTGAGGAGGAACGATATTCTTGTGATTACAGTGAGGTTGAACTGCTGAAGGGGGGGGGGGGAGAAAAGGACCACGATCACCAACGCCTTGCGAGATGGTACAATTGACAAGCTGGTCACCTGCATTCAACTCATGCAGTCTGCGTACTGGTACAATGGAGTACATAGACATGCATATGAATGCAAGAACGAACTTCTAAAATCTTTCATTTAGCTTTTAAAATCGAAAGATCAATTCATTTGATTGTCGATGGATAAATCATGCACAGAGCACGTATTCTTCAACTGTGACCGGTTTTGTTAAACTATTTGAACCATTCAACGCACTGTATTGTTTGAAGAAAAGTGAACTGCTACATGTAGTAGCTTTGTCTGTCAAACCGTTGCCCTTACAATCACCATGCAAGCAGGCCTTTTCCCCGCTCATATCACACTGCATTAGGCATGTGTTTGTGTCGTTGTGTACGCGAATTTCAGCTCAGTATTCGCAATAGCGATCATAAAGACAAAAACCTCTTCATCTAAGATTGCTTTATGATGAATTGAGAATGGTAATTCCAGGGATGCAGCTCCATCTTTTCATTTTATAATAATGCATCTTAAACTCATTGTGGTGACTGGATGGCCCTCTCTCAGGTAGCAATGTACAAGGTCCCCATCTGAATGCTCCATTCTCTGCACGCATCTGCCACTTGATCAATTGTGAAGGGCACTTTTGCGAAGGCTTGCAGAGTAATGCCGATTTAAAGCGCACCCATCTACGTCACCGCCTCCTTAAACACCGAAATACAGCGAAATAAACCAATTTACAACGAAGGAATTCAAATGCTCACGAAATAAGAAATGCTCACAATAATTATTCAGATATCATTGGCGGCAGTGAAGTCTTGATAAACATATGTTACACGTGTCACCATCATCATCTCCTTGTAACCAATTTCACGACATATTGTGACTACGATGAGGGAAGCAGCCTTGGCCCTTGGCAGCAACCTCTGCTCCGTCAGAACAAATTGGATCATTTGCTGGTTGCCCTGACAAACAACAGGCCCATGTATCGTGTATGGGGGCGGGGGGGGGGGTCAAATCAGTGCATCTCACTTCCAATGCGCACGTAAGATTTAAACGGAGTCGCAGCGTAATCGGTTCTTGCGAAGCCGCATGTTGTCGAATTGCATGTGTATCTAAAACAAAATTTCTACTAACCCTCTTCGGATGAAATGAAAATGAACAGGGGATTTAATACACATATAAGTATTGGAGAGCACGGCTTTCTCGTCAGTGATTCAGGAGATGGGAGAAAAACTAGAGATGTCAGTGAACCCAGAAACCGCGGTCCAGAATATCCGTCGTTGCTATAAGTATCTGTTATTCGGGAGCCCGAGTCCCCGTCCAGAGGCAGCTACTGAGTCCGTCAGCGTTCACGCTGGGTGATAACCGTAAATATATAACTGCTGTTGACAACAGCTGTTATCAAGGAGCTTACGTAACACGTTATGTAAGTTCCTTGTCATGGATCACGTCTGGCGATTGTGACGAATCCCCTCGATCGCCCAGCACAATACAGAATTATACGTTTGATTCACCGACGAAGTAGAATTGCAAAGTATCGAAACATACCTTAATTTGACGTGATATAGGTATAAAATGCAGAGAGAATGCATGTTTCGCCCGCATCAATTATCCTTACATAGTCGTTTAATTATCATGAAATCACAGTTCATAATTTTATAGCAGGCATAGCAACAGTTTGTGCTACGCCAGTTAATTCTCATTATTACGTCAGTTAAAGGCAATGGAAATCATTTCTTAAAAGACGTCAGAGCAGAAACTTGGGGCCGGGGAATTCACTTTTCTAATTGTGAAAAGTGTGACCCCTTAATTGTGGCCCGAGCGTTACGCATGAATAACAGACCGTAAAAAATGTCAATAGAAAAATCGCCCTAACGATGCTCGCTAACTAGCGCCTAAAACTGAATTCGCGCGTCACAGCTAACCTTCGGCTCTTCCGGTGTTTAACATGTAGCGAACTTATGGCATCATTTCAGTTCATGTTGTTGGTTTTTGTAAAAGGTATTTTTTTATGGTGTGTGTGTGTTTTTCTTTCCGGGCATTTCCTTGGAATGAGAGGTTGATGACAGGTCGAGATCGGTCGATCGGAAGTCGTTATGCCAATAATTGTGTCTATGGCCGCTAATATGCACCTTGGAGACACGGAGTGTGATAATCAGGCCTCATGCCCATGAACCGCATGGGGAAAGGGAAGGGGGGGGGGTACAACTCGTTTATTGGGTGACGAGATCAAGCGAAGAGCAACCACCCCTCAATGCACCGTAATTGCTGACGACCGCCGCCGTGTCTCTGGTGTTATGTTGTGAACTATTTGAGCACAACGGCCTAAATTACCCGTACTGGATGAAAGGGCTGGTGATGTAGATTTGTGCCACCCTATGTTTATGTTTAACCTATGTTTATGTTTACCCTATGTTTATGTTTACCCTATGTTTATGTTTACCCAATGTTTATGTGTACACAGATTGTATATACGTCATTGTATGTCCTTTCCGTTCGTGTAAGGATAAGGAGGGGAGGGGGGTTGTTGCGATCGTACTGAATGCACACGCTGAGCTGTGCGCATGCGCGTCTATAATTTGTCAATTCGTTTATTTTATCAAGGAAATGAGCGCCAATAGGAACATTTCATGACCTTCGGGCAAACATTGAGCATAATGGAACGCCATAATTTTATTGGCTCATCTGCTAGACTTGTATAGATGTTCATTTAGGGGATGTAATCTCGCCAGGGTGTAATATACATTAACGACACCCCAAAATGCTTCAATTCAATTCTTCTTTGTCGATGACACGAAAACCTTTCAATAATGTGTCCCAAAAAGATCTTGATCAGCAACCAAGTTAGCCGCCTTTGGTCATTTCAATGGCGGAACAAATCGCATTAAGAAATATTTAATGAACAACTTTCATAGTAAATAATCATCTATAGAAAAACGACATGGGTATCACCATTAAGAACCGGCTGAAGTTCTCTCCTCGATCACGCCACCGCCAGAGGGTCAAAGGTCACACGGACACTGGGCATCACTTGGAGACGACGGAATGATATCACATATCACAATCTTGATTTCGTATTGTTGCTCTGCAAAACGAAAGCTTCGTCTCTCCTTGAACATGAATCCCTGTGTGAGTTGACAAAATACCGAAACCTTATTGAATGTGTGCAAAATTTTATTTGGCTATACCACATTTAACTCTATCCAAACGGAAACCAGGACTACACCTGAAATAGATTTTTATTTGTGATATTTAGCAGGACGCCCAACCAATAATTTTACATATTACATAATTTAAACCGATGCATATCATCCTGCGCACGTGTCTCATTAGGCGTGGGTGACACCATTTTTGCGACCACTGGGCGATTCTGATAAGCCACGACCCAGAATTCATCTGGGTAGCTCTTCCCTAAAGGTTGCAAGACAAGGTGTGACAGATAATGTGCGATTTCCGCAATGTTCCCAGGTTCATCAATCTGCATCATCACGGCAATCGTTCTAATCTATTTCAAGAAATTATAATAAAGTTGGAAGTAGGAAGTAATAATAAATTACCCGGATGATCCATACAGGACAGAGCAATATTTTGAAATGAAAAGACTTGTACTTAAATGAAAAGACTTGTACTTAAATGATAATACTTGTACTTAAATGAAAGTACTTGTACTTGAATAAAAATACTCACAGCTCATATTTTCATTGATAATGTCATTTTTTCGAATGTTTGCAGGTAAGAAGTTGCACACTGTAGGTATACAGCATATATTTCTTTCCTAACTGAGTTTGGGTGACACCTCTCTGGCTTTATATGGTAATAATCACCCGAAAAAAAAAGAAAAAAAAGAAGAGATCATAATTAAAACATCATCGCATATGGTTATTTCTATATTATGTAAAATTCGGTGCACTATTTGTTGTCATCTGTCTATCGCAATAGTTACTCATACTGCCTTAGTATAGTTATTCTATTTACACCCCCCCCCCCCCCCCGCTCCTTGATCCTCAAATGTATCAATTGAACCAACTTCCACGAATGAAGGGAATGTCATTTAGGCGGGTGATTTCGGACAGCGAACATCGCCAATGCACAAATTATGCGCATCAAAGTGAAGCTGATTTAGAAAGGTTTGCACAAAACGGTGACTAAGAGTAATCGCGGCCTCACAAGTTAAAAGCTCGTATGTTGCAACGTTATTCTGACAGTTTCCTTGATCCTTGACATTTATCCCGACTGACAGTTCTCTCCTTTCTTTCGTTGAGATGATCTTCTGGCGACACGAAACCTTGAACTCTGACCTTTGTGCTGTTATGGTGGACATCTGTACCTGACTGTTAGAGAGTCGTGCCTTTTGATGCATGCTACTTGTATGTCATTCAGAAGTGCAATTAGTGAGCATTACGCTGATTGCCCTGTTTGATAGTGGCTCTTGCTTCTAGGTTGAAGTAATCTCTGATATCTGAAATAAAACTAATGAACGTCCTCGTTGTGTGGCACAATCACCTTTAGAAGACGCCATTGTCTGCATGTTTGGTAGTTCATTGCTGGTCACGTGGGTCACAGAATGACCTTCAGTGATATTGAAAGGCTTCGGAAGTCTGCCATCAGTATTGTTCTTGTGAGTACGTAATGGAAAAAGCATTACTCTTTCAGAAGACCGAAAAGGCTCAAATTCCGACCACAGAGGTAATATATAATATTATGACATTACATTGTTGAATAATATATTCGTGAGCTTTGAGAATGTTTGTGTGTGTGTGTGTCAATTTTGTTGTTTTCGCCGTCATTGTAGCGTAACCGAAATTCATTAGCGAATTATCATCACCAAAATCAGTTGTGCTGTCGAGCCAATAATATAACATTCATCAATATGCTATGTGGTTAGTGGATAGAAATATAGAAATCTAGTATTATATACTAATAATTATGGGCGTTAAACATTTTTTTTTTACTGACACTGCCAGCAGATAAAATACCTTGTTACCGCTCTGTTAAATGGGTAATCAATTTGATTGAGATACTATTATGTTAAATATTCTTGGATTAAAATTGGGATGGACCACAAAAATG
>KB309397.1:88205-110091 GCA_000328365.1 Capitella teleta
ATAAATATAAAAATGTAAAAATGAGCTCCATAGGCGAATCCCACGATCTCCATGAAGAATGACGACTCGTATATGAAAAAAATCAACGTATTTTTTCGTATATGAAATAATTAACGTATTTTTTTTCGAATGTGAACAAATCAACGTAATTTTTTCGTATATGAAAAAATCAACGTATTTTTTTAAACGGAATGGTCCATGAAGAAAGGAAGAACAGGAAGATTAAGGAAATGCCAATGTGATTCAGTCTAAACGTTCTCTTTTGGCCCCAAAGCAACATTTAATTAAGACTATTACCACACTCTAATACACAAAGGTGCAACGATTTACCATTGAAAGGTTTTGATCACAAAAGAGGCAGAGTTGATTACGAACATACAAGGGGTGTTGAATAGTTCTTCTTGCAATTGTGTTACCCTCTAGATATGGAGATTAGCTTCTATAATTGTGACCCACCACGGCGAAAACATTTCAACTTCCGGGTGTCACTGCATATTGCGGTAGATCAACATCTTAACTTCAAGATGCAGCGACAATTATGTTCATTTTAAACTGTAAACTGGTTTTATTTCAATTTTGACCTCTTGTTTGACCTGTAGTCATCATAAATTATTACAACAAGAAAAAAGCGTTAATTATTGGTCTTTTCAAGCGCTTCGTGTGGGTGCATAACGTCGTGCGATTTTTCAATGAAATGTATCACTATAAAGAGCGTAAACAGAGCATTCTATCAATTGTTTTCACGAGGTTCTGTGTTTGAAAGTGTCGCCAATGGAAGACACTTCCAACGGGGTCATAGTTCGGGTTATGATATGAACTTTGAAAGATGCTACCATGGTGACAAAGCATGCGCGCGACGAAATTTCTCAGCAATATTCCGTCGTATTTTCTCGATTTTGACATCGCGATGGTTCAAATGCACATAACTTCTTAAAAGTCAACACAAGTATAAAAAGAAAAAAAAAGAAAAAAAAGAAAACAAAACAAAAATGAAATTTTGGGTCTCGGCTCGGTTCAGTTTTAAGCCATTTGCGGCTTCAAAGTACTCAGTTAGTGGGGAAAAAAGACAAGGTTCTCCTACCTCACTCTCTTTGGGGCGTTATGACGTCATATCACCCCACTATAAATCCTAAGGTACTAGGTTTGTTTGTAGATTTCTTTTTTTCAACGCACTCACAATTCCATTTAATATTGAACAAATCAAAGCTTGCTCTACTGATTATAACGCAATGCAAAGTATACCCGGGAATGAGTTAATAATTATTGACTCGAACAAACGACCCCACATTGACACATGAATTGACAAAAATACTCGATTATATTGTTATTAACCTGTTTCTATCGTTAAATTGAGTGAGAATCAATACCGATTCAAACGTCTTGTCATAAGTTATTAACCCTATAACTCAAGATATTAATAATTCTATCATCATTTTCCGACTCGGGGCGACGAAGCCAAATCGTTTGTGTTGATCCGTTACCATAGCAACGTTTTTGCTGCTGTTTGCCTTGCAGAATTCTCTGGGTTTCAAGACGTCATTCGCAGCTCCACTGGCGGCAAATATGTGAACCAAACCAATTTGGCGGGAGAATCAGAACCAGTGAATATACACTGTTTGTGACTAATTTATGTCATGTGAATGATAAAAGGTAATTACTATTATTTTTGCGCTGGAATAATTAATTAAGATGTATATTTTGTGACTTTGGCGTTATCTCTGGCCGTTTGGTTGATCTTTAATTAATTAATTAATTCTTTGTGTGCGCACCATATTAAAGGTAATTGGCAGCTCTTTATGCGATTCGACATCGCTCGTGTAAAGTGGTATTTATGTGTGGTCTGTTCCCATGGCAACCCTGCCATTCGTTCCCGTCATTATTCAAAATTCCGGTTTCGGCGAATAAAATTTTGCACAAATTAATCATATTTTAGCAATTTTTGGCTCGGTTTTACCCCTTCTGTATTTTACTCACATTATAATGTGAATTTTATGTCTGATAGACGTGTATTTTACAATTCGTGCGAAACTGTGAGTCGCTCACTCAGGCGATCCGTTATGACCATTTTATTTCACAATGGGGAAATGTGTCGATGCCCAATCTGCGTGTGACAAGCTAGTCTGCTTATCTATGCTCTCCATGGTCACAACAGAACGGAATTCGAATGAACGTTTGATGGTGATATAATATATTAATATACTTCATGAAATTTGTAGCAATTGCGATTATTTTCTACGTGGCAGAATAATATAAAGCAGACATGCATTACACACTAGCCTTCTGCTTTTATTCCAATTAATTATAATGTTATTATTCTTTCGTTCCAAAATAAAACGAGCTGCTCGATTTCACAGCAGGTCATGTTGAGGTTGTGTGTCTCAGCATACGAATTAAACATACACTGTGTTGTGCTTAAAGAGATGGGGAACTAAATTTTAAGTGATGTTCTATTGACTCATAGCACCAACTGATAGCATTCCGTGCCAAAAACACCATGCCTGGATGCAAGCGTAAGGAAATAATGCATTCCGAATATCGGGGTTAGCATTGCGCCTATGGGAGAATGGCTTCCATTGCGAAGTATAGGAGGCAAACGTCAGCTGATGGCTTGGTTTGGCTGATGGCTGATTGGTCCCGTTCCCCTCGTGAAGCTATCGATTTCAGCCAATCAGAGCAGAGCATCTTCGCCATAAAAGGACATCTTTGTTGTTTACGAAACGAAAGCGCATGCGTGGTGCACTCTGGCTGACCTTTTTACTGTTTCAGGATGAGAAACATGGTAGGTGTCCTAGAAAATCGCTTGTTAAAATAAGAAAAATAGCGAAAAATATTTTTTTTTTTGCGCCTGACTGGTGGCAAAATGATTATTCTATCTATTTCCGAAAAGAAAATAAAAAAATATCCAGGGGTTTAGTCGCAGGACACGCTGATATGACGAGGCCCATTGTAAAAGATAGGGAACTCTGTGTTTCATCACAGCTCCTGACGTCACGCCTAGTTAGCAATATATCTCCCGCGAAATCGTTAGCGATTATATTTCTTGTGTGGGCCAGGCATAGGAATCAGTTTTGGTGCATCAAATAACGACTCAAAGTCCATTTTTAACCAGTTCTCCCTCCCTTTAACGGATGCGTGGAAAATATTCAAGAGATTTACCTGGCTGGCAAAACTGAGCTGCTCTCATTGATGGACAGTGTATTGAAGTGCATATTACTCTCGATTTAGTGAGTGTGCCCGATGGCGTATTTACGAGATGATCGTGGAATCATGACAAAGGATTTGAAATCAAATTCAATGTCACCATTATGATATTAAAAGTTAATGCCATGTCCACACGTGACATATTAGTTATAATTATGTCTAATTCAGCAAATGCATTACGGCCCAGAGAGCAATGAAGAATTATACGTGAAACAAAGACACGTTCCTTGAACTTGCTTCCTCTGGCGCCAAGATGACGGAAAGTGATAACTATCACCTTCTGAGACTGCAAAGGTGTGCAGCTACAAACCTCATGATGACTCAAAAGAGAAAGTAAACGCTCGAATAATGTGCATTGTGATCAGGGATATGCATTGCATATGAGCTCCTTGCTTGCGATGCTTGAAACGAGAAGTAAAATAAATGCACATCGCTGTCGTGGAAAGGAGATCAACTCTAAACACCTGCAAAAGTGCCTCTTCTGGATGTGCATGGATTATGAATGGCCTTCAAACTAACCATATTCTCCCAATTAAAGGGACCACCTGCAGTTAATAGATGCTCAGAAAAGCATATTTTGTTGAGTGATATCGCTCTGATATATCTACCCAGAACGCAAAATATGTTAGGGGCTCAGGGCCAAATCGAATATAATGCTAATAACTAGAATAATATTATAATCAGAAAACAATAATGTTTTTAATAACGCAATTAATCATGTTTATGAATTATATTTATGTCGGTCTCTTTTTTTATTAGCTTTGCACAGTCACCCTCAATATTTATAGCCAATTTCCATGGTTCATAACTCTATATGCATACCAAAGGAAGCAAATTCAATAGTTACCTTGAAGACTAGATTAGGATACGCTCCCTGAATGACGCTGCTTATTTTGCAGTCGGCACTACACTAGAAGGGATTACCTGCCGCCGATTGCATCATAAATTATTCAAAAGCACACATAGCTTGTTGTGTTTATCTTTCTGTTTCTCCGGCTCTTTTTCTAATGCAATAAGAATAACGGGTTGGTGTCCACCCTCTATGCGTTCGCCATGTTGCATCCTAAACACCTGCACCATTTTGTATCCATAATGCTTATACTGGGCTTGGTGCCGTGAATATTATTAGAAAGACAGACGATAAGCATGTCACTATTAAGGGTCGATTAATATTCAAATATCTTCTGCTGGATGATAGCTCTATGCACAAAAGCGATCACTTTCGTTCTAGGTGGTGAAAATCGAATAAGATAAGATAACCATTTAATGACCAAAGGGATGTGTTTGTCTGCATGAATTAATTGATTGATAAAAGGATAAAAGTTCTCTTCTTGGAATCGACAGTCTTCTTCCAGATGGTAGTGGCGATTTAGTGGATGGCGCTGATCTTGCATGATCTTCTTTGCAAGTTCGATTGTTCTTTTTTTCATTAGTGGTTTTCACATTCCGATCTCTGAGAGCAATCAGTTCTTGCTCTGTGTAAGCATTTCGTTTATTCATTGAAATTCACTGGCGAAAACGGCCCAATTACATTCTTTTTTATGAAGTTAGGAGTGTCCTCTTTCCAGACGAGGGAAACAGACACGAAAACAAAAGAATATTAAGCATCATGGAAATTCTTTGGTTGCACTATATAAGAAGTCTCAATCATTTCATCTGAGTAATAAAACGTGCAAGAGGAAAAATAAAAAATAAAATAAAAATCATTTATTCCAAGAAGGCGGAGTAGGTGTGTTTTTTTCGGGGAAGGGGATGAATCTGTCACCTGAAATGAAGCCAATGAAATATGATAAGCATTGCATCAAGGCCAGCATGCATGCGCTCCGTTATAAATCAGGCCTCCTGTTGGCGGCGCTGCCATCTCCCTGGCCACCCCCACCCCTCCCTGCATAAAACCCTTCCTCACACACGCACTGATCAGACCAGTGATGGGAACACCGTAGCCATGGGCAACACCTCCTCCCACAAGCAGCACCAGTCCTTGGAATATGACCAAAACAAAGCTGTGGATGTTATCATACGCGATGACCACTTGCTCAGTCCTCATAGTGACGCTGATGACCATTCCTCTCTGACCCCAGTGGCCCTACGGAGGCAGCACATGGAAGAGGTCACCGCCAACAGACCTATACCTTCAGAAGAGAGCTTCCAATGCGCGGAGATCACGTGGGCTATCCTCAGTGAAAACCGAGATGGTCTTGGCACTGAAGTGTTTGTGAGGTCGGTATTAGCAGGAATGTTATTGTGTTGTCATTATATCGTTACGGCACGGTTATTTGAATTCACGAATTCCGTGGAACGCAAACATCTCGAAATGTGGAGCTATAAATGCATGGTGACAAGATTTTTATGTTTTAATTCTGTATAACATCATGCAAAACGCATAGTGAATGTAAGATGGCTTAGCCTTATGAAGAATCCGTTTAATTAGTTCCGGTTTAATAGGTTTTGATAAAATAGACTACACAAGTAAGATAAAACCTTGTACAACTGCATAACGAGGTTGAAATAAAATGATCATTAATTTCAAAAGTGGACACATTTCTAAAAACAAATTATTTTACCTTTGTTTTAAAAACAAGCAAACTGGACAAATTTCAGAGTATGATTTCGAACCAACCGCATATTCACGAATCTATTGTCATGACACAGGAGTTCGTAAGAAGATAAGAGTTTCACGTTTCAGGACTTAATCAACACATTATTTTAGATCGTGCCATTTTTCATGGAGAATTACACCTGTAAAATTAATATTCCTCTTCTGTCTTACATTAATCAAACACAAATAGCTTCTCGTCTAATGATCACCGTCAACATTATGTAATCGATGGCGAATTGTTCATGCTTTATTTGTCATGTAGTCACCAATGGGTTTGTCTGTCTCGTCACCATCTTAAATGTGGTTGTGGTTTAACAATGTCTTTAATTTGTGGCATTAATCGTGCAGACACTAATTCCTCGGGCTCCAAACATTCTAGGCACGTGTTGTCATAGCAACCATTCATTCCCCTTTTTCGCGGAGTGTCCCTTTTTCACTTGGCATTAAGACTCCTGGAACTGCTCTGTCAAGCGATTCACACTAATGGCATTCCCAAGTTACCTTACAGTTGCCCCGCTGGGCTTTAAACAAGATCACAAGATGCACATCAGATTGAAATTAGGAGCGTCTCGTGTTCCGCTTTTCTGCGTGCACACGGAGCTGTGTTTTCGCTGATGAAGAATAAACTAAAGATTAATCATTGGTTGAGTAATGACGGTGGTGTCCGGGGTGTTTGATACAAGTAAACACACCAGGATGAAATGTCTCTCATTAGATGCACATTGTTAGCTATTGTTTAGCTGCAGACAACAATGCTAACTTGGAACGTGAATGTTTGTTGACGTGGTGAGATGGAGCGTCTCTTTGTGTTATGATATGTGCATGTTTCACCGCGAGTCTTCAATGACTGTCCCTCAAATGCATCATGGTATGATACTTGAACCAATGCAGCAATTTTATCTTACTTTCCACACTCGGTGACAGACCCGTGTTTCCCTCTCCTCCTTGGGGAAGGATGGTGTAAAAGGAGTCGATAATTCTTCAGCGTTGGATCGTAAGACGTGAAGCACTCACCGAAAGACATCAGAGAGTACGTTTTATTACATACGTCGTTCCTGCAGGTGATTCCGCTATCGTCTCGTCACACGTAACTGAACATGCAGCGCATTTGTGGACAGCTCAAGGCAGCAGAAGATGTAAACAAACATGCACCATAGCGTCATCGCCAGATATGCGGCGTGCACACCGCGCAGATTGACAATCATGGACAGAAAACTTGTTGAGCTGCACCCGGCAATCTGCGAGTCGCACCCATGTAAGATAATATTAGAGACAAGCTAAAAGAACGCCTTTGTTATCCACGAGAGTCTCGGGAAACCATTCTCAAAATGACACCATTGCGCTTTTGGGCCCCTGGATTTCTTTTGTCGCTACTCTGCCAGGAAATCTTTTGCAATGAGCTCTATCTTCGCTTGGCAGGCGTTGGCACCGTTTACTCTTTTTCATATTCGTCTTTAAACGGTGTTGTTCTATCACGTGATCTTTATGCGTACCATGATTAAACGGGTTTCTTTTGTCTGGGGACTCGCAACAATTATCATGGTGGTTACTCTCTTCATGGCAGTGTTTCTATTATCATCTTGTCTTTCCAGAATGTTCGAGAGTTATCCGGATTTGAAATCAGCGTTCGGCCCTCTCCGGCACATGAATAAGAAGGACGCCGGATACGAAGACGTGTTACGGGCTCACGGTATACGAGTGCTGAGTATCGTTGAACAAGTACTCAGTAAACGTCACAACATGGAAGAAGTACTCTCAATTCTGCACGATCTTGGGAGAAAGCACTTAACATTCAGTGCCAAAGTGGAATACATTGACGTAAGTATCCTTTTATTCCCAGTATCTTTAATTGTATTATATATGTTGGTGTATACGAGAGTGAGATGGATTGTAGAGGAGAGAGATATATACAGTTATTCTATAATGAGATTATGAGATGAAGTGATTCTATATGATGATACCATATGCACTGATTACTGCAATATTCAATACCATTCTGAAGGTCAACACACCCGGCAATTATAAATAGTATTGTTGAATAATAAACATGCTGTAAAAATTTCCAAGCTACTAACAAATACACCATACATGCTTGCCACTGTTGTAAAGCTAGGGTGTGCCACTCTTGCATACACTAATACACATAGATTCCTCGCTGTGTCAAGTAGCGTTATGCGACACAAGGTAGTTACAATGCCGAGCAACGCGATTCTAATCAAGTAAATTAGCTGCCACATCCATTCATCAAGTGAACTCCACAGGGGAAGAGTGGTCTGCAATTTCAGAAGAAATCGGCAATACTCCAAAAATGGCCGCAGTCAGCGTGGAAGAAACTCTCGCACTTTGGCGATTGAACTTTGATGCAAATAGTACTTGCCCCGCCTTTTAATTAGATTCAGACGTAATTACAGCTCATTAAGGATGCCCGATACTGCTGCATCTGTTGGATCTCTTAATTATAATGTAATTAACGTCTCGACCTTAATTGGTTCTTATTGAGCTTCACGTTGTGTGAGTAGGTCCGCGGTCAGTTTCATTGTCCGGGTGAAATTGACTCTGAATTGAATCAAAATAAGAAACTCAATTTGTCTTCGCCCTTTTGACTTTTGTCCCGATTTGGAGATTTGGGTTGAAAATTGTCCAAGAAACCGACACAGGCGATTTTCCACTTTGAAATTTCCCAATTTGAATATGTGGGTCAGTGGGGATCGTTTACGATTCCACCTGTAAGAGTGCTGTAAGGGGGGTGGGGAGGGCATTGCCCTTTGCAATGGAGGAGACAATACTCTTGCATCCCAAACATATCGATCTTTCATACAGATATGCAAATTCTGCCGATTTTGGACAAATGCGTCTCTATATGTGGAGACCTGGGTTGCCCAGAAACAAAGATTAACAGATCCAAATCGACCCAATTCGTGCACGAATCCAACGTGTTTCTTGAGCTGACATTACTAGGAACACAGGAAGTGTGACACAGGCATGCGATCAGCTGATCACCGATGTTTATACGCGCAGTCCCTGGCTGTTTTCCCAGGACCTCTTTATCCCAAAAACAAACACATGAGATGAGTCATGCCGTGTATCCAGATCTGACAGCATTTCTCCGCGATACACAGACTAACGTTGAACACAGAGAAGATGCGCAGAATACACGCAATTGGACGCAAGACATTGTTCACTTTTCCTCTGAGACGGATCTGCAATAATATTAAGCTATTGACAACTTTTTTTTTGATGTGAAAACTTAATAAAACCCACACAAATAAACACTGTAGTCCCTTCTAGCAATGGTCTTCATCTCTTTCTCAAATGTGTGCAATGTGTGCTCTTGAATTCTCCTCCAGGAATGCTTCTGTGACATTGGTCAACCCAGCATTTGACCTTAAACGCTGGTTAATGTGTCACTTGTCACTTTAAAATTTCCGAATGAGCATTAGTTGTACGGGGTCAGATTGGGTGATTGGTTGCGATCCATACCTGCGCTCAGCTGCCACGTGTGCTGGTAAGCATTGCTCCTGGGCCAAAGATTGGGTTTCCGCTCGAAGCGATCTCGAGGTAATTAACAGATTATTGATCATGGTCGAACAAAACCGAAGATGGTGACTGAGAGATGCGAAATTATTGCTGTTGATGCTTGAATGTGACGACTGATGCATGACTATTGTATCCATAGAATTATAAAGAAATACGTCTGTGATTGTATCTAGTCTGCATACATGATTCTTCACAGTTCTTTCCTCGGAATCATTGTTCGCTTTTGAGCTAAATTGGTCGATGTGTCGTATGCTTCTTAACTTGTGCGTCTCTCGCTATTTCGCTATCTAAGCCAACACACAATCTTGCTGTGCATGCACAGTGGTGCATTGCAGGCAAGTATAATATATATATACAAGTAACTTTTTCTGGAACTGGCATGGCCTGCTGAAAATGAGGGTGATCTTCAGTCGGCTGTGACCTACTGCTACTTGATTCGCTTCTGTCCTCGCGCTAACGACTTTTTGGACCATTCCGTGTCCTCAAAATTGCCACCGTAGTTTCATTACAAAGCTATAAACAGCAATTTCCCTCGTGTTGCATCAGAACCATGTCTTCGTGGCGGCAGATCAAAGGACGCTTGTCATGCATCACTCCTTCTGGATTTCTCGTTGCGCACTTCCATCTCCATGTTCTCTGTTTTACGAGATCCTAATTCTGTTTTTCTTGTCTCTTGGTGCATTAAGGACGATTTGAAGAGAGCATCAACCTCTCCAGGAATAAAGTACAATCAAGTCATCTTCTCTCGCTCATCAAGATATGCAATTACATGTATGCAATGGCCTAAACATTTTTTAATTTTTAATGTTAATAATTCCTAATGTTTGCAGACAGTGTTGTCTTTACGGGTATAATACCGTTGTAAATCAATCATTGCATCTCGAAGGAACACCACCCATTAGATTTGCAGGCTTGTGATTTAGATGACCCAACTGGGTCCCCACAGGCATTGTTCTTGCTCTAAGATCACGAACGCAATAGGTCAGGGCACCGTAATAATGCGTTAATTATGCATATACTATGCAAATAGCCGAATACCAAAAACAAGTATGTGGTGATGAGCAGATGTATGTCGCTGTTATGTAATACGCTCAGTCCATTGTGTTGGTCGTAATTGGTAGGAAACTAACTTGCGGAGGAAGAATTGTTCCCTGAAGCCGAGGGGTTTGCTTAGCCACTATGTTTGCATTATGTCGGCCTTCTGCTTTGACGTGATTTGCTAAAATGGTATGGCCATTAAATTGGACTTTGAATGACATGCCATGAATGACTCCCTTAAGGGTAATTAACCTATGAGAAAAAAAAAACCGCGCACCATCCGTCAGAGCCGGCTTTACCGCCTTTGGTGGAGAGCTATCTAGGAGGCCCCTGCATCAGAGCTGGTCACCGTTATTCATCTACGGAACTTTCGATGGGCTCCACCGTTGAGACGTGGTCGCAGCTCTGTGGAATAGTCGAATCCAGGTGCACCGGCTCCGTGATGTATTGGATACGGAATGTTTTCCATTAGAGGGTATTAATCAAGTCAATACTAGCTCATCTTGTCAAGGACGTTTTCAAGGGCACTGCTCAGATGAGTTAACATCTATGAAAAAGCATCTCCAGTCATCTCGCCTGCGTAATTAAGTGTTTATTTTATGCTTTAATGGAATTGAAGTTATCTCAAGTACAAAACAAAAAAATGGCATCGTAAATTGTTTTTCAGAGCAGCAATATGAGTGCTATCCATAAATGAACTTCGATCGATTCATGACTGCTTCATATCGCTGTCTTTTTATGCCATTCTGAGTCTAAAAAGAGCAATTGCTGTGGAATTGCGAATGCTCGTCTCAACTGACTCAGGAGTCACGTGTCAACATGTTTTGCGGCTTGTATACGACTTTTGTGACCGATCAAGGTGAATTCACGCCCTTCGTCCAAACATAGTGAATAGAGGGTTGATCCGGAATGTTGCCTCCAGTCATATTCCATCACATTAATTCTCGTATAGGACATACATGTACCTTGTACGGGGTGATTCAAAAGCAGTAATGGAGATTTTTCCAACTTGCGTAATAGGTTACAAAAAGGTCTTTTCTCTAAAACCGCGCTATGTACCCCAATATACTTATCATTTAGAGTTGCAGTAGCCACTCATTTAAATAATTATTCCTTTTATTTTACTTGTTTTCTTCAAATTATATGATAATTACGCAATACTTCAAATGGATAAATTCCATTGGGGAAGTTTGCGATAATCTTGCATGATTGAACACACTTCATTCTCCAGAAAACAGGCAGTAATATCAAGAAAATAACTGCGCGAGTTCAAAACCATCCAAGTTATTTTACTTGCAACGCACTTCCTGCAACACTGTTTGCATTCTTTTAAAGAACGATTTCTGATTCATAATCTCCAGCTACTTAATTCCCTCGTGGCATCGTGAGCAACCCAGGCGCTGGGTATTTAGTGCGATGCAGGCGGCATGACGAACTCTGAATGACACTGACACGGTGTTGGTCTCTGGTGGGAACACGATTCACGCGAGATGCTTGATTCACTTTCTCTTGAGGCAAACACGTTTGGTTGGAACGTTGCTAAACCATGCTGTTTACTCACATGGGTATTGATGTGTTCCATGTAATCAGTCACAGTAAATTATGAATTTGAACCCAATGTTTGTGTCACTTTAAGTAATCGTTCACATTTGGCTTCTTTAAAAAGAGAAACACTCTTGATGTAATTCACCGGGTTCTTTTTTCTTTCCAGATTGTGAGCCAAATGTTCTTATTTGCAATCGAGTCGGCACTGAAAGAGAAATGGAACAACTCTACGGAGAAATCTTGGGGTGAAATAATCCGATTTGTCACTTACGTCATGAAGGAAACAATGGTTCTCTGATGACGTCATCATCACGTGACTCACTTTGTGCTTTCTGATTGGCCAACGCGTTCTCCATGTGTGTTGTGAAGACATAATCCTGTCTCATGTGCTCGGGTTTTTTTTTCATATATATTTTTTTTTCATTCTTATTTAATATCGGGATCACAATCAAATGTCGAACAAAAATAAAAACAAATCATTATTATATTTTAAGTGACTTTTTCTTTTGTTTAATGATTAGAACTGCGGAGTTCTCAAACCAGCGTGGAAAGTACGCAATAAGAGATAAACGATCATTCGCGAAAATAAGATCAATCATGCTGCCACATTTCCTGAAAATTACGAGCATGTCGAATGTGATGGATGGCAGGCTCGCTCGTTGAATGAATGCGATAATCCCCTCGTATTCCTGGTGGGCAACATTGGTCCAACCCAACTGAAATTGTGATCGACCATTGAAATCACAGGAGAAAGGAAAGACGACGTGTATTTGGCATCAATGCCAAGAGGAAGTCATCTGATATAACAGGAAGGGTCACGTGAACCAAAATAGCAAGATGAGGGCATTCGCATCTTTGAAAGTTGAGCAGCACTGCCAGATGACAACATATCACTCTGGAACGCCATATCACAAAGGAAAAGAATTCACACAATTATCCGATTGCATGCATTGTATACGTGTAAATGGTTTACAAGCTCCAACAAAACTACTAACAGACATACAGGAAATACAACTATTGAGAGTGCAAGCTAATAAGGCAAAATGTGGTCGATGTTACTTATGTCACAGTCCATTTTTATGCGGGAGTTGTTGATTTGTTTGCGAAATTAACTTTCCATTTGAGAAAAAAAAATATATTGTGTTACCAGACAGCAAAAGATATTAATGAAACAATGGCACAAATTAT
Source organism: Capitella teleta (assembly GCA_000328365.1). NCBI lineage: Eukaryota > Metazoa > Annelida > Polychaeta > Capitellidae > Capitella > Capitella teleta. The sequence continues at coordinate 101,314 of KB309397.1, forward strand.
CCGTGTGTGATTTGTGGGAGTATGTTACAAAACTTGTGTTACATATTTTTTTGGGAGCTCAGCATAATACTGTATAATTATGCTGGGTACAATTTGAGAAGCAATACATTGAAAAATTAATCATTCTGAAATATCCGCATTATTTATTGCAAAAATATTCTATATTTTATTTTATTTCAAAGGTTTGCATTAAGGGGTTAAAATAATAAAGCCCTGTTAAAAAAAGAATACTTGCAATTTGCATCGTTATTCAAAGTTATGTTAGAATGAATTGCGATCGAGTTTGAAGTAAAACACCAATCATCGAATCAAACGCTGTAAAATGAGGCGTTATGCCAAATTACTGGCATTGAAGTCATTATTAACATGGAATGGAAAGACGAAAGAGCTTGCAAAACAGAATAATGTCTGCTGTGTGTGAATGACGAAGGCTTCATTTTAAAACAGACGAATCATAGAAGACAATGGGCGTCACTTAGAGCAGTGACAGGCTTTGATTTGAAGTAAAATGGAAGGACAATTGAAGATGGGGACGTGGTGGTTTACAGGGATTTTGTCTAAACGACCCTCGTGAGTGACGTCAGTACTGGCCTTGATCTTTGTTTAACGATGTGTCAATAAGAATGCCTCGCAGATGCGATGAAGCAACAACACATCCTTGTGGACACTAGCTCACCCTTGCTTTACTTCCTGCAGCGCCCAGTTTAAGGAAATGAGGTTATTTCGGGATTGGCCTTATACAGAGTGGATTCTAAGTACAGTAGAGTGGGTGCTGTCCAATGTCGCTCTGTGCTGTTTCCTTCTCTCTAACACATGTAGAAGAAATGCCGTAACAGAACGTAACGTAAGGAAACCTTCAAATTGATTATAAATGGTGATAAATGATTATTATGTACATGTAAGTATGTTACAATAACTTTAAGGCATTCAGTTTGCTCATTGATTAGTGATTTCTCGCGGGCATCACTCAGATTTATCGCTCTTATAGCCCACTCTTAAAATTCACATTATTACTCTACCTTTAGAGCGCTAAACTTAATCATGTTAACATATTACTTACAGTACATAAGTAAAACATCAGCTAACACATAAGTTAACACATAAATTAAATTCAAACTATTTTGTGCTTAGAGTAAAAAAGTTTTCTTCCTCACTATAGAGAAAAAAAATGTCCTCCGTGAATTTTCATCAGATATCTAAAGTATACATAAAGCTAGAAAGAACACAGCATAGATGTCAAAAATATCGATGGACAACACTTATGTGAGCATGGGAACATGACAAGCATTCAATATCTATTAGGAGACATTGAACGACTTTTGAAAAGCAATTCTGGGGCTCAAAAGACAATAGGCCAAAATGAGAGCTCAGCATTGTTGTCTTTGAGGACTACGCTGTTCCATTTTGCGGACTACGCTGTTCCATTTTGCGGACTGTGCTGTTCCATTTGCAGCAACATTTGCAGATGTCTCCTTTGTTCGCCGGTTGGAGTCGTTCGTGAAGCGGCACTGATTCTGGATTCCATCCATCTCCCTTGGGAGCAATGATCTTGCTTTTTGGGCATTGAATGGAACTTTGTATTCTTGAGCACAGAAAGAACCAATATCCCCATGAGTTCTTATAATTGGATGGCGATAGAAGAATCACATCGTCGGCATATGTGAACACCAAACATGAACACGCCAACATGACAGCCGGCATCCGAGTTCTTGCGCCTCACAAAAAACAACACTTTTGAAATTTAGGAAGAAACACTTTATGAGCAACCCCATTAGGTTTATTAGAAATGTTTCCGGATGAAATTTTTTTCACAAAACCAGGACTGGCGTGTGTTTTATGCCAGCCGCATATTTATTACAATTATTGCAGTCAACCGCGTCTTGCGCTCCATGCCAACAATCAATGCAAAGAGCAATGCTCATAATTTGCTCCTTTAGCGATCCCCAAAGTGGCAATAAAGAACAAAAGAAGCCTTTGAGTGTTTGTTGTTGCGCGTCAAAGCAAAACCATCGTTACACGAAACCCAAGGCTGTCAATTAAACACCAGGAACCGGTTTTATGAGCGTATATTTCAGCTCTGGTAACTTGGTTCACGAAATAATATGATTCGACCATTACTTTCTCTTCACATGTATACATGGATATGCCAAAGTTTACACGATGTCCAAGTAACCAAATACAGAGGATCGAGGCTCACACCGAGAAGATACAAAACTCAATGGCGCACATGTGATGCATGTAAACACCATTTTGTTGACACTCGGTGGGCTGTGAACCCACGATGACTTTGTCATTTGTGGTTACCTGTGGTGCATGCATCAACTTCCGCCTAATGCGCATGTTTCGTGCATGGTCGAATTCGATGCTCATTTGGCAAATCCAGCCACCTGAGATCGCCTTCATCTCTCACCTGATCACCAACTGTGCAACCTTGGACCTGCTTGGGCTTCTTTTCGATTTCATCTGCTTCACTTCTCACGTTTCTTCTCATTAAACAGACTTCAAAACCAAACAATAGAAAGTGGAAGAGCGATGAGTTGCTATAAATGACAACATTCAGTGGAGTTCATTACAAGGGTTGATGTCTCTTGTTTTCCCTTCATTTTCGGGAATTTATGAGGGGTTTTTTTCTGCTTTTTTTTTCTTCAAGATTCTTGACAATCCAAATGCGGAATTTCCGCCTAAAAGGTAATACTCCTTCGTGGTTACACATTGACGAGATTTCTTTGAAGTGTGGCTCTACCTATGCATATGCCATGAAGTGGCCTTACCCCGCGACATTCAGCCTGAGGCCCGATGCTACTTAACAACTTAATCAGCCGGTCGCGTGAGATTCTGCTCTCGGTCACGTGATTGACGAGATCTGAGCGAGAGTTTGCCATCCATCAGTCGGCTCCGCTCTTGCTTCGCTTGAGTCGATCTCAATTAGGAACCCCGTTGATAGAATAAGAAATTATTGTTGTCATATATCGTCTTATTCGTTCTCTCTTGTCTCATGCAATATTTTTTTTTGTGTTTCCAAGATTATCCTTTGTTCTGTCCGAATAGTCCACGTTGATCAGCAGACTTGATATCTGTCTGACTACAATGCAATGCAATGCTATAATATCAGATCTACTATCTTGTATTGTCTTTTTCATAGACCCCCCCCCCCTCCATTTCGTGTCGAAAGATGTCTGCAGCAGGATTCCTTCTCACAGACGTCCTTAAACGCTTCACCGACTTTTCCTTCCCCTCGATCAAATCCCCGAATAAATGCTTGGCTGACATCCGTGCACTGAACTCCTGAACAAAATTGCCCCATCGTCTGAGTCTTTGATGACGGAAGCATAACGCGGGGTTGCAGTAACAATCGCGTGCAGTGCTCTGAGTAGGCCGGCTCCTCTCTGTTCATCGCAATAAAAACGACCGAATGAAGGAAATCCATTTGAAATTATATGCTTTGCAAACATCGCTATACTTTTTTCTTTGAATAATGGAATTAATGTGGCGTTGTTGTTACCCTAGTTGTCTTTGAAATACTCGAAGCTACGATAATTATGAGTCTATAGTTGCTAATTAAACGTTATTTAATTTCTTCCTTCTAATCCAAGAAAACAAATAAAATACTTCTTGTTGTTGAGTTATTTTAGAGGTATCTTGAAGCTGTTTGAATCCTTATTTTGCTAATAAATCTACAATTTGAGAAGTGTGGATAAATACTATAACGACATTGTTCAGTGTGCACTCATTGAATATTGAACATTGAATATAATTTCAAATTGCAAGTGGAAATTAGACTGGAATATGTGGCCCCTTGCTTAAATTTTGAAGCAGCAAATGCAATTCGGCTGCAAAATTGGTATATTACTCGGCACATAAAATTAGCAAGTGCAATATCCGCATATCTTCTAATGAGAAAGAAGTTCTGTTTGGGGGTGTGGCCATGAGGCTGGTGCAAAAAAAAAAAGAAAAAAAAAAAAAAAAAAAAAGTCCATCCAAATTCCAAAGCATGTCAGCATGGAATACGCTTATCATCTATACTTGCACATGCGAGAACAAGCATGAAGATCATGCTTTTATGTACAACATAGCAAGTCGGTTGCAACGTTGCATTTGTGATTTTAGATCACAACTTGTCAACTTACCAGTTCGATGATGATGCGGACCCTGGAGCATATAATAATTTAAGCCAGGTTACACAGACACACACCTGTGTCCCAATCAATCCACGTGGTGATAAATCCACACCGATCTGTGCTGCTCTGGCCGCCAAACGATGATGGACACGCACATTGTTCTACTTGTTTTGCTGTAAGTTTCAGCAATAAACATTTAACCCTAACCCTGTATGTAATTCAAACCTTGATCCGGATTATGCAATACTCATCTCTTAAAATATGCAAGTAATAGCACGTACTTCTAATGATTATAAGTATTATTATGTTAAAACATGGAGATTAAAAACCACTCGTCGAGAAGAGATGAACCATGGTTCTATAATGACGAATTGTTGGTGACAAATCAACGATCAAAGTATCTTGGAAGTAGCTTTTGATTTCAGTTAGGTCAAACCGCCCCTTAATCTTCCGTTGTCCTGGAAAACGTGCATACAAATTACATCTGAGATCTCCAAAGTGCGTGTTTTGCTGCCGGCAACACATATTCAGAGCAAGCATCATCCGCTTGACCGGTTGTTATACCTGTCCGTTAAGAAACCCAGACCAGAAAATCTGCAAGCAAACTTGGCGACAACCATCAACAATCCGAGAGTGTACGCACTTCCGGTTGCTCTAAATATGGATAGACATCAAAAGAACAAAAGCTTTGAGGTGGAATCAGGCATGAAGTCTTGATTGCATTAGTTTGATGGTATGATCTCTATCCGTCTGTAAAGCAACCGATTATATTGTACACATGTAATAATAATAATAATAATAATAATAATAATAATAATAATAATAATAATAATAATAATAATAATAATAATAATAATAATAATAATAATAATAATAATAATAATAATAATAATAATAATAATAATAATAATAATAATAATAATAATAATAATAATAATAATAATAATAATAATAATAATAATAATAATAATAATAATAATAATAATAATAATAATAATAATAATTATGAAATGAGACATCAGGGGAATAATGGTCTAAGCCATAAGACATGAAGTGCGATTCGGTCTTTTCGATGGGTTGGCTTGATGCCAACGCTTCAGCAAATACAGTAAAAGCTCGTTACAACGACACTCATTAAACTGACAAATTCACTTATCGACAGCTTTTTGGTCGAAACCGATCTGCCACAATGTTAAAAGCCCGATACACTGACAAAATTCACTGTTCCGACACTGACAGGCAAAACGCCAAACAAATGTGCTTTTAACATTGAAATCTAGCCTTGAGGTCGCTCATGTTCACTGACCCACGACGCACATGAGTTAAAGTTCTGATATTGTCGGCATGTTATTGTTGCAATGTTTGCTTAAGCCTTGTAAAATATCAAAGATTCAATTCAATGGTTTGTTAGTAAACCGCTCAGATGAAAGGATTAACGCTGTGAACGCCGACGCTGAACACAGAGAGTGAAATGCACATCTCCCGCTCAATTAAAGCAACCAATAGGTAGCGGTCGCTTTTGTCGGCTTTCAAAGCATTATTGTTTGTTTGGATTATAAAGATAAAAGTCCTTTGATCATTGCCGATGATCGGAAAAATACTCTATGAATATTCAATGAACTCCGGCGACAGAGCATAATTAGATATTGTGAAGAGAACAAAGACTTTGAAAACATCTAACTGCTATGTTTTAATGTTGTCATTAAAAGATATTGAATGTAAACGCACTAATGTTAAGAAGCAGAAAACAATGTTGATTTCTTCAAGAAATACATATATGTATAAGGCCTGAACTATATCCTTCAAATCCCTATAATTTTTCTTCCTTGTTACAACACAGTATGCATGCTAGGTAACACTACATACAGTAAACCAATAGGCATTATGGAGTGACCATCATAACGTCACCATCATGACGGTCGGTCGGTGCGTTATGGGCCAAATTCATTACACTGACAAATTCGTTACAACGACCGAGTTGCCTGAAACCAAACATGTCGTTGTAACGAATTTTTACTGTAAATAGAAAGGCGGGATATTGAAATGAAGGGACCGTTCATTTTACTATTAATGTAGTAGAATTGAAGTTCTTAAAAATTAATCAATGAATGAAAGTTAGAAGCGACTTGGAGCATTTCACTATGAAACATTTCTAGATGCATCGAAAACATTATTCTACTTTGTGTGCAGTGAACCACGTTGGTGTCATCTTTACAAGACGGTCCCTAGGATTGCATAATGTATATCATCGCATGTTGATGACGTCATGCTTGATCGGCACATCGAGCCGAACGAACTGCGCCAGACGCGTCTTAGGCCACAGTGCGTCTCATGAACGTTGTATGCGATTTATTGGTTACGTACACAGAGAAAAATATGATAACGTTTGAATCTTTAAAAGTCGCCCAGTTTGCAACTGTGGTCGTATGGATCGCCATCATGAAATTTGGCCACCAGATCGCGACGGATAGACCATTAATATAGTTGGCATGTCTATATATTATTTGTAGAAAAGTTTACGTTTTGGCTGTCTGCCCGACGAGAGACGCCGAACGAGCATAAGTTCGGAATTACATAATATGTCCGGAATCGTCATCTTGAATTGATTCGAATATTTTTCGTAATTTTATTATGCGCATTTTTCTTTCAAGTAAATTTAAGTCCATGTAATTTATTTTTTTATTTTTTTTTAATATAATTTTAAGTCCGTGTCATTTCGGCTCAGGATTAGTCCGAACGTGGCCACAAACAAACGTACGATTAGATCACGCAGGGATTCAGACCGTTATACTGATAGCAAAACGAATAATATTCTCGCTTCGGTCAGCTTCCTGACCCAGCCAAGGAACGTCCACGAAGAGGAATAATAATAAATCAATCAATCATTTTAGTGCAATATCTCCAAACACGCTCAAAGCGTAGACCATGAATCATATGAATTATATTGTCCCCTTTTTAATTATAAGTCACGACCTGAGAGACACCACTTTATCATCTGCGTAACATGGAAACCTGGAAAGTAATCGAATGGTCATTATTCATTATTCACCTGAAATGTTATTATCATGTTTAGCCCTAATAATAATTATGTATTTGGGGTTGCGTGCATTGCGAGTTATGCGTGTCTCGCACGAGTTACTGTGAGCTTAAATAATCTATTAAACATTATTGTCGATTGATTGCACTGGCAATCTGCTTCGGCCGTTTATGTGCACGGTCGGTGCATTACATGAATGGACTTATAATGCCCACGTACACGTATGCGTGCAGCAGTTAATCAACGGCTGTCCCTCTCTCGCTCTTTTTACTTCTCCACTACTTTGCTTTTGCACGACACGTCGCTTATATTAATAATTAATTACTTCGAAACGTCAATTAAATTATCCTCCACACCAACTGTTCATGAACTCTTAAGATCGATTCCATTGCTGACATCACATAAGCATGAAATTGAACGGAATATGAAAGCGACATTTTAAACCTCTTAATTTCAATGTATCAAGGAATTTGATTATAATATGCCTTAAATTGTGTCTCTCTAAATACGGATTTGCCTTTCGGGTGCATTTTCCATCATTTGCTACTGCATTTCTAAACAATCAATGACCCTCTTTAAACACCCATCGTCAACTAGGATTTTGCAATTCTATATTTGTATCGTGTTTTTATCGATGGATAAACTAATAATATGAGCATTGGTTTAGAGCATATTGTTCAAAGACACTAAGCTTATGATGAAGCCAATTATACTCGACTGAAATGGCTAATTGAGATTACGTCATCCTTTGAGGGAGTTCCATAAATGGGGAAAAAAATAATCGTTTGAAAAGGAGATCGACCTGGTTGTCTCGAAATAGCAGTGAAGATAAACAATGCATTAAAGCATTTTGATGAGGGCTCATTCCTACGTTAATCAAAATTAATTATTTTGGGACTTTAAATAATATCACTCTTTATTGCAGTTCGATTACGTACAAAGAAAGAGCATGAACCTCTCATGCGTTGGCTTTAATCTTCAAATTCTAATCACATCTACATCATCAATCGTTTAGCTCATTCGTCCTCACAAAATATGCGCACTTACAAGTTACAATGTAAACTTTGATAATAACAACAATCCCGGTTGTATCATGCATGCTATAGCCTTGAAGCTGAGTGCTAACTAAAGTAGCAATGGGACGGAAGTTTAGGAATCCTCACTCCCCAGTAAAATGTTTTGCTCCGAAAATTGCATCTCCGTCTTGCTGAAATTGGTCTGCAATCCTCGAATCCTTTCAAGTTTTGGGGATCTGCAGCAGGGAAGTCCCGCGGAGATTCAGTGTTTGAAGCCAAATAGCAGAGAAAGAACCCCGTGCAATAGCTGTACTCAATTGACAGTGCATCAAGCCTTGGTGCTATTGACCGATTTGATGTGTGATGCGTTTAGTACGGCATTATTTGAAAACACCAATCCTTACACTTATCAAAAATGTGATTCTATGAAAAATAATCCTGGCCTAGAAGTGGGACATTCCGCTGCGCTCGTTGCCTATGTGGTTCGTTTGGTTGTATCTAGGATTCTACATAGGTGATTCTCATCTGACAAACGTCATGCCTTTCATTGCGCAAATATTATTACGACGAACTCCTATCTCAGCACAAAGGTAAAGGTCAAGGCTGC
>KB309397.1:110742-122635 GCA_000328365.1 Capitella teleta
CCCGCAAAAAAAAAAAAAAAAAAAAAAAAAAAAAAAAAACGAGACAAAAATATCTATAACTCATTTCGACTCAGTCAGAAACATCGTAATAGCCCGCGTGTCCATTTCATTCCCAACCATTTTCAACTAAATTTAAAGATAAATGCTCTAGAATAAGTGCATGCAGAATCTGAACGATTATTTAAATTACGTCTCGGATGCTTCTAACGCCGGCTATTACGATGTTTCCGTTTGGGCCCATCTGAGGCGTCTCTGGCGGACGGGAGGGGTCAGGATTGGAACCCAGACGCTGAGCAGTGAGCTCAGCACCAGGAAGCCGACGCCTAACCGTGGATACAGATTACTCATTCACAAAATGAAATCGACATGTCTATTGTTCGGATAAATTTTGGGTAAAAACCCAGTTTTTTCTGTTTCTCTCTATACACTAATGAAATTGACACGCATGTCGATTTCGAAGCCACCTCTGAATCCCGTTTAACTGCTCTTAAAATTTCATTATATTATTTCCGCGATTGATTCAGTTATGGGTATTTTTGTTGAGTTTCGTTGTCTTTAGCTGTTCAATACGTACATTTTATTTAAACTTTTATTCCAACTTGAACTCTCCTCTTTTCACTCAGGTGTCTTCAGCCTAAAGGGCTACTACATGTACATGAGTTCGTGAAATTGTAAATGTGTGTTTGTGCTTGGGTGAACGTGGCGCTCATTTAGAGGTCAATTGTCCATACTGGGTCACTGTAAACTGCTTTGGTTGACCAGCACCAGCGGAGCGCCATTGGAGGCTTGTGGGGCTTCATATTTATATATCCATTATCGTATTTTATCGATGCGTCCCCTATGGAGGATCGATTGATTGAGCTTGGCCCCGGAAACACTCTTAGGGGTGCTGCCAAGGATGGGAGGAAATTTATGAGGAATATGTGGGCAAAATGGGCTACACTGACGCGGGAAAGGATCCTGCCCCTCAGTCAAGGCGTTCGCCAAAGATGCAAGACCTGCATTGAGGTAAAGGAGAGTTCCGTATGGTAATGCAATAATATCTTTGTTCAATAAAATCACCACATCTTCAGTGCAAATTAGCACTTTGAACCTTGCACGACTTTCTTGTCGATTCCACTTTGTTGCTGGGAACTCATCTTGAATTGACACGCAACACACCAATTAACAATTTATCAACGGTAAATTTAGTTTACAGTTTTACATTTCTCTACATGGGCTGTTCATAATAAATATAGTTTATTTTGTGGCTCAGCATAATTCTAATCCTCCGAGAAATTTTGAAATGAACTCAATGACATTAGAGGCGATAACAAACAAAAACTCAAAATATGATGACATGTTGTGTGTTCAAAAATTGCTTCCGCCTAATGCGCATGTTTCGTGCATGGTCGAATTCGATGCTCATTTGGCAAATCCAGCCACCTGAGATCGCCTTCATCTCTCACCTGATCACCAACTGTGCAACCTTGGACCTGCTTGGGCTTCTTTTCGATTTCATCTGCTTCACTTCTCACGTTTCTTCTCATTAAACAGACTTCAAAACCAAATCAACAGACGGAAGAGCGATGAATTGCTATAAATGATCAAAGGCAATTTGTTTCCTTGTTTGACAACGAAACAGAATACTTTGCTGTAACCTGTCGTTGAGTAAGCAGTATAAGTTATCAAACAGAATATCGCGTGAGATGACAACATATAGGTATATGAGAAGTCTTCAGAGAAGATAACAGGTCTTCCTAATAAGCAGTAAATCTTGCAGAAAGTAATACGCCAATAACCAGAGCGCATGTTGGCGAAATGTCGTGTTAATTCATTGGTGAAGCTAGTATCAGTGTCAGTGGTAATTGTTATGGAAATAACTATGATAATGGCATAATATGTGAACTACTGGTTTCACAGCAATGACTGACCTTCGCTTGGCATCGGCCACTCTGTTCTGCCAATGACCAAATTGACCTTCCTCATCAATGCAATGTAAAATTTACTTCTATTCTCACGTAAAGATACTAATAAATCTAAATAGTTAGTCCACATGCACTAAGACGTAGCTTTGGCACGTGAATTGTCTTTATGCAAAGCGACACTGGTAAAGCTTTGGCATTAATATCACTATTCCATCTTTCTGATACTTCATCAAAAATTGCAGCAGCGACCCAACTGATGACATTGTTACTGATTCAACTGATGCCTGATGACATTGTTGCACGCCAATGATAAAAGCTAGTACAGCTGTATGAGTTTGGAGTCCGACTGTTCACACATTACCCCAGACTGCAGCTGTCAGCTGTGATATTGCATCAGCCGCAAACAACACACAAGTTTCAAATTTTGCAATTAGATGCCAGGGATAATCCCTCAGTGCATTGATTGGTTTCCTATAGTAACAAGGAATTCATAATTCAGTATGGAACATACTCGGTGAACCCTTGTTTATTGGTCTCCCCCGTGGAGCATCTGGTCTTAGGTGTTGTTTTATGCATGTGTAGAAGGAGGGAGATTATACAGAAAGTTAACGTTTCTTTCGCTTCTAAATGGAATAATTATTCACTGTGTTAATTTTTAGGCTGTCCGCGGCCAGTCATATTCAATGCCATCGCTTTCTCCAAGGACCCGACACCGCATAACGCATGTTCGTATTATTAACATGCGCACTATTTTAGGAGCATTTTGAGCATGCAAAATTCAGCATAGAGAAAGCACCCCTCATTTGGTGCTAAAACTGAGACATGCAGCTGTGTGCGTCGGTGTGCGGTAATGACATCATCGTAAGGCCAAAGCATTAATGGATTACGTGCCGAAAAAAGAACGAATTTATAAATAAAGGATTAATCCACCGAGAAGAGTTCACATTCACTGACAATGTGCACTCTTTTTTCTTTCTTTTTTTTTTGGTCTCAGTCTAGCACATCATGGCGTATGAATACAGCGTGCGATTTCTCCGTCTATATGCGAACCTCATCCTTTTCCACGTTGAGCTACTTTGACACAATGGTCGTTTATTTTCCCCACCATACATCAACTTGTTTACGGTCATTTATCCTTCTATTTTCGCCGCAATAAATAGTTTCTTGGCCTTTTCAATACAACTCGGCAATCGGCTTCACTCCTGTTTCTTGTGTAGCGTTGGTTGTATTCCACTAGCATCACTCCGGGGACGCATCACTCCAATCATCAGAATCCAGTACATGGGTATCTGGATAACACGAATCTCAGCTGAAGGGATAGCATAAAATCCACTATCTCGCGTCTTCAACACGCGTTCGTTTGATCTCTGAGAAAAGAAAAATCTATCGAAAAGATATGCGAGGAAAATCGGGGTAATTACAAGCTGGGCTTCTTTAGATATTACAAAATAATCCCCCGGGATTTCTCCGCATCTAAAGCCTTTGATGAAAGGATTGGGCAATAAGGGCAGAAGGATGACGTCATTTAGATACAGAAGCTGGAATTAATAACACCAGCGTGTTGAGCATCATCATCGACAAAGGAGGAGGAGACATTGATAAAACATTGACTCCATTAAATCAATGCACTCTCGTGATCTTATGCCTTGATTAACAATTATTATCACACCCGAAACTATCGATTCTTATCCGTATAGCATGCTTGGGATATGATTGCAACCACAAAAATCTCTCATTGAAAATACAGGATATTGTCTATTTTACCAGGAAGGGGCGCTACTGAATGCCACACTCTGCTTAACTGAAACCGCTAATCAGGTTAGCATAGCGTATTTCAACAACGTCATGTTTGGTTGTGAGGTAGCAAAAGCCTTGTGGAGTGGCCCTTAGATTCGGATCGTGACTTGACTCAGTTTGCAGCATAATTAGGCAAATTTTGACCATGACATAAGGCCTCTGATTGGGCGTGTGATTGTGCTAAGTTTGCTAATTGTTTTGATCAAAGTTCATAGTGCAATCACCGTCATTCGAACCGTTCCGGTATACATATACAATGTGTTTTCTATTGTCATATAGAATAGATGCTTTGTATACTATTATGATCATTGGACCCGAGCACAGTTGTGCGGTGTACACAATACTTACACCTTTTATACCTGGTTAAATTGTCATCCTTGTAATCCCATGAACTCGTGATCAAAAAATGATCATTTTTCCGGTAATTCTGGTGCGTAAATTTCAACACTGTGACCTACTTTCATGCAAGAGCAGAATATATCGCACCCAGCATATGTGAAGATCTTAAGTCTATTGCAATCTTCCAACTCCAATCGCAAAACGCAAGCAGAGCACTGCTACCTTCCTTCTCGTCTTATCCGCTGCAGTTGAGCTTGAATTCGAAGGATTTTTCAGTCATAAATTATACCTCAGACTCGGGCATTCTATCTCGTGTGAGTCGCGTGACCGACATTAAACCAAAATGACCAAGTGGTTGTCATGGTAACTATTGACTGTACAAATGAACGTTCTGGAGATTCACTTGCTATGCCTTTGGTGTTCAGTGTGCTGACAAGAGAAAATCAAGTTTGAGACCTTCCAGATGTTCTCTTGAAGGCCAGTGTGCCTCATCTGCAGTCTGAATCACTGTCCTGGCCAGCTGTGTGTTAATTCGTGTAAAGGCCTATGTGACAATTGTTGATTAAACAGTATTTTTTTCTGGACTTTGCCCGCACTTTCACTGAAAAAAACTGTAATCAAAAGATAGCTCCCTCATGCAGGGAAAGATAGAGATTTGCAAGCAGATCGTACCACCGATGACGTGCTCGCTAAATGGCAACTCATCCGCAATAATGTTTGGGGAGCCTTTTACGCACTTTTCATCACACAAGCTTTGTTTTTCTCACACGGAACATTTATTTGTATTGTTATGTAGATCTTCATTATGCTTAGCATGTACCATGGTAACGCTAACCCATTAATGTCGACCATAGTCTTATTTACAACATATTCTAAAAATACAAACGAATTATCATTACTCAGTCCTTTAAACGTCCTGTGTTTCCTTGTGTGTTTCCTGTGCATTCATGGTCCCTCGACAGAATTAAGGAGTGGGATCAGACGCCCAGAGACGAGCTGCCAGGATTTATTGAGACAAGAACCGAGTGAACCCATTGTTGATTATGCATAACACGTGGACCAAATGACACAATCGTCGCTGTTTTATGCAAGATCAATCATAGCATCATCAGCAGACCAAACGAACTCACTCCTGACCTCTGACTGGCGATTTTTATCGATTTTAATTCTATTTAGATCTTAAATCTTTTTCTTATTTAGTATTTAGTGATTATACAAAGAGATCGATTTCCTTGCTGCGTCTGCTCACTGCTCGCTTAAGTGAGGTTGTCCCATAATTTGGAGATCTATTTTAAACCAGGCATTACTCTTGCTTTTTAGCGTGAGATCCCGCCGTCGGTCACATGATTGACGTGATCTGAATGAGTCATTCGCTCCGTCAGTCTGCTTCTCGCTCAGTCAACCACGAAATGGTGTGATTAATTAGTCTTGAGTACTTTAGATCGAATTGTGCAATTTCTAGAAACGTCATGTAATCCACGTTGCATTCTCCCTACCAGCATTATATCCTCACCTACTAGCATTATATCATTCATGCGCAAATTGTATAGTTATCCAATGATATGAATAGTTTTAGTGACTTTATAGCTTCCATAACCAGAGAGGGAATGTAATTTTTTCTCTATGTTAAGTCCATAGCCCGGAAAATGTTTAAGGCTGGTTACTGAAGGGCAGATTCCAAGATCACAGGGTTCGTGTCTATTAGCTCCAAGAAAGTGGCTGGCATTATAATTGTGTACACGCACCTCTGTTATAAGTCTTATACTATTGATTTAATTAACAATTAAATAATAAATTAAAAAAATAGATATAAACCGCAGATAGATAACCATAACGGGCATTAAAATTTAGATTAATCCTGAAATCGCAATGGCGGAATGGACCATGCCTGAGAGCAATCTAGGATAATGGTGGAAATCATTGAGTTTAATCCTGAAATCAAAACGTATTTTTTTTTCCAGGAAAGCTTGTGCTATTTGTTATGATTTCTCGCAAAAGTACAGTGTCTGTTGTGATTCACTTCAACATGCATCGCAACAATATACTTGATTACTCTGTACATGTATACATTATATAGCTGCAGAGGATGGAAATCCGCATATGAAATTCCATTTGAAGATGAACGCCCATTGAGACACAGAACGCACGTCAATGCATACGTGAAGCGACAGTGCCGCACGCATAGCACCAAACGGTGCTACCCCTCATACATAATCCCCGTGGCAATAGTTTACAAATATAATGATTAAGTGCAAGACACAGCTCTCTTCCTGTTTCACGTTGTTAAATGCTATGATAATAGATTATGTTATAATTTCAAATAAAATCAATTTACTAAGACAAGCAGACATTCAAAGTTATCGTTGCAATGGTGCACGCTGAACATGCAACATTAAAAATGTTCAGAGAGGAATGTGAATCACTGGCGTTGCCATTCCACGAATACCAAAATTAGATCATTAAAATTATTTCGGTCTTGCAAGGTTAAACGATTTAACACGGAACAGATTCCATATAATTATTATTAGCATGCTGATTTTTTTTTTTTTTTATTTTTATTTTATTTTTATTTTTTCAAGTGATTTCGTTTGATGATATTGGTCATTATGCCCAGCAATTTATGAGACATTTGGAGATTTAACGACACAATATCAAAATCAGCATTTAAAATATCAAGTATAATCTCAATTAGGAACCTTTAAATGCCAAATAAAGACTTGATATTTTGCCCAAGTGTATTCATTCCAGCATAATGCGAATAATTACTGAATAATTACAGTTTTGATGAGTTATTGCTAGCGTTTTAGAAAATATAAAAATATATATAGCCTATTAACGGTATCAGCCACCTTTCTGTTCTAATAGAATCTGTTTCAGCTCAACTGGGTTCATTCTTTTAAAATTTATGCTAATAAATAAATAAACTGGTATAACTGATGCATATACTAATTTAAACTGACAATTTTCAAACGTTGTTTTAAACGCAATCAGTACGAGGCACACACAAACAGCTGGAGCAACAACAAAATTCCAAAGCTAATTTATTTGCCGAAATGTACATGTATATTAATGTCATTTCGTTGTAAACCACATAATTTTGAATTCTTTTGCAGCGTACAGGAGGTGAAGCCAAGTTGAAGATTCGTGAGTTTTTATTCTAAACTGTATCAACGCAACACGATCTAAACAGAGAAAATGCTTTTTTGATATCTTGGCACACAAAACGAAGAATTATGTCGCAAAGGCCAACCTAAGAGTTTGTTGGAGACTGGAGAGTCGGAAAGACTCTTCCCAAAACGATCGTGAAAAACAGCACAGCTGATCCGATGCATATGTTCGTCATACAGTTCTGAATCAGTTCCAGAGGTGATTGAGGATGATCGATATTTTTTAGATCACTCCAGATCTTCAGTTATAGCACACACGCGTATTAATTAATATACTTACTTGACTTTACTTTGCTTGCATCAACCAACACACGATCAATATAAAGAAAGAATAGCGTTAATAATTATCTGTTTAGCACAAAAATATACCAAAAATATTATTTTACCACATTGTGTATCAATAAATTTCCTCATCGGATTACAGTATCGTAGTCTTTCGATTATTTGGAGAAAAAAAAAAAAAACAATAATGACAAATTTAATCCGCTAAGTGAGAGAGTGAGGGTAGAATAAAATTCCATTTAGGGGGATAAAAAAAAGGGGGAGGAATTGAGAAAATGTGGGATTATTTATTAAAAAAAAGACGAGAGAGCCGACAAATTCAAAGACCTGTCACTTGTAACATCTGATTTCTGCTTACGTGCGATGGCAAATCGCACATTCAGGGATGTCCCAGGGTTATATGGGAAAGAGTTAGGGTTAGGGGACTCAAAAATAAGTTGGATTGCTAGCATGTCTCAGGGATAATCTCGGTGACTCTGCTTACAACATGTTAACCAGTAACTGGATAAATGTTTATATACTGAGCTACAATAGGAACTATACACTTTTATATTTATTGTTATCATCAGTTACATATGTCCTAAATGGTCACTCAATGAATTTATGAAGAAAAACAAGAGGACAATTGGGCTTGCTTGAACAACAATAGTGATGAACAAAGAAAGTTGTTTAATCCGAATATCTTCCCAAAAAAAAAACATGCCTTGAAATTCATGAAAAACTTAAGCCATTCTTTTTTCGAAGGTTCTGGTGTTGTGTGCCACCTCAAGCTGCTATTCCTGTACAAAATGTTGTGCACTTTTTATCTGTACCAGGGCTAAACAGCTCACCCTCCGTCTACGCCTCACCGCCAACAGTGGAAGATCGACCCAGGTCTGGGAGACCTCGGGTTCCGATTTGAAAATTGAAACAAACGTTATTGAAACGGTCGTTCTGAACGAAACGGAAACATCATGGCCACAATTAAACGCACAGCTGCAGCAACAACGAAATTATGTAAGGGCGCTTGTTTGAAGCAGTGCATATCGATGACATTTCGTTCTCAATCACACAGTGTGACAGCAGTCGCAAGCATTAAATTGCGATATTGACTTACGCTTCAATTAATTTCCTTTGTTAATCTTCTTTAAACCTTTAACTTTAAATCTGAAATATGAATCTGTATCAAGGCATGTATTTATAATAATAATAATAATAATTTATTCGTATAAATAAATATACAGAATTATAGTAGGTGAAAAAAAAATAATCAAACAAACAAACAAACAAATCAAAACTGCAACATAAAGCTTAATCAAATTGTAAAATGATTAAATGCACATAGTAATTCCTCACTAGTAATTTCAAAGTTTAAAAACATCAGGCCATCTCTTAAATAACAAAGGTCTTTTAGGGCTAATGATTCAGCAATCGTCGCTTCATCATACATGCCTCTTTGTATTATACTTTTTACATTTTCAAAATGATGAAATATAAAACGTAATGGAACAGAACTTAAAACAGACCATAAATGTACATTTCCACTAATGACAGAATACATGCAACCATACAAACAATAATTGCTGACAAGCTTTACAATAGCGTTACTGCTGCTCAGGCACTGCATAAAACTTAAAGGGATGGGGAACTGAATTTTAAGTGATGTTCTATTGACCCATAGCACCAATTGATAGCATTCCGTGCCAAAAACACCATGCCTGGATGCAAGCGTAAGGAAATAATGCATTCCGAATATCGGGGTTAGCATTGCGCCTATGGGAGAATGGCTTCCATTACAAAGTATAGAAGGCAAACGTCAGCTGAGGGCTTGCCGTGATTGGTCCCGTTCCCCTCGTAAAGCTATCGATTTCAGCCAATCATAGCAGATCATCTTCGCCATAAAAGGACATCTTTGTTGTTTACGAAACGAAAGCGCATGCGTGGTGCACTCTGGCTGACCTTTTTACTGTTTCAGGATGAGAAACATGGTAGATGTCCTAGAAAAGCTATAATAAGAAAAATAGCGAAAACTATTATTTTTTTCGCGCCTGACTGGTGGCAAAATGATTATTCTATCTATTTCCGAAGAGAAAATAAAAAAATATCCAGGGGTTTAGTCGCAGGACACGCTGATATGACGAGGCTCATTGTAAAAGATGGGGAACTCGGTGTTTCATCACAGCTCCTGACGTCACGCCTAATTAGCAATATATCTCCCGCGAAATCGTTAGCGATGATATTCCTTGTGTGGGCCAGGCATAGGAATCATTTTTGGTGCATCAAATAACGACTCAAAGTCCATTTTTAACCAGTTCTCCCTCCCTTTAAAGAGCGTATCAGAAGGGCCGAAATTAAGTTTCCTTTTGGTAAATTATTTAAATATTTAGTACGGGTTATTATATTTAATTTCCAAATACGTTTTAAACATTTTCGCCATGCTGTTAAAATTGGCTCAATATTTCTTAAATCCCATAGGGGGCAACCGTAGAACGAGGAGCAATATGAAAAAAACTATGCGCTTAAAACATCAATTATTTATTTGAGAGATAAACACATTGGCATTCTCCCATACCATTCTAGTTTTTTTTTAGTTGAAATTGTATTGTGACCAAATAATGATAAAGAAACTTGAAATGTTTGGCTTATTGATTTTTGAGCGACAAATAATAATAATAATAATAATAATAATAATAATAATAATAATAATAATAATAATAATAATAATAATAATAATAATAATAATAATAATAATAATAATAATAATAATAATAATAATAATAATAATAATAATAATAATAATAATAATAATAATAATAATAATAATAATAATAATAATAATAATAAAACCAACAAAATAGTATCCTCTACGACAACGGAAGATTATCGTTTAATTAGAATTGTTTATCAATCGATCAATAAAGTTCAAATAATAAACTTGAAGTAAAATTTAAAGAGGACCTCTTGTTTGGAAACATTAACGGATGATAGAGGATTCACTCCAAAAGACAAATACGCCTTTTGACTGACATATTTTTAGACAATACGCTTGCTGTGGGCTAATTCCTAGATACATTGAATTTGAGAGGTTTAAAATCTCGCTTTCTCCTCGCGTTCGATTTCATACGGTCGTGACGGCATAAAAGTATTTCTCCTATTGTTAACAATGGGAGCCGTCGAGTGAGCAGATCTTTTAACATTTCTCATAAAAGAAATCTCGCACTCATCTCGTTTCAAGCTATTCTGTTTGAGCAAGAAAATCGTATTTTAATATTCTTGAATATCATTCACAGTTGATCAAATTTGTCGAAAATGGTTTCTCGTCACTCAATAAAGCCCACAGAACCGATCTAAAAAGGTTCCAAAATGAACAGAGGTCCTCTTTAAGGAATTTTTAAAGAAATGCATTATGCAGCCACACTGGTACACAATTTACCGTGTGCATGATAACATTTCATAGAACTCAGATTTACCCGTATAGTAGCGGAGACTAACTTCACTCGTTAACTATTCATGCCTTAACATCCGATCTTCTCACAATAATCAATCAACATTTAGCATTACGATGTGTCTATCATTTATAATGGTCCATACTGAACAGGGGACAAGAGAGTACTTCATCATAATCAGTTCAAATTTCATCTTACATCAACCTGCAATGAATAGGCAATTGTGTGCTGGTTTCAAATTTTGTCTAACACAACAGACGTACAGACTAACCTGCTCTAGATCTCAACGAGGGTTTATTGCCATCAATACCAAATGGCGCCTGTGGATTGACGTCACGCGAGTGGCTATTTAAGCCTAAGATACCAAGCCACCGACAGACATCTCCACTCTCCAGGTAGGTCTCCAGCGACCAGGGATCAGGTGAGTGATTCTCAATTTCTACGTCATTTGAAAAGTGCGGCACAGGTGAGTTCGTGTATGTGTGTGTGTGTGAATTAATGAGAAAGTAATCGCATGGCTTCAAATGCACATTGGTTGTGGGATTGTACATAATTATACCCGTGTTGTGAGATTGCATATAATTATACTGCACCGTATTGTTACATACAATGGATGTTTATTTCAGCTCCACCCTCCGTTTGCTCTTGCTGGGGTGATCCTCATTGCGAAGGATTCAGCATTTCCGAAATCCTGGTCCGTGGATCCTGCCGCTATGTCCTTGCTTCGGACGACTGTGACAAGAATGATGCATCAACCTTCAAGATATCTGGCAGTTTCCACACAGTCAAGCCTACCTCGACTCGCAGCTATATCAGAACAGTCCACGTTGACTTCAAGTTGGCAAGCGGCACTGGAGTCGTAAGTACTCGTCAATATCATTTAATAAAATTGATAATAATTACGCATTGAATTCATCAGACCGCCACGTTTAAGCAAGATCTAAATGTATCCTTCACCAATGAAAAAACACAAGTC
>KB309397.1:123384-137966 GCA_000328365.1 Capitella teleta
GGAAAAAAAAAAAAAAAAAAAAAAGATATATATATATATATATATATATATATATATATATATATATATATATATATATATATATATATATATTTTTTTTTTTTTTTTTTTTTTTTTTTTTTTTCTCAGCAAAGTAAACCCTGCTCTGTCGATTAATTTATAAATAATAAATCTATTGAAATTTAATCAATGTATATCACATATTTCATTATTTAAATATTTACAATATTTTCAACCATTATCAACATTTGTTGTGTATATTTGTGTTATTTGCGAGCAAGCATTTCATGCTTTTATTCGCAGATCGACTTTAATTCGTCGTTCCGGATGTTGGTGACGGGTTGGCTTCGAATGCGTGATGCGTGATGGGGTTTAACGAATCCACCCAAACCATTCGGATGATACGGGCGCCAGAACAGAAGGCCCGGGACCGGGGTTTCCCCCTACTCTTATCGATAAATCCCAAGGGTTCTTTATCCTGCATACCACCATAGACAGTAGTACACAGCGCCCGGCCTTGTTACGCAGTTGGGCAGCACTGCAGAGTCACCGAAGAATCACGATTATAACGAATTACAATTGTAATTCCCAATCATAACGCACGTGGCCTGATCGGGTCTCGAACCCGGGACCTCGACCCCCACGGTCGGCATAGGATTGCAGTCAGCCGGTTTAACCCACTGAACTATTCGGCGCCCCTGGTTGGCTTCGAAAGTATAGAGGGTTGGGTGGTTTCTTATATATAGGTATTTATCTAGATTGTTTTTTTAATTTATTTGTGTTTTCGGTTGAAACTATTGATTAGGGTAGCGAGTACCAGTTGTTTACTATTCTTTGGGAAAATGAATGCGATCTTAAGGTAGTTTTTGATCTGCTTTTAGCTAGTTTAAAACTATGCCCCCTTGTTGTTGTTGGGTTGTATAGAGTCAATAGTTCAGAGGGATTGACAGAGTAGTAATTAAATATTTTATATGCCTCAATGAGGTCTCCTCGCATTCTGCGGTGTACCAGAGTTGACAGTTTTAGTTTGTGGAGCCTCTCCTCATAGCTGAAATTTTTCAATTCGGTGGATAGCTTTGTGGATCTTCTCTGGAAACCTTCGATTTGTCTGATGTCTCTGTTAGTAGTGCGGTACCAAACTGCTTCACAGTATTCTAGGTGTGGTCTGACCATTGCGGTACGTAAGTCGTTTGAGATTTTTTGGAGTTAAATTTGAAAAAGAAGGTCCTAATTATTCCAAGTGTTTTATTAGCTTTGTTAATTTTGTTTGTGTTGTCTAAAGGTAGTGTGTTTGACAAAGGTCGAATAACTGCAATAATACGTGATATTGATTTGATTAATTGACAAGCTCTCGCTTTTTGGGGTAAAAAGATATGGCTTTGTTAAAAGCATTTTACGGTAATTTTTTTTTTTTTTTTTTTTTTTTTTTCAGCCAGGTTCAAGGGAAACACATGTTAATTAGGTGGAGCCTGGCGCTCGAGCCTGGCCGTCTACAATTAGGAAAATTTGCTCGCTGGGCGAAAAACCGCGTTCACGCAACATATCCACTCACATCACATTAATCCTTCTCGTATATTAATACTTTTAGGCGAACGATATCAACAGCCTATCATTTTAGATTTAAGATAAAAGATACAGTGAGAAGCATCCGTCTCATCAACCTCAATCAGACTTGAGATGATATAGAGATACAAGATGAGGTGAGAAGCACCAGCCTCATGCACCAATTAGATTTGGAGGTGACATTGAATTTTCACAGTGATAGTTTTTCCTCTACGATTCCAAAAATATCGGAAAATTACGTGCTATACTGGATCATTCCTTGAGAGTGATACCAATTCAACCTTTTGGGCACAATAACAGTGGTAAAATAGGTTCTACATAAATGATACCTTTAAGAAACACACTAAACCTTTCTTTTCATCCCATGACCTTTCACGTGTCCGCAACGAATGCTGCGGAGATGGTCAAAACACTTAAAATCAATTACAAAGATAAATGCAAAGCTTTGTAAACGCCGCCAATCTTGAAATAATCCTCCGTGGATTTATTTCCCTAGCTATATCGGAAATCTTCATAAGAGGGACAATAGAATTCTAAACTCAGGGGTTTGACATCGTAACGTGTCTCACATCACTGAGTCACACTTCTACCGATAAAATACCGATAGAAAAAAATATTGGAACCAAAGATCTACCGACGCCGCTTTGAATGGATTTTTACCCCTCTTTCACACGGAATTCCTCCATGAAATTGTAATATCCGAGTGATTGAAGGTCGGAACTACATACTTGAAATATTTCCAGTAGAAAATTTACCATTACATTTGCATAACTTGCATAATTAAAAGAGCCCCTCGTGTTGAATGGTCGTCACGCTTTACCGCACACTCAAGATAGATTCATATGTTGACCAGGAGAATGTAACAAACACGCAAGATTTTACCCGAGCTTTGATTGCCTCATTCAGGGATGATCAAGATCGAATAACTCGGGGAGCGACTTTCCGCTAAGATCGCTCCCCCACTCTTCAATGAATGCAAACAACTGAGGGAGGAGGTCACCGCCCTGAGAGGCGCCATGACCCAACTGCACCAGCAACTCGAAACAAAATATCAGAGAATAACTGATCTCGAGAAAGAGATCGATTCCCTGAAGTCGTCGGCTGACGACCTTGAACAATACAGCCGCCGTACCAGCCTCCGCGTTGCCGGTCTTCATGAAGAAAATGAGGAAGACCCTTGCAAGGTAGCAATGGATCTCATCAACGACCATCTCTCCTTGGATCCCCCCATATCCATCGAGGAACTCGACAGGGTACACCAAGTCGGCCCCAAGAAGACGGAAGATTCAACCACAAAACCGCGCAAACTACTGATGAAATTCACAACCCGCAGAGCATGCCGTCGAGTATTTGCAGTCAGGTGGCGGCTTCAATCTTCTGAAGCTACAAAGAAGATTTTTATCAATGAACATTTGACAGAAATCCGTGCAAAACGCATGTGGGAAGCTCGCAAACTAAAGCGATACTGTCGATCGTGAAATATTACTAAATAAATTATCTATATATGGGATAAGGGCCCTTAAATGGTTAGCTAGCTACCTTTACCAAAGGTAACAACAGGTGTCATTTTTCAGTGGTTCCTCCAGTAAGCAAACTATCTCTCACGGGGTACCTCAGGGTTCCATTCTGGGTCTATTGCTCTTTTTATTGTATGTTAATGATATGGCTAACGTCTCGAACCTACTCTTCTTTATCCTGTTTGCGGATGACACTAACGTATTTATTTCAGGGCGGGATCTTGATTCGTTAATAGATTTAGTAAATGCTTAGCTAACAAATCTTGCTACTTGGCTGAAGGCCAACAAGCTATCAATTAATTATACAAAAACACAACACATTTTAAAACAAAAAACAAACGTTGTCAATCCACAAAAGCAATTATGCTTGATGAACATGGAATTTTGAGAGTCACATCCACTCGCTTTCTTGGGGTTATTCTAGCCTATTCGTCATCGCCGATCTCCGATCTCCGCTGATAATTTACTAATTATATGTTAAAATCTGGAAGTTGTTTCAGGCGTCAAAACCCGTGGGCATTGGCAGACACGCTGAAAATCCTGTATTAAAATCATCGATTTTAGAAACGCCACACTATTCAAAATTAGATTCCGTCCACTATTTCCTACTAAACTCGGCAAATTTATGCCGACATTTCAGATGTTTACAAATGCAAGCGCACTCAGCCATTCGCCTCATTTGCATAATTTATGTAGGGCGCATGCTTTGCGTGATTCGCGTCGCGATGAAATGCTTTTTGCGCCATAATTAATATCAAGATGGAGCGTGCTTTACGGGAAGTTAGCTTGAAGTACAATTTGGGAATTGGAATTAATCAGTTGAAAGAGGAGCTGTTGAGTGCGTTTCGGCCGTATTAATTTCATATTCAGTTGTACTCATAAAATCATAAACAATACTAGTATTGGAATTTTAAAAAGACGGTTCAGATAAGCCGACACCGAAAACAACTGAATTACATGTAAACAAATCGAGAAAGACAAACCTCACAAGGAGAAGCGCGTGACTAAATTGGCGTGACGTTTGCACGATATTTCTCAGTTTTCAGCGCACACGAAAAGGAAGGGGGAATGAAGTCCGCTGAACGTTTTCATAGAACTGCGATTTTCGAGGCTTCGACAGAGCGCCTTTCTCGGAATATATTTTCCTTACAGCCTTTACTTGCACCAAATTGCGATATGAGGTCATTCTGTTAAACCGTGTTGAAAGGAATGCTTCAATAATATTTGAAGCTCTAGTTTTTCGCGTTGACAGGATGGAGCATTCGATAAATGACGTCAAATCGATAAATGACGTCATCAATTTTGTATAACACACCACAGAATTCAGTTTGAGGATGGGCATTATCGCAAGGCATGTATACATTAATGAGAAGTATTGAGGAAGAATTTAACATATCAATAGCGCATGCAAATATACGATTATTATGAACAGCAATAAGACGAATGTTACAGCTCATATATTTGTTGACTAAAATAGAAATTAAGACCTCCATACGGGCGACCAAGGAGTAGTTCATTCCTTTCCATGCCGCATTTCCCGTATACATATGCGGAGTCAATGTCGTTTTGAAGGCGAGCTGGTCATGGCGATCAAGCGAACATATCACAAAACTCCTACCATTGACGAGATTAGCTATAAGCTCACAGGTTCGTCAGTGTTCTCGATCTATTATCCGTATCGATCTATTATCCGTTGGCACAAAAGGACGTGAAAATTTGAGAGACGTGGCAATTAAGCTCAAATCGGAAGGCGGATTTATCTGGCATATTCAAGAAATTTGAGGAACACCTCATAGGCACTCCGAATAAGTGGGTCAGCAGGCTTGAATTATCTGCGCTGAAGCAGAAAGACAATGAGCCGATCGAAGATTTTGCATGTCGCCTAAAAGCGAAAGCAAAAACATGCAAATATGAGGGTGCAGCAACCGATGGTCAAATAACGTTTCAATTGATCAAAGGTGTTAAATCTGTTGAAATACAGCGCAGATTGATTGCAAAGGGCAATGATCTCAAACTCGATACTGCCATGAAGTACGAGATTGAGTGCGAAGCTACGCAGCACAGCGCGTCGTCATTCAGCAAGTCTACCCACATTGACGTTTTGAAATCTTTTCTTCCCAAGACGAAGACATGCCGATATTGTGGATCGAGCCATCAGCCAAGAAAATGCGCAGCCTACGACAAGAGATGCAACAAGTACCAAGCTGCGAACCATTTTGCAAAGGTGTGCGAACAGAAGACTCAATTCAGCCATGCAAGGAACTCAAACATTAAGACGAGATCACACAGCCGTCCAAGATCAAAGTCAAAGCTGCCACAAGTACACTGCTTGAAAAAAAAAAGAGAAAATGATGAGGAAGAACTGCCATTGGATATGGAGAGCATTGAGATCAACAGCGTACAGAGTAAATCGCAGGAGAGACGAGCAATTTTTGCCAAGCTGGACGTGAAGCCACCAGGGATCCAGCGACCGGCCACCCTCAAGAGTGAAGGCGGACACCGGAGCCAATGGAAGCATCTTTCCATCAAGATGCCTCAAACAGATGTTTCCAACGAAAGGGCAGCAGCAAGCTATAGTACAGCCAAGTAGCGCCACGCTCACTGCTGTCAAGGGATCTACAATACATCATGAGGGGACCATTATGATGCCAATCCGGTTCGATGGTTCTCCATGGATCTTTTGCAATTTCTATGTATGTAACATATGCATCGGAGAGATTGGGCATTGTGAACATTGCCAGAGCCGCAACATCTCCACCATGTCAGAGAGACCGGATGAGAAGAAACCGGACATACAGACCATGCAGCAGTTGTATCCTGGCAGATTCATTGGACTGGGGAATATGCCTGGAGCATACAGCATTGAATTGAAAGAAGATGCACAGCCAGTTATAGCGCCGCCCAGAAAGTACCCCATCCAACTTAGAGTGGAGATATCGAAGAAACTTGAAGAAATAGAAAAAAAAATGAAGTGATCATGAAGTGCGACGACACAGAAGCATCTGAATGGATCAACTCACTTGCGTTTACACGTAAGGCGAATGGTGAGCTGAGAATGTGTCTCGACCCCAAGCACCTCAACATGGCAATCAAGCGAACATATCACAAGATTCCTACCATTGACGAGATTAGCTATAAGCTCACAGGTTCGTCAGTGTTCCCAAAACTTGACGCAAACCACGGATACTGGGGTATTCATCTTTCAGAAGAAAGCAGCAAATTGTGCACATTCCAGACACTCCAGCCGGCAAATACAGATTCTTGCGTCTTCCGTTCGGACTGAGCATAAGCCAAGATGTGTTTCAGTCACGGATGGATCGGATACTACAGCAAGTCGGTGAAGGGGTGATTTGGATTGCTGATGACATCGTGGTGTATGGCAAGAGCATAGAAGAGCACGATGACGTCCTCCACAAGATGATGCGAGTTGCGAGAAAGGAAGACCTCGTGCTCCGTGCGGAAAAATGTCATATCCGTCAGAAAGTAGTCATTTTTTTTTTTTTTGGACTTAAAGGGTCAAGTGAAGGAATGCACCCTGATGAAAGAAAGTGCGACATTATATTGCAAACAAGCCATCGCCGACGAATGCAGCCGAGCTCCAGAGTTTCCTTGGATTGATTCAGTACATGAGCCCATTCATTCCATATCTAGCATTAAGGACACAGCTTCTACGTCAACTTCTGAAGAAGGAAACGCCATGGGAGTGGACAGCAGAGCACGAACGAGCGTTCAGCGAAACAAAACAGAGCATAAAGAAGGACATGCTTCTCAGATTTTTTTATCCTTCGGAACCAGTGCAAATAGAAGTGGATGCATCGTTGCAAGGACTTGGAGCTGCGATGGTACAGAATGGACAGCCCGTAGCTTTTGCATCAAAGACACTAACAGCGGCCGAAACGAGATATGCGAACATCGAGAGAGAGTTACTTGCCGTTGTCTTTGGGTTGGAACATTTCCACTGTTTCATATATGGGAAATCAGTCACTGTCCACAGTGACCACAAGCCCCTGGAAGCCATTGTTCTTAAGAACCTGAGCAAGACTCCGCCCAGATTGCAAAGGATGCTACTGAGGATACAACCATACGATGCAACGATCCAGTACAAGCCAGGAAAAGAACTGA
Source organism: Capitella teleta (assembly GCA_000328365.1). Taxonomy (NCBI): domain Eukaryota; kingdom Metazoa; phylum Annelida; class Polychaeta; family Capitellidae; genus Capitella; species Capitella teleta. The sequence continues at coordinate 130,587 of KB309397.1, forward strand.
TCTACGCAGACTATTTCTCTCGATTGAAGCCAACCGAAGGACAAGCCATTTATTTAGAAGCTACAATCCACACGATCCAGGTATCCAACCGCCAACTGGAAAACGTGAGAAGAGCCACATCTGAAGACCAGACCCTATCGATCTTGAGAGAACAAGTGATCAGAGGATGGCCAGAAAAGACTCACATGACGCCGAAGTCCATACACTGCTACTGGTCGATCAAAGACTTCATATCCGTTGAAAATGGTGTACTCTTTTTGAATGAAAGAATGCTCATACCGGGTTCAATGAAGCAAGAATTTCTGGAAAGGATCCATGTCGGTCATCTCGGAATAAACAAGTGTCAACTCTGTGCAAAAGACTCTGTCTATTGGTCATCAATGATGGCTGACATAAAGTCATATGTTGATGATTGCATTTTCTGTCTGCAGAATTCCCGGCGGAACCAGAAAGAGCCAATACAGCACCATGAAGTATCAACGCGTCCATGGGAGATCCTGTGGAGCAACCTGTTTGAGCTCAACGGCGACTCTTATCTTCTCGTCGTAGACCAGTTCAGCCGCTTTCCATTTGTCCACAAGATGAAATGGACCACGAGCTCAGAAGTGATCCGGTTTCTCAAGAACCTAATGGCGGTGAACAGTGTATGCATGAAATTGTATACTGATAATGGTCCACAATACACGAGCACAGAGTTCGACGCATTCGCCAAGGAACGGAAGTTTCAACATGTGACATGTGCCCGCGGTATCCCCAATCAAACGGATTTGCTGAACGGATGGTGAGCATTATCAAGGGAATTTTAAAGAAGGCTCATCAAGAGAACAGCGATCCAGACACTGCCCTGTTGTGCTACAGAGCGACGCCATCTCCGGGGCAGCCGTCACCCTCAGAACTTTTATTCGGCAGAAAGATATAGGCAAAGCTGCTGTCAAGAACATCTAAGGCCGATCTTTAAATTACTCAAGCAGAACAAAGGATGAGAGTGAACAAGAAAAATGCGGAAAGTTATAACAGAACAGCAAAAGAGCTATCACAGCTCACCCCAGGTATGAAAGTCTTGGTTGGAAATGACGAGGACACGGCATGGGACCCAGCCACGGTCATCGAGCTATGTGACGAACCAAGAGCATACATGATAGAGACGCCAAATGGTGGTATAAAGAGAAAAAATAGGAAATTCCTGAAAGAGATCACCAACAAAGCTGCCAGGAAACTGGACTTCCATGTAGATTCGATGAACAACCAAGTGAAGCAGAAGTCTCTACACAGGATACATCTACTGCTACGACGGTCATGCAGGACAAGGCGCCAGCCAGAACGATATGGCCAATCATGAACATTATTAATTGTTCGATTTGTTGTTTCAATTTATAGTTATTGTTATATTAAATATGCTAACGAAGGGGGGATGTAACGTGAGCAGGTAGTAAGTGACAAGCTCAATGTAAGCATATAAAAGACATGTGAAATAAAGCATCGACCCCTTTCGCTCAATACCTCATCAGAGTCATAATTACTAATTACTACCTGCTCACGTCACAACCATCATCCAACCAATGTTCTTGAACGAGAAGCACGTCACCAAGTGCGTTATACTTGTAGCATTCACAGCCGATTTTGTGTTTCGTGCTCGTTTGCAGAGCCCCCAAGAATGTAACGCGCAATGGCGGAATGCACCATGCCTAAGAGCAATCTAGGATAATAGTGGAAATCATTGAGTTTAATCCTGAAATCAAAACGTAAGCTTGTGTTATTCGTTATGATTTCTCGCAAAAGTACAGTGTCTGTTGTGATTCACTTCAACATGCACCGCGACAATATACTTGATTACTCTGTACATGTATACATTATATAGCTGCAGAGGATGGAAATCCGCATATGAAATTCCATTTGAAGATGAACGCCCATTGAGACACAGAACGCACGTCAATGCATACGTGAAGAGACAGTGCCGCACGCATAGCACCAAACGGTGCTACCCCTCATACATAATTACAAATACAATGACGAAGTGCAAAACACAGCTCATTTAAATTAGCTTAATAGCTAATGTTATTCTGAAACTAATGCCTAACTGGAGGGTTCAAGGTAGCCCTATAGTATAAGGCCATAGTATAGGGCCTATACTATGGCGGATCCCGATTGCCCTACCGTATCAGGCCGAAAAATGTGTTCACACTAATTAGAATTATAGATGCCCCATTATGCAGCATTAGATAGGATAGATAGATTAGATAATTAGATAGGCCGAGGCTCAAGGCAGCTTGTTGAGAAAACAAAATCTTACGCTATCCCAAAGTTGAGTCACTCGCAGTTTTGCACGAATTATAAAATAAACGTCAAACGACAACAGTTCTTCTGCATCCAAGGTGACGTCAGCACAGAACATAGACGTCAGCGCTTCAATGACCTTTGAAGCATGTGCACTTGTGCAAAGGTGCCATGCATCTCCCAGGAAAGAGATCATCTCCTCTCAACCACCGGTCTGGAACAACAGCCCTACGAATGACTCAAACTGAAGATTACATCCCTTCAGGACGCCCATATCTTGACGCCAGAAACGTCACCATGCTACACCTCCTATTAGGGCTTATACAATGGGCAGCACACTCGTGCCATTTCTAGACAGAGGTCCTCTCTTGTTCTTTCCTTTTCGTGTACGTTTCTCTGTTTAAACAGCCGGCATGATATGAACTAAATCATTATAAAATTCCAATATCATTTTGCATGCAACGTAATTTATTATCTCAGTATAGTTCGATTGTTTATGGGTCCACAGCATTCATATTTTAGCCACACTCCTCTCTGCATTCTTCATTTAAATCTTCGTCACCTGCGATGTAATAGGAGTTTGCGTATTCCTGCTCATCAGTAGTCTGCAGCCAGAAAAAAATACTCTGAATGTTGGATCTCTCATTTTAGCTGTGACTTACGATAGAGCCGACAGTCATAGTGGCAGCTTTGCTGGCACATCCCACATTGTCGTCCTGATGGGTCATATCGTGGCCTCCGATAACCATGTCTGAGCTACCAATCTCTCCGCAGATGCCACAAAGGCTTCCCTTGAAGCTGTCAGGCATGGAAATCTCAACTTGTTTGATGCCATCCCAAGAAATCTTGATACCATTTGGCAATGTGATTACCTGTAATCAAACCATACGTGTACACTGCGTTTAACAAGTGTATTCAAACTCACAGCTACTCTGACTTCGTCCCATTTGTCTCCGAATTCTGCTTTAGCGTTATCATAGAACCCGACTGAGACGTCAGGGAGACCATTCAAGTTGGTCGTGGAGAATCCGTTACGCTGACGTCTAGTGTGTTTTCAGTGACGAAAGATAAATCCAGACCTTGCTTAAACGTGGCGGTCTGATGAATTCAATGCGTGATTATTATTAATTTTATTAAATGATATTGACGAGTACTTACGACTCCAGTGCCGCTTGCCAACTTGAAGTCAACGTGGACTGTTCTGACATAGCTGCGAGTCGAGGTAGGCTTGGCTGTGTGGAAACTGCCAGATATCTGAAGGTTGATGCTCATTCTTGGCACAGTCGTCCGAAGCAAGGACATAGCGGCAGGATCCACGGACCAGGATTTCGGAAATGCTGAATCCTTCGCAATGAGGATCACCCCAGCAAGAGCAAACGGAGGGTGGAGCTGAAATAAACATCCAATGTATGTAACAATACGGTGTAGTATAATTATATGCAATCTCACAACACGGCTATAATTATGTACAATCCCACAACCAATGTGCATTTGAAGCCATGCGATTACTTTCTCATTAATTCACACACACACATACACGAACTCACCTGTGCGCACTTTTCAAATGACGTAGAAATTGAGAATCACTCACCTTGTCGCTGGAGACCTACCTGGAGAGTGGAGATGTCTGTCGGTGGCTTGGTATCTTAGGCTTAAATAGCCACTCGCGTGACGTCAATCCACAGGCGCCATTTGGTATTGATGGCAATAAACCCTCGTTGAAATCTAGAGCAGGTTAGTCTGTACGTCTGTTGTGTTAGACAAAATTTGAAACCAGCATACAATTGCCTATTCATTGCAGGTTGATGTAAGGTGAGATTTGAACTGATTATGATGAAGTACTCTCTTGTCCCCTGTTCAGTATGGACCATTATAAATGATAGACACATCGTAATGCTAAATGTTGATTGATTATTGTGTGAAGATCGGATGTTAAGGCATGAATAGTTAACGAGTGAAGTTAGTCTCCGCTACTATACGGGTAAATCTGAGTTCTATGAAATGTTATCATGCACACGGTAAATCGTGTACCAGTGTGGCTGCATAATGCATTTCTTTAAAAATTCCTTAAAGAGGACCTCTGTTCATTTTGGAACCTTTATAGATCGGTTCTGTGGGGTTTATTGAGTGACGAGAAACCATTTTCGAAAAATTTGGCCAACTGTGAATGATATTCAAGAAAATTAAAATACGATTTTCTTGCTCAAACAGAATAGTTTGAAACGAAATGAGTGCGAGATTTCTTTTATGAGAAATGTTAAAAAATCTGCTCACTCGACGGCTCCCATTGTTAACAATAGGAGAAATACTTTTATGCCGTCACGACGGTATGAAATCGAACGCGAGAAGAAAGCGAGATTTTAAACCTCTCAAATTCAATGTATCTAGGAATTAGCCCACAGCAAGCGTATTGTCTAAAAATATCTCAGTCAAAAGGCGTATTTGTCTTTTGGAGTAAATCCTCTATCATCCGTTAATGTTTCAAAACAACCCGAGGTCCTCTTTAAATTTTACTTCAAGTTTATTATTTGAACTTTATTGATCGATTGATAAACAATTATAATTAAACGATAATCTTTCGTTGTCGTAGAGGATACTATTTTTTTTTTTTTTTTTTTTTTTTTTTTTTTTTGTTGCTCAAAAGTCAATAAGCATTGCTTGCAAACTCAGAGAGCTCCATGGTGTGATCAACTTAAATTGATACACAGAACTGATGTTGACTTCCATGACAGCGCAGATGCTGAAGATTAGTGAAGGAAGTTAATTGAAGCGTAAGTCAATATGGCAATTTAATGCTTGCGACTGCTGTCACATTTTGTGATTGATAACGAAATGTCATCGATATGCACTGCATCAAACAAGTGCCCTTACAATGTCGTTATTGCTGCAGCTGTGCATTTAATTGTGGCCGTGATGTTTCCGTTTCGTTCAGAACGAACTTTTGAAAAACGTTTGTTTCAATTTTCAAATAATTATTACATATCAGTTGTAACGTTATTTATACTGAGCAACAAACGAAACTATACATTTCTTGAAAAGCTTATAGAGTAATACAAGCCAAATATATCCAAAATATAAGCCAAATATATCGTGGATATATGATTAGTGGCTATGTTGGGTATTCACTCATAATTAATTGAAAGTTGGATTTTTCTGGCGGTCACGTGGAATCAGCTATAGGATGTTGAATGTAGGGGTGGGGGTTAAAACGTAAAAACACACTTTGCATGGAGTGATTATTTATTGAAAAAGAAAATGCAAAAAAAAAGGTGATCGATAATGAATGCCGCCGTATAGGATCCGACGATGCCTCCTGGTCGTAACCCGAGGTCTCTTTAACCTGGGTCGATGTTCCACTGTTCCTATGGCGGTGAAGCGTAGACAGAGGGAGCTGTTTAGCCCTGGTACAGCTAAAAAGTGCATAACATGTTGTACAGGAACGGCAGCCTGAGTTATCCGTATATATATAGCGCACCCTCTTTCCAAAAAGTGCTAAACTAGAAAAAAAATAATAAACTTAACAACAAAATACAGATATGATTCAATTCAAGTTAATAAATAATCAAATAATACATATAGTGAATTAATCAAAAACAGAACTTCAGCATGATCGAATTCATTGGATATGCTCAAAATATTGTCTTTTATATTGCACAATTCTTTGATACATATCGCAGTTGCATTAATTTCTTCAGATGTTGTGTTACAAGTGAAATATGATTGACTCAGCATGATTCGACTGTTAAAACCAACAGAGGATCGACTAAAGGGAAGAGAGTCAATAAATAGCCAAACTAGTCTATCATTGCTGACAGAACAGCTGAAATGAAGTATTAAACCGATGTAATAACTGAAGGGAATTTATGATAATTCGCTAAAGAAGGAAGTGTGATACAATGAGTACCACAATCAAATCTACCAGATGCGCTAACTCTATATGCATGTTGAGAAAAGTTGACACTTTCATGACCCAAGCAGGGCTCCGCTAACTTGCAATGTACAGTGGACCTTTTAATATTGCAATAAGCTAACCCAAGAAACATTGCAGTAGGCCACCAGACAGTCAAAGAGCGTCATAATTAGCCATTTGTGAAACAATAAAAAATAGGTAAATAAACAAAATCAAAATAATAATCAATTAAACAAATGCATGCTTTAAAAGCCACAATGACCTTGACCTTCAATCAACTTCATTTAAAATCGGGATTTTGAAAGAAGTGTATGTATAATATAATTATACTCTGCAAATTCCAACGTGCATAATCATTGAGCTAATATAAAAGATTACTCAAGAACTGTGCATCTAAGGGCAGTAGTAGTGGTTTTAAAATTATATTAATGAAGTTTCCATCCCTGGTATTTAGCCAAGGGTATTGCTGCAATGAGCTCTTGTTATAATTAGTGGGATAAACATTTTCAGCACGCTAATATATGGAATCTGCTCCGTGTTAAATCGTTTAACCTTGCAAGACCAAAATAATTTTAATGATCTAATTTTGTTATTCGTGGAATGGCAACGCCAGTGATTCACATTCCTCTCTGAACATTTTTAATGTTGCATGTTCAGCGTGCACCATTGCAACGATAACTTTGAATGTCTGCTTGTCTTAGTAAATTGATTTTATTTGAAATTATAACATAATCTATCTATTATAATCTATTATCATAATCTATCATAATCTATTATCATGGCATTTAACAACGTGAAAAAAGAAGAGAAGAAAATGACAAGTTTGTCATGAATGGATATGAACAATTGTAGAGACAATCAATCATGGCAGCATCAGTTTCTTTTCTTCTTCTTTTTCTTCATTGGCATCTTCTCGTTTTCTTTCGCACCGATCATAAGTAGAGGCACGAACAACGGACATCCAAAGAGGACTTGTCCTATGAGAAATGCAGCAGGCCGATCCAGGCCCCAGGTATCCGGGAGCTGACCCAGGTACAAGAGAGCCACAAAGACCCCAAGTACAGACAGGGTGCACCATAAATACGCTGTCAATGCTCCGCATACCATGCTGGATTTCTCGTATTTTGTGATGCCAGCATCACTTGGCCATTTGATGGCGGCGTAGAAGAGAGGAGGCAGTACAAACACCGACATAT
>KB309404.1:0-19748 GCA_000328365.1 Capitella teleta
AAAGCACTTAACTTCTGCTTGAGGTTCTAAGCCAGCCACCAACCTTGTGTCCTTGAGTAAAGCACTCAACTCCTGCTGGAGGTTCGAAGTCAGCCACCAACCTTGTGTCCTTGGTTAAAGCACGTAACTCCTGATTGAGGTTCGAAGTCAGCCACCAACCTTGTGTCCTTGGGTAAAGCACTTAACTCCTGCTGGAGGTTCGAAGTCAGCCACCAACCTTGTCTCCTTGGGTAAAGCACTTAACTCCTGCTGGAGGTTCGAAGTCAGCCACCAACCTTGTCTCCTTGGTTAAACACTTAACTCCTGCTGGAGGTTCGAAGTCAGCCACCAACCTTGTGTCCTTGGTTAAAGCACTTAACTCCTGCTGGAGGTTCGAAGTCAGCCACCAACCTTGTGACCTTGGGTAAAGCACTTAACTCCTGCTTGAGGTTCGAAGCCAGCCACCAACCTTGTCTCCTTGGGTAAAGCACTTAACTCCTGTTGGAGGTTCGAAGTCAGCCACCAACCTTGTCTCCTTGGGTAAAGCACTTAACTCCGGCTTGAGGTTCGAAGTCAGCCACCAACCTTGTCTCCTTGGTTAAAGCACGTAACTCCTGCTGGAGGTTCGAAGTCAGCCACCAACATGTCTTGGCAAATTTCGTGAAACTCACTTACAAGATGTTTTTTTGGCAAACAGGAATATTAGGATAAACCCCTAGTTTTGCCATGCAATATTCACCACATTATTCACACATTAACACTTTGAATTACAGGAAAACGAGTCTATACCAACCCATCTTCCCCAAACGCTCACTTAGTAAAAATAAGACGCACGCATCTTGTGTCAGCTCATAGCGGTGCTTTAGTTTGCCAATCATTTATTACTGACACTGAATTGATTGATTGAATTGCAGTATGTAATAATCCTATTCTAAGCAGGATTCTTTCGGATGATAAATGAAATCGAATGAGAGCGCAGGCACTGAAACCATCCGTGATTTCACTTCTTGAGGCTGGAACCTTGGCAAAGTTTGAGCATCCAGCATCTTCAAGGTTATCATCCCATTCAAATCAACGAGACTGAATGCAGGTTGACAATTTTAAGGCCAAAAAAAATTAACTCTCACCGAGACACAAGCCTTTTGGGGCTAAGAGCCGTCAGCCAATAAACATGCTTCTTAGTGTCAATGTTGTTTTTTGATGTATGATTTTGGAGATTCAGAATCATGAGTGTTACCGACACTTTTTCATACACAATATTGCCAACTGAGGTGATCAGGGGCCGATTCCCGAAAGAAACTTAAGTGGTGAAACGAAGTTCAGGAGGAGTTAAGTTGACTAAAACGATTCCAGAAACAAACTTAAGTCCTCTAGACCCTGCAAAACTTAAGTGACCTCTCCACCTGACTTAAATCAAACTTAGTGAATTCAAGATGGCGCCGATCAGAAGACGCCGGATTAATGCTATGGTCATAATGGTGCCAATACCTAGAAGGAGCCTTCCAGACAGGAGCAATGCTCTGGAAGGCGTTATGGAAAAGAAAAAAAAAAAAAAAAAAAAAAAAGACCGTTATGACTGTAAAACGAAAAAAGAGCACTTGTTGCGTTGTGATTAGGAATCAACGACGCTATACATTCACATTTCGCGTTTGTGATGCTTTTATTTTTGATAAAGTTTTGGAAAAATCATAAACAATTGATAAAAGTCATTTTGCAAGGTTCGTTTACCACTGATCAAATTTCCCGCCATGTCTTATACATTCCTTGGCAGATAGCCAAATCCGGCTTACGCTACTTAAGTTCAGCAAAAATGTGATTGTGGAATCAACTTAGCTTGAAAATTAAACTTAACGCCTGGGGGACTTAACTTGAGTCCCAAAATCTGAAATCGGCCCCTGCAATATGAATTGATGCTATATTGAATTTCTCTTTGGATTCTCCACTTGTGGGTGTGTGGTGTGAGTACATGAGAATGCGTGAAGTCGAACCAGAAACCCAAAGAACCATGGGGCCGATTCCAGAAAGAAACTTAACTTTGGGACTTAAGTTAAGTCCTCCAGGCTTTAAGTTAAGTTTTCAAGTTAAGTCGATTCCACAAACGCATTTTTGCTGAACTTAACCTAAGTAGCGTAAATCGGATTTGGCTATCTGCCAATGAACGTATAGACATGGCAGGAAATTTGATCAGTGGTTAACGAATCTTGCAACATGACTTTTATGAATTGTTTATGATTTTTTCCGAAACTTTATCGAAAACGAAAGCATCACAAACGCGAAATGCGAGTTTATAGCGTCGTTGATTTCTAATCATAACGCAACAAGTGCTCTTTTTTTTCCGCTTTACAGTCATAACGTTTTTTCGTTTTTTTTTTCATAACGCTTTTTTTCATAACGCTTTTTTTAATTTTTTTTAAATTTTTTATAACGCCTTCCAGAGCATTGCTCCTGTCTGGAAGGCTCCTTCTATGTGTTGACACCATAGCATTAATCCGACGTCTTCTGATCGCACGATCTTGAATTCATATCAGCCAAGCACTACATGTATATTTCTTCCGTACTTAGGGATTCCAGAAACACATTTTTTTTCTGCAGTAATCAGCTGCATGAGCATCGTAAATTAGGTAATTGTACTATATTATAAACTATAATATAAATATTCAACAATCTAACTCAGCAGGATAACATGTGAAACTTCTTGTTGTAAAGTAACTCAACAATCTAACACCTCAGGATGACTTAATCCATCCGCGAGGCCAAATTCACAATATGACACTTTATCTATATATAATATCTCTGTGTAAAGGTCTACACTGGGGCGATGACGCCGCCGGTTTCCCGAGAAAATAAGAGCGTCAAAGCAAAACATTATCGATGTTTTCATGAATATTCTCACACTTTTCGAGGTCAATATTATCATGCTGTGTCGCATTTCACTAAATACACAGAGAGAAACACTAAAACATTCATTTTTTAGTTGAAGTAGCGATCTATCATGATTTTCACTCACAATTTTTTTTTCTCTCATCATACTTACTAATTATAGGGATGGGGAACTGAATTTTAAGTGATGTTCTTTTGACTCATAGCACCAATTGATAGCATCCCGTGCCAAAAACACCATGCCTGGATGCAAGCTTAAGGAAATAATGCATTCCGAATATCGGGGTTAGCATTGGGCCTATGGGAGAATGGCTTCCATTACGAAGTATAGGAGGCAAACGTCAGCTGAGGGCTTGCCGTGATTGGTCCCGTTCTTCTCGTGAAGCTATCGATTTCAGCCAATCAGAGCAGATCATCTTCGCCATAAAAGGACATCTTTGTTGTTTACGAAACGAAAGCAAAGCGCATGCGTGGCTGACCTTTTCACTGTTTCAGGATGAGAAACATGGTAGGTGTCCTAGAAAATCGCTTGTTAAAATAATAAAAATAGCGAAAAATATTTTTTTTTTTTTTGCACCTGACTGGTGGCAAAATGATTATTCTATCTATTTCCGAAAAGAAAATAAAAAAATATCCAGGGGTTTAGTCGCAGGACACGCTGATATGACGAGGCCCATTGTAAAAGATGGGGAACTCGGTGTTTCATCACAGCTCCTGACGTCACGCCTAATTAGCAATATATCTCCCGCGAAATCGTTAGTGATGATATTCCGTGTGTGGGCCAGGCATAGGAATCATTTTTGGTGCATCAAATAACGACTCAAAGTCCATTTTTAACCAGTTCTCCTTCCCTTAAAGATATTCCTACAGCACTTAAAGCCAAATAACGGGAAGCGCTTATTAGGGGTTTTTATTATTAGTTTAACCATTTTCACATGCAATACTGCCATTAATTAATAAGTAGAGCGTATATGAAAATCATTAAATAGGCATAAAGGCGACCTCCCCTCGCGATCCAAGGAGAATCCATTCCCACCCATCCTGTGACGTCAGGAGACTGATATCCCATGATGCCTTGCGCTAATCTGAATTCGCGATAATGTCGGACGTTTCGCTTTCTGCAGGCAGTGATGAAGAATGTGAGATATTAGTTGGAATGGTACATGATCGCCTCCCACGAGAGTACGCCCATCAACCAATAAGGATTGTTGAATCTGAAACGTCAGATGAAAATCATTCAATGATTCAATGAGTTCTGCATAATATAGTACTTACAGCTTGTGCATAATCATAACGCTTTTTCCTTTTCTTTCCAGTTTTCACCTTTCTATAATCTTGTATATCTATTTGTACGAATAAATATTATAATTATTATTATTAGCAACTGAATCGAACTAATTGGAAGTCGCGCAAGCAACTTCCGATGATTTATACTAATTATAATCTCGTGAATAACTCTGTAAAAGAAAATTCGAGAGATAGACTCCATTGCTGATGGCCTGCCTTGCGTCTGGACATCCTGAAGCGACCTCAACTCAGCAGGATTGCCGGTTGCTCTCCTCCTCCGTGATCGACGGTTCATGTATGTGGGGTATGTTCTGTGATGTGGGGTTACAAGTATGTTGATTAATACTTGACATCATAGATATGCTTTCAACTCATCTCGCTGATTTGTCCTGGTAGACTACACTCACCATGCATGACCATTATGCGATGTGTATAACATGGACATAATTATTATCTCATTAACATAGGCGTTAATTATTTTGCCAATAATAAGTACATAATTATAATGGTCAACCGATAAAATTGTTGATTATTCAGAACCTGCATCTTTCTCGATTTGGTGACATCCTAGGACACACTAGACGATTTGGAAAAATTTGACACAAAACAGATGATTACGTAACGATACAGCTACTAGTATAGCGTTTCTCAATGTATAACTGTGTCGCAAGCCGTCGTTTTCGGGATCCGTGCCACACTTACCTTGGATGTCAATGATCTGGCATTGAATCAGGCTCTTTGAGGCAGGTATTGTTGGAGTTATCCTCTCTAATCCACTATTAATTAGAATATATCACCTCATCATGCTAGACATTTGAGTTGTACAAGTAGTTTTGGGCTATTATTACATTGGACACAAGAGATATCATTAACGAGTATCTGTTTGTTTAATATATGAAGAAGCAACAGGTGACGCAATATCCACGGTTGGAACAATCTTTTAATTGACACAGTAAAAGAACGCAATTAAGTCAATGCACTAAATAAATAACGAATGAATGCATATTCCACAATTAAATTAAACACGAAATTAAATAATAATTTGATACGCATACATAAAAGGTCGTAGAGCCCGCATCTACAATTTGAGGTTATGTAATGAACGCACCAGCGTCATCGGAAACAAATACAGTTTTAATGAAACAATATACATTTATTATTATGATGCATTTGTCGATGTCAATAATCATAATGCAGCCTATGTGAGTTTAACCTCTTTAACTCATGAATATCCAAATGATACTTCTTATTATCGATACGCGATAATGAGATGGACATTAATTGACAACCTAGCATGGGATATACTTAAGGCCAATCGTCCACATAAAGCTATTGCATTAAAACAAATAGTTTTTATTCGCGGAATTAAACCTTGAAGCTGCTTATAACAAGAACGACCAAAGTGTCGATTTCACGCGTTGTTTGCGTGCACTCGCATGTGCCTGTTGAGGTTGCCCGACTGTGAGAATCGAAGCAGACAGAGTTTGCACTGGTAGGGTTTTTCCCCAGAGTGTATGCGCAAGTGCTTGGTGAGGGTGGACGAATCAGAAAAGGCCTTCTTGCACATGCGGCAGCGGTAAGGTCGCTCGCCCGAGTGCGTCCTCATGTGAGTCGTGACGGACGAACTTTGCGAGAAACGCCGTTCGCAAATCATGCAACGAAACGGCTTCTCTCCGCTGTGCGTGCGGATGTGCGCCGTCAGGTTGGCTGCTTGCGAGAAAGACTTGGTGCACGTCGAGCAACGGTACGGCTTCTCTCCCGAGTGAGTCCGCATGTGTGTCTTGAGCGTGCTTGGCCTGGCGTACGTCTTACCGCAGATGCGACAGAGGTTAACCTTTCCGCTCTCGGATCCAGGTCGAACGCTGGCAGCTGCAGCCGCCGCCGCCTTCCGTCGCATGCTCAGAGCACTGAAGTTGTAGAACTTGGGTTTATATTCGGGTGGTTTGTACAACATGTCTTTGCATGCACCGAATGCTGGCGACCGCAGATCCGCGGAGAACGAGTACGACGAGGTGTACGCTGCTGGGTTCTGCATGCTGTAGTTGGGCGACGAGTACTGCTGGTTCTGTGAAGGATGTAGCGTGGGTGAGTACTGGGAGGCGTGGGGAGGGGGCATGGGGGTCGGGTGGGGGCTCCACTGCTCCATGGAGGGCGTGCAGGGGAGGTTGCCGTTGAGCGGCATTCCTACATTCATGCTCATCGAGACGTTGACGGACATCGAAGGGAACATGTTGGACGGCGTCTGCCCGTGCGACGGAGAACCCTGGGGCACCTGCTCGGAGTAGGCGCCGCTTGGGTACTGACCACAGGCGGACGGGTAGCCGCTCAGGTGGCCGCCCGGGGGAGGGGGAGGCGGCGCCCCTTGGCAACTGTAGAAGCTAGAGTTGTGCATGGAGGACGGCGGGTGCGGGGCTCCGTGAGACGACGGGAAGTGGTGCGCGAATGCCCCCGGGCTGAGGGGCGCCTGCGACGGGTGCACGACGGCGTGTTTGAGGGATAGCAGGGCGTCAGCCATTCCGTGTCCACCCTCCTTCTCTTTGGTCAGCGAGAGTTCTCTGGGGAAACAAAGCAGAACCATCAAAGGTTGACCACCGACGGCGGCGTTGAAGCGCTGTTACGGCGCATTGGCCGCGCGGACATCGCCCGATTGGACAGGCGTGCGGTCAGCGCACTTTCATGGCCTGAAATGGATCAGAGAAGCGAGGAGCGAGGAAGCAGTGCCGCTTCGTGGGGGGTCCGCTAAGAACATCAAAAGAATCTATTGTCAATTGGGTCTGAGTGACTGGCCATCTTTCCAATGGGGCTCATGTATATATATTGAGGTCATTGCTTATTTCTACTCTCGTGGTCATTATTATTCATGTGTAACTTAAGGAAAATAAGTTTCGTTCTGGCCCTCTGTTAGTTTGGGTATGACTGCAGTCCCCGACGCCGCTTGCATGCGAAAAATGCGATCATTCAAAATTCTACGGAATTCATTTTTTCAAAGCTCTTTACTACATGTATTTTTTATTTTTTATTTTTATTCTTTTTACTTCTTTCTGGTTTATATGTTTTAAATCGTCGCTTATTCTTGGCTTGTGTGGATGCATTCTGAGTGCAGCTGTGCAGCTTTGATGTTCAGCAAAATTTCATGAAACATATTTCATAAACATACACTGTATTTGCATTGATTCGATGTCCTTGTATTTATACAACAAAGTCTGCGTGGCGTCAAAGGAATTATAATCCTTTATTCGCCATCAGAACCCCCAATAATTCGGCATCATTCAAGGCCATGCAGAAAGCACATTTCGTGCCCGTGCAACCCGCTATATACTCCACACTTGACCACCTTGAGATGCGGTTTCAATACCAATACAGTTTTTGCGCGGGACAGCACAACTTATCTTGATGTTGATTCAATTTAAAGCTGTATGCCACAATTACCTTCACAGAGATTCAAATAATTTCAAAATAAAAACTGAGATCTCGATGTAATAATTGATATTTAATATTGGCGTAAACGTTGTTGACCTATCACCCCAGAATAGAGTGGTCTACACGGATTTCGTTAGCAGACGTGACATGCTGACTGCAGGACTGAGCCCTGCGATAGGTCGCCTCGATTATACTGTGATCATTAAACCCGATTTCTCAGTGTTTACTCCTTGGCTCTCGACTTACGCAACTCCTTCTGTTCAAGTCTTTTTAGACGCAATGTTCGGGCAAATAACTTGAGTTAAAACTCAATTATTTGATGGCGAATAAACAAAACAGGTTTTTACACGATGTTTCCCTAGTAGCTGTGTATGACTTGGACGCGTAAAGGTGGTCAAGACCAAGTATTGTTAGGATTTACTGAAGGTGTGATATATTCCTATATGGACTGATGACGCATTCATGAGTGGATCTGGATGTGAATGCAAATTATGCCAAATCAAAAACTTGAACATATATGAAGTAATGCTTCATATTTCAAAAGCGCATCAATGACGTATAAGAATCGGTCCATTATGTATAATTGTAAGATCCTTTTTTTTTTTTTTGCAAATATCCGATTTAGCACTAATATATATCATCCAATTTGACCTCATGGCAATTTGGTTTGCATGTACACCGGCTTAAATGCGCATACCGTATACGAATACGCAATTTCACATGTTTATCATTGCAGCAATTCTCGTGATGCAATCGTGTGACTCACTTGTAATGCGGAGGCGCACATCCGGACGGGAATCCGAAGATATTCGGAAGAGGTTCCATGTCGACGGTTGCTAATGGAAACGTTCCGCTCATTTCCATGTCGACGCAGGCTCGCATCGCCGACGTCGTCTGCGGCGACGTGGATGACGGAGAGGACGAGGTAAGGTGCATCTCAGAGCGAGGAGGCAGCCGCGCCCCGGGAGAGAGGGGGCGCCAGGAGGCCTCTCCCTGGGTAGGCCCCGGGGAGGCGTCCGGCGGAGGTGGGGCCGGTAAAGGGTGGTAGCAACCGGCGCTCTGACCGGCGGATGAAAAGGAAAGGTGAGGGATGTAGCAACCACCTTCCATCCTGAAAAGTAGTAATAATTTCGTTTGAGAAATATGACGAAGAAATATGAATGAATTAAAACTGAGCACATCTGTAACAATTCACAATTGTAAATGAGCACTTTCTCTCAAACGAGAGTCCGAAAGAAAAAAGAAAAAAACAAAACAAAAAGGGAAAAGGAATCGGGAGCATTTTGGTAATTCCACAATTGACCATATACTCCAAGCAGTGACCGTCCAATTACATACGTCCGTTGAAATCTACCTGTGTCTTTGTTGTCCGTCTGTCCATTTCGGCGGTACCTGACTGAGATCCAACGACAGATGCACGTTGAGCGTCGCTGCGGACTGGCAGCAGTCAGCTTCCATGTTTTCATGTGACATGTACGCCGGAAAACGGAGACAGAGAGCAGGAGCAGCAAAGTGAGACACTTACCTAAGTGACTTATAAGGCTGTAGAGCCTAAACAAATGAGGAGGATCTCTGCCGATCCGCTCTAAGGCTTCTAAATGGTATATTAGCCGCGCAGGTTGGCGTCAGCTTTTGAAAGTTTTCACTGCCAGACTCAGCGCTCGATCCTCGACGCGGGGCAGCAGCGGCACAACATTCGCCGATTTGGTCATCCGGAAATCTTGTTTCATCAGATTTGATCTCAGCGGGTTCTCGTCAGATGAGGAGCTTCAGCGCAGAGAGCGAAGACTGCAAAGGCATCGCGCCCACCGACTTATAATGCCCTACAAGTCACTCGAACCCTGCGTCGGTACGCCGCGTGCGTTCTGCCTTTCGACGTGCGATTCGCGTTCTCTGGCTTTGAGGCGAACGGCTTCGCTGATCGAATTAGACGCGGAAATGAGAAGAAGAAGAAAACTAACTCTGAGAAGCGCTGGCTTCCGGTTAGAGCTATGTTACGCCTCGTCTTCTTGAATTCGCCGTTCGCACTTGGTCTGTTAAACCTCGAGATGACTTCTCGGTCGATTTCTGTGGATGGATAAATCTCCTATTTGTCTTCGATTTGCCAAATGAAGGCTCTCAGCTGGAGCATCCTTCTAAATGCACTTTTTAATTTGCACTCGCAGTTCGGATATCTTCAGCGAGTCACATGACCATGGGCCGCGCCAAGCGCTACATCGTCCAATCAGCGCCGACTCCGTGACGTCAGAGGGCGGGAATTGGGAAGAAGGGGCGCGGCGAGGGAAGCGCCGGGGGAGGAGGAGGCTGAACGCCAGGTAAAACGCCTTTCCTTCGATGCGACAGGATGCAGATCACTCAATTCCTAGAATGGGGCGATGAATTAGACTTCCGATGAAGCACCGAGCACAACTGCATCAGTGTGTACATAATTGTACCTGTGCGCATGCGTGGCTTCTCCAAGAAGACCCCTCGCAGTAATATTCTGCATTCTTCTATCTTTTCAATCGTTCTGATTTCGCTGTCTGTGGAAATTTGATGAATTTATATAGTTATGTGCTGCTTTTGAATTATGCAACGTTCCCGCTTGAGAATTCGAAATAATCAGCAGATCCGTGTTCGCTTTCTGCTTTCGTCAGTTCGATCGAAGGAGTCGTCACCAGTCGCTTTAACTCTTCTGGTTGCAGTCACCTTTACTAGGAGATTCTTCGATTACTAAATTATATTGAATGATATTTTAGATATTCCGAGTCTCGTAAAGTCGCCGTATATCATGGTATATGTATTACTGAAGAAATTACTCCGACCACAATAGTATCCCCTGCAAATTTTAAATCGAATCTTATTGTTTTGGTGTATTACTCACGCAAATAATATTATGCAATCTATGTACTTTATAGCAACGACGGCGTCAACCCCAGCGTCGTACGAAAGAACAGCCTCGTCTTGCCATTGGCTACTCGCAGGTCACACAGTCACGTGATTTGGGAGTCCATGCCGACTGTCCGTATCCATACATGTGCAACCAATGCTCCTTCCAACACGAAGTGCATGTACACGTATAGATATCAACTCGAGTCGCCTATCGTTAACCCCGACCCTTCATCCCTGGAGAAAAAAAAAAGCTTTTTTGTTTGTTCATTTCATTTCATTTATTTATTTTTTATTTATTTATTTTTATTTTATTTTTGGCGATGAAATTATTGTGAACTTTGACCTTGTGAGTGGGGCATCAGAGCCCCAAAGGGACGAAATGAAAAGAGCGTCGTCTTTTCAACTTGACAATTACATTTTCATTTGTTTTCCTGGTTCCAGTGGTGGCTATTATTAGACTATTTTTCAGGCAAAGTTATGTCCATTTCAATGTGTCAATTTCATTCACTCAGGATTCTCAAAAATACAAGTACAAAACCGACGATGAATTCTTCGATCTGATTGGTTATATTAATTGTTTTTATTGTAAATATTTACAAACGTACACCTCGCGGCCAATTAGCAAGTATTCGTAATTTCGGCCGAAACTCTCGCTCTTGACCAAAGAAACGCACACCACAACGGGCGCTTCATTCGCACCACCAAATTGTTGACCAAATTTCAGAAATAAAAAAGGTTTTAGATAATTATTTTTCTTCAAACAAGGACAAGAGATCAAACGTGAAATCCACATGCTCAATATCGGGTGTGTGTCTATCTCTATCGCCTCCACTCATTTCGTGCATCTCCTGCACCATCTCGGAATCCCGGACTCTCGTCTGTGAAGAGAAGGCTTCTTTACTTATGTATAAAATAGGGCCAATTTCTTGTGCAATCGCGTCCCCTAGAGACGACGATGAGGCTTCTAAGCATTCCGGATTGGGCCTCTGAGACCCGAATCTCCGTTCCTGAACATAACTATCAGTCGGTTGTGGCTTCCTCGTGTTCCACGTGCTGCTGAAATGGCTGTTTTGCACCTGTCCTGGATGTGCGCTCGCTGTTCTTACCCGTCTCTTCTGCATGGTCATCCAGTCACCCAGCAATGGGCTGGGGTACGACGACTGTTCAGAACATGATTCTATAAGTTTCATTCCTCGACCCAGAAGGCTTCTGGATAGCTCTCTTTGAAGCGCTGTTAGCCGTCCCATGGCAATATCTCAATGCTTTCGTGGACAGAATCCACAGGGGTGTCTCTCATGTTCATTTCACGACTCACTGTTGTCTACTGCTCGTGTGAGTACTCAAAATGAAGGTTACTAGAATATTGGTAAATGAATTGTCCACACACGCACACCCATTATTGTTTCCACACTTATGCATGTGGCATTTGGAAGAATCATGTTTGTTTCTCATAATGCGTTAATTGGTGATTTCCATGGTTGATTTCCTTTTCTGTTCACTTACTCAATCATTCAATCAATCAGCTTAGTGCTAATTATTCCTAATGCCAGTCGTGTGCTGCGGATGTCACCTGTTTTTCGTGGCTGTCAATGCCATTAGCTTTTTACCTGCCTGCCCGAAAGACGACCATCGTCCGAGGGATTTGATTTCCCAGATAACGCCCTCTCACTCCTCTGACCGCCTCGGGCGACACGGAATGGTCACGTGACCCAATGCGCACGCTCCGATGCCGATCTGTTTTACAACAATGAGATCACTCCGCACCGAAGCGGACGGTTGTTTGGTTTGGAGACGAACCCTTTCCTTTGAAGGCTGAGCATCCTGAGTGCTAATATTTTGCAGCAGATCCGTGTTCTGAAAAGTCTCTTAGGTAACATTGCTATAATCCTTCTCAGGTGGGCAGAGTGAGAGACGTTACATCGTTGAATGCGCGCGCAAGGCGACAATCTAAAAGCGAGTGGAAGAAATCGACTCCTTTTATGTCGGGTTTGGTTTCGTGATTGCTTGATACTCGAGAAAGTGTGTTGCTAAGCAACGGAGCAATACCGCGAAACGCGTGTGATTTGTGTAATGAGATTGTTTTGAAGTTGTGGTAAGATAGATTTATTGGGTGTCGGTCTTCATCAGGCATCGCACGAGTAATTTGCGAGGGAGAGAAAATGCCACATAATTTACAGGTATAATACGTGAAAATGGTTAATTGTGTTATTTCTGTACCAAGTACACGATTAAAAACGTAACTCACTAGCAGGTAAAAAAAAAAAAAAAAAAAAAATACTCAATCAATAAAAGCGAATTCTGATTACGCCTCGAAAGGAAGCTAAAACATTACAGAATCAAATTGACTGATCAAGTCAAGGAGAATAATATAGCAAAGTAGTGTAGCAGATACAATGGCGACAAATATGTCTTCCTGTGAGAGACAATCTCTTGTTGCGGACCGTGATCGCCATGGCAACGCCTCTCGAATGCAAGTGAGGATGACACAAAAGCGTGGAATCGATCAATTGAACATTGAAGATAAATAAGATGGAACTTATCCGGCACTCAAAATAATGAACTCTGCATCCTCTGTTTCTCCGTTCCACTACAAACCGCGAGTCATCTCTTCATCTCGCGAAATTGAACATGATTATTTTTGTCTAATCTGAGCGATCCCATTTCGTCTTGAGTCTTCCTAATTATCTGAATCCCGGCAAAGTGCGATTAAGACTTCCTTATCCCTCTGAAGTTCTGTGCGCAACTGCGTCTTGAATTCAATCGATCGATCAGCGGGCGTGGAATTTCAAAGTCACTTCACTTGATCTTTCGAGTATTTTACAAAATAAACATCAAGCTGTGACGCCGTGGTGAACGATGGTCCTGCCCGCCCGGGGGTAGCTTTGTGCCGGTCCGTCCCCCGGGCGGGAGGGCGGGCGTTTTTGCGGTCCTAATTTGAGCGAAATACGAACTGATTTTTGCTCGTTGAGCGCCTCGCTGCGGGGGGTCGTATTAGGTGCGATTCAATCCGGACGTCACGTGACCGGCACGCGCTGTTGCTTAGCGATGAATCGGGAAAAACTGAGCCAATGATGTCATCGGGACATCTTCATGAAGACGGGGGAAGCTTTTATTTGGGAGCAAGAAGGCGGAAAGGGACGATCGCTCGCTTAGAGGGAAGATGCTTAATTTGCAAATGATCCCCATCACACCTTCTCAAGCATCGATTGATTTGGCAGGTGACAAAATAGGAGGTTGTTTTGGCAGGTTTCGTGTTGGGCGAAGAAGAAGAAGGAAAATTATGGAGAATTAAGAAGAGATTATTAATCACGCAATTTGGTGTTTCATGAGCCGCGAAGACGAAGAAGAATATGTGAACGGAAATAATAATTGATCAGGTCTCTTTTGAGTGACATGTATTCAGTGTATATAGGATTGTACCTCTGTTTTGTTCACATCGACCACAACTTGATTTGTGGGAATAAATAATTATGTTATGGTGTGCATAATGCTCACTGTATTGATAGTAATATACTATCACTGCTTCATACTTACGATGTCATATTAAAAAAAAAAATAAAAAAAAAATAAAAAAATAAAAAGTGGGAAAAAAACGTGAAAAAAAAACGAGAGAAAAAAACGTGAAAAAAAGCTCATAAATAATGAGCGGAATGTATAAAAATGTATTAAAAATGTATATTACAGCTTCATTCGTATAATATTATCTTATACGATGTCAAATTGGAAAGAATTGGGGGAAAAAGGAAAAATGGAGAAATGAACCCAGAAAGAATTACGCGTGATATGATGAATAATTATATGAAATGCATGAATAACAATTTCGAATAATATTATGTAGTTATATTACAATGTATATACTTGAATTAAATGCACATCATTGATAAATGTAAAGCATGCATAACGATAACGCTTGTTCATCTAACTTCGCTATGTTGTTCATTCCACTCAACATAAACATCGAGGTCGTCGCGAAGTTCAAACGACCCCAAAGACCGATTCGTGACGAGAGGAAGCCGAATGGAAGCCCAGCAGTTGCTGAGGCATCCCGGGTGTGTTTGAGGCGCACAATACGTGTACACATTGTACAACTGTGTACATACAGCGCCTTTGTCGCTGGGATTGAGGCACACCTGACTTACCTGGGAGCAGCAATCCTTAGAAGTGCTGTCTCATTCGCTGCTAGCGAGGGAGGCCATAGCAGTCCTGACAAACGGAATTAAATGAAGCCGGAACAAGTCCGGATATTGCTGCCGCCATCCACGCCATTCGCCGATCCTGAGATGGAACATCGGGAGATGGGGAAGAGTATTTCGGATTAAGCCGCAGTCAACAAGATATGATGTGACGAGTTGCTGCTTGTTACATAAGAAGATGTGGATTACTTGTAACTCCATCGCGTATATAAAAGTAATCAGTACTGCAATGCAGATATTTCCATCATATACTCAACCGCGATATTGTTGTTGATGACACCTCACGCATGCGCTGTAGTTCCGGCAGCACCTGACGGAGCATGGTCGAATTTCAACCAATTCAGAACCAATGAAAGATCCTGACCTCTCCCCAACGTTTGAGTTAAAACTGGCCAATGGTCACAACGCCTCTCCCCCCTGCCTCAGTGATGTCCACATCGGAGGCATCATCCATTTATACTCCCATCAATCTATGTACTTCATTAAAATTCAACACAATTCCATGATATATATTTGCCATAGAAAGTTCTAAATGGACAAACCCTGGATTTAGTTTAGTGATTGCAATGATTGTTATGAATCCAGCCACAAAGACCGTACCGGAAGCAATCGACAAACTACACTTTCCGCTTCCGGTTAATGCACTTGATAGTTCATGATGCGGAGCAAATTTCGATGGCGAATTGCGACATCGCTATAGTGTCTTCAAAAAATATCGGATAACTGAAACACCGCGATGGTATGTGATGTCTGACCCTCGGGTTTTACCTTCCTTAATCATTAATCATCAGCGCTCGCAGTGCGAGAGATATCTCCGCCGTGGGGCTTTTACCTGCATGGCTACTATGTGGCGCCCTTCCCTCCGGTGGGTGGTGACATGCAAGTCACAAGGACGTCAGCATGGCAGTCCACACAAATCGAATATCCGTTCCTCAGTGTAGTAATACAATTCGCCTTATTGTGCCCCCCAAAGAAGTTATCCTTCTTATTGTGATAACACCTCGTACCATGCCCATCTACTATACTGACGTTCTTCGGCTCTTTGCAATTCCTCTCGTGTCTTACGCATATATCAAATGTACATATTTCGCTAGCGATTTTAAGAAAAATATGCTTAGCGTTATTTTCCTATCTTGGTCATACTGATGACATGCTGGCATTTCTCCCGTTTCTATTTCGCTGGCGCCCGTATCACCCGAATGTGAAACCCCGATCACTCACTCACTATATTGTTTCTATTTCATCACAGAAAAATGTTGTTGTTTTTTTTTTAATGTTTTTTGGGGTTTTTTTTTATAACAACAATCGACCATTTTTGACGGACATTTCGAGGTTGAAGGAGAAATAATCTACTACTACTGCTTGCATGAGACTTGCTATAAACAGTTGCCCAAACATTTCACCTTTGCAATGAAGCAAAAATAGTTCTGAGTGTGAATAAACCAAATCGTCAATTTCGGCAAAATACTCTTCTTCTTCTTCTTTTCCCAGTCAGTATTACAAAGTAATTAAGCCTTTGCATTAACCTTAATATTTCTTCCTTTTTCTTTTCAGCACCTTCACATTTTCATATTATTTTGAGAGATAATGTTGGCTCTTAGTGCACCAAGAGCACGTTTTTTCACGGATGTAGTGCCGTTGTAAATATTTATTACAGGACCTGATTAATGTTATTTTTCCTAAGTCTATCTCCGTTACAAACTTACAACTTGCCGTTTTTTCTGTGGATCTTCATATTTAGCCATGTCGTCAATGAGTTCAGCGCTGATCGTACTTGCGATGTGTTCCAATTTTGGTGAGTACAAGTTTTGATGCCTGATCATAAGTGTGTATACTTTATTTCCATTAATGAAAATAATTAAAAATGAAATTGAAAGAAAATGACATCAAATAATAATAATATCGTATAAAATGTGAGATCGGGAAAGTCTTAATCAGTACGGATGCCACTGTACATGCAACCAATTACAGTGGAATTTTATTAACAGGACATCTGAACGCAGACACCCTGCAATGTTACCAATGCTCATTCTTTGAGTTGGAAAGCGAGCATCCTCTGCTCGGATTCATCGTGAGATTAATCAACAAGGTGTCAAACAAAAACTGCAAACTGGAATCTGACATCGACAATGTTAACATCCGGAGCTGCCCACCGCCCGGCACAGATGAGGTCACCAAGTGCGTCAACATGAAAGGAGAAGTGAATGCAAAGATAAATGCCATCTTGTTCAGTGAGTTAACATTTTGTGTTTGCAGATTATACCCCCAACAAATGTCCGCGGATCAATCAGATCATTGCTCAGGTCGAACATGTTATAACGCAGGGAAAAACGCCACTTATCCAAAAAGTCCATTATCTTATGAGGGTTATGTTATGTCGTCATTTGCACCAGATTTTAAGTGCAAGTCGGTCGGTACGTAGTCAATCACAAGTACAATTAGGCAATCGTCGCCTCGCATAAGCAGTCAATAGGCTACGCTCAACCAATCAGCGAGTCTATCACACTTGTGCAATGACTTTGAGCCAATCAAATCCAACGTACAAAGAGCAGGACCTTTGACCTTTATATTTTCTTGTTTTGATTGGTTATCAAATGATTGCTTTTATCCGATGATATTTCAGGCATGTTTCAGATGTTTTTCGGGCATAATAACGATTGATTTCTTGTAGAGTAAGATTTAAAGTCTGCTCTGATCAAGAAGGCATTATGTTTACATATTTACATTATAGCGGTCTCAGATTACACAAACACTGCATGATTTTCAAGCTGCTGGCTCATATCTTATTTCAAGCCTGTTACTTTCGTCAAAGCTTTTGGAGTCTCCAAATTGTTTGCTTTCGTCGACTCTAGAAATATCTCAGTATATACGTTTACTATATAAGTAATGAGTGCTTGTTGTAAATACAAGGAGATTACTCTCTTCGATGATTATCAAGTGTGTATCTCCATTATGCAGAACTCGACGTCCAATACGAAGCCGTGAACCGTGATTGCATAAACGTACCTAAGGGCGACCCTGAAACTTCGGACGGATGTCACGATCAGCTGTCGACTAAAGAGGCGACTGACAAGGCGACGTCATTCCTGTCCACAATTGGTCTGGCCGACATCGAATGGACTGGATCCGCGTGTTACGGAGGGGAGTTCTACCGCAAAACAGGATCCGGCAGCAGATTAGGAGGTGCTTCGGTGGTGGTATTGGCCTCTCTTGGCTTCATTGTGCCGAGATTGTTTTGAAGTTTGATTGGACAAAAATAAAGATGGGATTAAATTCGAAGTAAAATAAAGCCCAGGTAGACTTTGGGGTGATTTGTGAGGGTATGTGCGGTTCAGCCACCAGTGGGCTGCCTTGTGTGGCTGTCTCATGAGGATATGGATACTTATACAATGTATATTATTTTCTCTCTATTTTCACTTCCTCTTGTTATCTAATGATCCATTTTCATCTCCTACAATATGTTTTATCTCTGCTGCAGCTTTTAGGTTTGTCCACCCCAAAAAAAAAATATTTTTAAAAATAAGTCAAGCATTGTGGAAAACGAATTTGACAGGGAAGGACAGGCGTTTATGGTTTTTACAATAAAGATTCTCGTCTTTTATGTCCAAATTCTCCATTGTAGCTGCCGAGGTACTGCTTATGGGCTGCAGGCGAGCTAATCAGATGACCAGTAGCGCCTGGCAAATCCAATTCAATGGTTAAAGCTGCTTTGCTTCTGCAAACGAGAATATACCGATCATCGTGAGCTGTAGCTCAGCGCCGTCCACTGCTGCCGATCTCTTTGATGTGGCCAAGCTATATATCAGCGGCTACAATCGAGAATTCGGGTACATTGTATTAGGGAAGAACTTTGTAAACTCGGGATATAGCAATAATATAAACTGAAATGCAAGAAAGAGTGAAAAGAAAGGGGAATTTGTAAATAACAGGTTATAAAATATGATAACAGAATGTGAATTCAAGACCGTTGCTTCAAATATTATTTCCACGACCAAGCCATTAAAATTATGTTTTAGTTCTTTAGCTACTTGCTTAATCAACTTGTAAATATCAAATACTGTGTATATTGATGCATTTCAACTGATGTTTGTTTCGAAACTTAAGATTTTGATTCACGCTGACTCACCCAATTTTCACTCGCAATCATCTGTTATTTTATTTTAAAGAACTAGCCATTTATCATGCACTCGAATTTTATCTAATCATAAGTGGTTCATAGTGACACTTAATCGATAAAATGCCTTTAGAGGAATTATGGAGAAGAAATTTTCTTTAAAACAAATGTTACATTAGCCTACATCAGTAACAAGTATGTGCTATGCTTCCAAAAACGCAATTTTCCAGGCGAAAATCATGGAGTCTTTCACGAAGACGACACCGATCTGGATAGCCAGAAATCTGCTAAAATTAAACCCCAGCAAGAACGAGTCCACATGTAATTCGGTGTTAAATGGATGACATGGTGTCGTCGCAACTGAAGGTATATATCTCACTACCCCCCAACTAGGACGAGGCTCTAACCCATGAATCGAGGCACGAACCATAGGCTCCGATGTCGTATTCAGAAGAAAGGTGGTCTCTTCGACTGAATCATCAATATAGGTTTCACAGATGCAAAAACGCTGTGGCTTGTAATTAAGTCGTGTATATGTAACTTTAAAGTAAACTTGTGATTGCAATACTGAATTTTCTCGAGGTTGTTTCAGGAAGAGATCAACATTGTTTTCAAAGTCTCGAAGTCTGTTCTATCTTTATTTCTACATTTATCCGTGCTGTTTTCTCTATTGATCTTCATATTTAGCCATGTCACCAATGAGCTCAGCACTCGTTAATAATAATAATAATAATAATAATAATAATAATAATAATAATAATAATAATAATAATAATAATAATAATAATAATAATAATAATAATAATAATAATAATAATAATAATAATAATAATAATAATAATAATAATAATAATAATAATAATAATAATAATAATAATAATAATAATAATAATAATAATAATAATAATAATAATAATAATAATAATAATAATAATAATAATAATAATAATAATAATAATAATAATAATAATAATAATAATAATAATAATAATAATAATAATAAT
>KB309404.1:24016-56472 GCA_000328365.1 Capitella teleta
CGTGAGTGTGAGTGTGAGTGTGCGTGCATGTGAGTGTAAAGTGTGAGTGTAAAGTGTGAGTGAAAGTGTGAGTGTAAAGTGTAAAGTGTAAAGTGTGAGTGTGAGTGAGTGTGAGTGTGAGTGTGAGTGTGAGTGTGAGTGTGAGTGTGAAAAAGAGTGTGAGTGTGAAAAGGGGTGTGAGAAAGAGTGTGAGTGTGAGAAAAAGTGTGAGTGTGAAAAAGAGTGTGAGTGTGAGAAAGAGTGTGTGATTGTGAGTGTAACGGTAAGTGTAATAAGGGTAAGTGAGAGTTCAAGTGTAAGTGCAGAGACTGTATGTGTATATGTTGGTGACGGTTTTGCAATGTAATGGTGATTTAAATTGCAATGTAATATTATTGATTGTGATTTTGATTGATTATGATTGTGAAGGTGATGATTTTAAATGCAAATTGTGCACTTAATAATTGAAGTTAAAGGGATGGAGAACTGGTTAAAAATGGACTTTGAGTCGTTATTTGATGCACCAAAAATGATTCCTATGCCTGGCCCACACAAGGAATATCATCGCTAACGATTTCGCGGGAGATATATTGCTAATTAGGCGTGACGTCAGACGCTGTGATGAAACACCGAGTTGCCCATCTTTTACAATAGGCCTCGTCCTGCGACTATATCCATGGATATTTTTTTATTTTCTTTTTGGAAATAGATAGAATAATCATTTTGCCACCAGTCAGGCGCGACAAAAAAATATTTTTTCTTATTTTAACAAGCGATTTTCTAGGACATCTACCATGGTTTATCATCCTGAATCAGTAAAAAGGTCAGCCAGAGTGCACCACGCATGCGCAATGCTGATGCTTTCGTTTCGTAAACAACAAAGATGTCCTTTTATGGCAAAGATGGTCTGCTCTGATTGGCTGAAATCGATAGCTTCACGAGGGGAACGGAACCAATCACGGCAAGCCATCAGCTGACGTTTGTCTCCTATACTTCGTAATGGAAGCCATTCTCCCATAGGCGCAATGCTTAACCCGATATTCGGAATGCATTATTTCCTTATGCTTGCATCCAGACATGGTGTTCTTGGTACGGAATGCTATCAATTGGTGCTATGAGTCAATAGAACATCACTTAAAATTCAGTTCCCCATCCCTTTTTAAACGGAGAGAAAAAAAATAGTGCGGACAAACAGACGAACGGAGGCTAATGATATATGTATATGTAAATCTAGGATTTACCCATAATGACTTCGGAAGTACTTGTAATAGCCCAAGTCGGGCACCATTCACAGCCAAAACAGCGTTTGAATTCGCCTTGAATGTTAATGTCTTGTCAAGTGAGTTATTATGATGGTCGCTCATAAATGACTGTTTTGCTCGATCTTTATCTTTATCTGAGGTTTGAAAGCATGCAAACGATCAACGCATGTGCATTAAGCGAGGGATGGATGGATGATGGGGTTTTACGGCTCCAATCGGATGATACGGGCGCCAGAACAGAAGGCCCGGGACCGGGGCTTCCACCTACTCTTATCGATAAATCCCTAGGGTTCTTTGTCCTGCATACCACCATAGACAGTAGTACATAGCACCCGGCCTTGTTACGCAGTTGGGCATGCAGCACTGCAGAGTCAACGAAGAATTACAATTATAACGGATTACAATTACAATTCACAATCATAACGCCCGTGGTCTGATCGGATCCGAACCCGGGACCTCGACCCCCACGGTTGGCATAGGATTGCAGTCAGTCGGTCAAACCGACTGAGCTATTCGGTGCCTCTAGGGTCACAACGGAATGGCATCATGTTGTATGCATGTAATTGGAATTAGATTATTGAGTGATGCGGTGCTTCCATCTCGTTTAAACAGATTATGCAATCCTATTTGAACTGGTGATTATTGTTGATTCTGTGATTGAGGCTTAAAATTATTATAATGGAATATCCGTTCCACGATTGCATTGGCATACACAAATCAAAGAATTTGACACACACATGCACTTTGCGCCATTCCTGCGTTTCACTCCCCATCAATTCCCGCTGCAGCGTTTACACTTTACACTGTTTACATTCATATGCAATCAAGCGAAACCGCCTCTGGAGGCCCTGACCCATGATGAACTTCATGTGTTATTATACTGGAGAACCGAACCGTATACTAGTATAGGCGCTGGCATATTATTTAGAAGTGAGGTCGCCTTGATCATCAGTTGGTTTCACGGATGTTACTAACGTTGTAGTTTAAATGTGAGTCACGCATATGTAATTCGGTGATATAATACCGTTTAGAACTTAACTGCTGTGATACGGAATATCCATGTGATTGCTACAGGAAGTGATTAATAGTTTGGTCAAAGTCGGTTCTATCTCCGTTACAAGTCGCTGTTTTTCTCTGCTGATCTTCATATTTAGCCATGTCGCCAATGAGCTCAGCGCTGATCGTACTTGCCATGTGTTCTATATTTGGTGAGTACAAGTTTTAATGCCTGATAATAAGTTTGTCCGCGTTGTCTGTCTTATAATGCAACTGCACATGTACTCAATTACAATGTAATTATGTTAACAGGAGAGTTGAATGCCGACACCATGCAGTGCTACGAGTGCTCGTTCATTGAGATAGAAAGTGACAATGCTGTGCTTGGATTCCTCTTCGATATCATCAGCGCTATCTCCGATGAACACTGTAAACTGGCCAAGGAGTCCGACATCTATGAAGTGAATCTCAGGAACTGCCCACTGCCCGAGGCAGATGAGGTCACCAAGTGCGTCAATATCAAAGGAGAGGTCAACACGCAGATCGAAATCATCCGTACCAGTGAGTTTGCATCATGTGTTTGTATAAATTGCAGTTTAAATGCATATATTAATAACGGTGTAAAATTGCACAAATATTACTAGTGTGTTTATGATTATAAGAAGGTCGCGTATCTGATTCCAATATATGGTCACTGCAAGATTTCATCTATACTAATTATAAGAATATACCTTTACCACAAAAATAATTACAAAGAGAGTTCTCTGATCCATGATATGCATCAATCCTAAATGTTTATCTCTAATGTGCAGGTTTCGACTTAAGATACAAAACCGTGAACCGCGATTGCGTCAACGTACCCAAGGGAGACTCGGAGTCATCGGACGGATGTCACGATCGACTGTCGAACAAAGGGGTCAAGGACATGGCGACGTCTTTCCTGACCGGATATGCCATTGCAGATGAGGTCGACTGGTCCGGATCCGTGTGCTACGGAGGAAAGTTTTACAGCGAAACAGGATCCGGCAGCAGATTAGGAGGTGCTTCGGTGGTGGTATTGGCCTCTCTGGGCTTCATTGCGCCGAGATTGTTTTGAAGATTGATTGGACAAAATTATAGAGGGTTTATATTGGAACTACTTGTATATATATATAGTACTATATACATGCTATAACTGAGACGACATAACTGTCGAAGGTCAAATGACTGTACTTTAAGGTAATTTGTAGGATATGCAAAGTTCAATCACCAGTGATTGCCATATGAATATGAAGAGATGTATAATTATGACATTTCTATTTTTCACTTTCTTGTCCAATACAATGTACACTGTAATCCATTATCAGCTCTTTCGTGAATCGTGTTATTTCTCTGCAGTGTAATTGAATGGCATTACCAGTGCAGTTTGTCCATTCGAACTGAATTTATTTGGCTGAAGTCATATTTGTCTGCATCATATTTCCGAATATAATCAAACCAATACGAGGAGATCTTGAGAACCATTCCATTTTGAGCACGTCCGGGTGTGTGATGCAAACGCTTGATCATAACGTACTCACACAATCGATCATAACGTCATCCGGTGATGTCTGATAACGCTGTGCAATTTCCATTGATTGTCGGTCAATAAATTGGCGAGATGTCCATTGCATAACTATATCCCCAGACATTCTTTTTCTATTCTTTTAACCGTGATACATGAACTGATAAGTATATACCAATCCATATCGTTCAAATCATAACTGAATCATTGTGCAACTCATTTCACACTAATCATGAATGCATGTATGCTAGTGCAAGGGGAGGCGAGAGCTGGACATTGGAGCTAAGGAGATCAAACCGCACTTCTTGCTCAGATCTATACGAGCAGATTATTATGTCATGCGGTAACTATCAAAGTATGCGGTTCTTTCTCGGATAAACTACTGGTACACTGACGGTTTGATACGAACAGGTGAAGTGTCCAGGTATGTCAATTCCTCAAACTTCCCGACCTCTCATTAATTACGATAAGGTAGGCCTACATCTACTCACTCACACTTGAACGAAACCGAAAGTGAAACATCTACATAGTTCTATATTGCCTATATTTTACGCGCCTTTTTCGTAGTAGCATTAGCGATATGTGTGGGAAATGTCGCAAAATACCCAGCGTTTTATAGCCCTTTTGTCCTCCGAGTGAAATTATGTCCCAATTCGGAGACTGTGCATTATGTCAAATGGTTAAATATACATGTGTTCCATCGACTACCTACTATCTACGAGATTGCTGGTGACCTAAATTTCCGACCAGATAAGCGACGTTTCGTCTTCATTTGCACCATGCGCTTGAACTTTGAACTGGGGCCTATAACACCGATAAGGGGGCCTATAAATGTGCTTATTGATAAGAACATTACTATAAGTGGGCATGGATCTCACAGTCAGAGTAGAGGTGGACATTACACCAATGTGGATATACAACCAAATTCACGAACAAAAATGAGGAAAACGGACGTGCTTATGGTAGTTATCCTCGCCTTGGCGTCAATTGTGTTGTGGATCATAACGCACTCAGTGCCGAGGGAGTACGTTATGAGTCAGCATCAGAATTCACAAAAATTCGAACCATTCCTTTCACCCGCGCTGATCTTGACAACTAAAGCATCAGCAACAACCACGAAACCAGCGTCGACAAACCTCACACCATCTTCCGGACTCATCCCGAATGTGGCTCACTTTTTCAGAATTTCCCACCAACCATCTCTGAGATTCACCGAGATGCTCAGCATTCAGAGCGCTTTCCAGTTTCAGAAACCCGAAAAAGTCACGTTGCATAGCGCCGTAAAACCCTCTGGACAATGGTGGCTGCAGCTGATATCAAACTACGAACTGGAGTTAGAGACACTGCCATCAAATGTATCAACTGAGCGAGCAAAATTGAGCATACTGTCAGAGAGAGGGGGTGGCATCATCATGGACTTGGATGTGATCGTAGTGAGGTCTTTGGATGACCTCAGGCGCCATGCATTCGTCATTGGATCAGATAAGACCACGCGTTTGGACTTTGGGGTGATCATGGCCAACGCTGACTCCACATTCTTGAAATCTCTGTTAAACTTCAATTCATCTGAAGAAATCATTTCGAAATCTTACCCCATGGCTAAGAAACACCAGAGCGTGCACATTGAACCTGACGCCCTGACTTTCCCTGATGCATCTCACCACTACCTACTGTTCAATGTCAACCAGCACTTGAGATGGTGGAAGCAGAATTATGTCGTGAGGTTCCGGTTCCAGGAAGGTGATTCCGATATCTATAATCCGGAATACATCAAACTCCTCCGCACTCCGGTTGGCGAAGTTCTCCGGTTAATTCAATACGGGTCATCTGACGTCATCGATTCCAGGATGCCGCACATAATGTATGCTAAAGAATTGAACGAATCGGGGTTTCTTAACGCCCTGTGAAACGCAGGAAGCATAGTGCGGGTGACTGTAGAGTCGTGCTGTTAAACGCCGTCAAGCGTGTCTTTTTTTTTCACACACAGTCACGTGGCCGTATTCGGAGCTTCTTGTCGTGATCTGATTAAAGTTGTCATCGTTGCGTTGAGAAGCCGCGCTAAGAAGTTGTGAGTGCAGTTGGACCTGATTTGCCTTCAGTGAGTACTTGCGACCAAGCGCACGATCGCTTACAGATGATTGTATCGATCGCATATAACCATTAATTGCTGCAATAAATCAGTGTTGATTCTCTGATGTTGGCAGCAATTTCTCCTGGTTTATATTTCGAGCGATTACTAGTATGTCAATATAGCTGCGGTAAAATATCCGTGAAAGGGACAATGTAACCCTTGTGTGTCGAGGCTACAGTCGCTCACACGATAGCGATGTTTCACTGTGTTGTGGCTGCTTACTGTAAAAGGTATGACGTCGAGAGACCGCGTGTGATATATATATACATATGTATACGGTGGTATTTATTAAATCGAGAGAGAGAGAAAGAGAGAACGGGATGGGAGACAGAGCGATGCGACATCTGCGGAAAGCACTCTCCAATCAACAGCTGGTTCGATCTCATAGTGAATAATGTCTCTCACCATTCATCAGAATGGCCTGCAGTTTAGTAGCTCCCCGTCGCTTGTAACGGTAAGTAAAGGTGCGAATTGACATTCATACTTGTGGCGTATATTGTGTGTGCAGACAACACATGCATTGCACGCGTGCTTTCTTTTGGATTGAAACGGAAGTTATATTCTAAAAATATATATGTCCTCTCTCGTGACATTTATTAAATGCGGTGCTTTGCATTCGTCCTCGTGCATTTAGTATTAATATTCGAGCGCAGATAAACCCACTGTTTGTTCGCCTAATCACTCTTTCGTGGTATTTGAATATTTATTTCCTGTTTAAACAATAACTCAATGAATTTGTGTTGTCATAAGGGAAGTGCACTTTGTATGCGCACAAGCTCATAACCATCAACTTCATTATCTTATGTACATAGATGATTGTGTAATACTCATAGATTGCTCATATATTGCATACATTATACGTGTACATATTGGTAATCGTATTGCACATGTATAGTATCGCATAAACGTAGCCCTGCATTATAATCTGAATAATTTAATATGAAGTAAAATATTAACAATGCTAATATGTAATGCTATAATTCTGTAATGCTATCAGAATTACATGAATTGCAATACATGTTACAAAATATGAGCGTTAAAAAATATTTGTGATATTAATTACAAATTCGCCCTGAACTATCGTTATTTATGAATTAATTTCGCGAGTGGCATCTGTTTCCTACGCATAATGGATTTCTTTTTCATGGGGCGGTTATTTCAATTTGTAACGGAACGAGGAAAATTGTGTTTAATAGATTTAAATAGAAAATAGTTTAATCGATTTTATAGTGCCAAAAATTCTGCGACTTGCAATATAATTTTAAAGAATTTTTTCTGTGATCCTAATCCTTTGATCGAGAAAATGCATTTTTGTATACAAGATTGCATGACATACGCGTATACAAACATGTATGTCATGTTTTCACTTCCGAGATATTTGCTTATGAATTATGTTTTCTATTCAAATTCTAGAATATAAATGTCACCCTTAAATTTGAGTATCGCCCTTCGACTCGATTTCTCTGTTTATTTTTGGTTTGTTTTGTGTTTTAGTAATGTGAGGGAAATAATAAAACGGGATAAAATAATGTGTGATTTTGTGAGTAGTTATTTTATCTAACCTCCAAATTTCACGTTTATAGTATTGCGCCTTCTATGCAGGCCGAGAACTTTTCGAACAACCCTCGTACATGTATAATATATTGAGTAATTACTGCATACGTAATTATATTTATACGCCATGTCATCATTTTGACAAAGTGTTGATCATTAAACCGGATGCTATGTCTACCTATTTTAACAATCTGTGACGTCACGTTGATAAATTGAATGAGAAAAAAATGCTTTCATAAACAATAAAAATAAAAATGTTTTGACTTGTGTCTGAATGCAAGTTGACCCACAATCATTTACACGCGCGCGTGCGTGAAGGATTGTATCAGAATTCCAACCGATTGCGTTAACATCGCACTTGTGCTGTACACCATCGATTAACATTTACACGGTGCTATAACCGTTAATTTCTACGTTTAGACCGTCGTAAACGCTCGATTCATTGCCCTTTTCTCTGTGCGCCATCAAACCAGAAATTCGATATTTTCAGCGTTTCTGCACTGAAGTGATGAATGAGACAAATGACGTTAGTATCTACTTGCAATTTGACAAGAAAATGAGGGCCTAGATCCGATTGACACTGAAAACTGTCAACGTGTTTGTCGAAATTGACAAAGATCAATCGATAAAATTAATGAATTTTGATTGCAAATCGTTGATTGAAAATTGGTGATAACTGAATGTCCCGATATATTATTTACCCTAATGTTACAACACCTGTATTTTATTGATCATAATACAATATAGGATGATTAATTTTGCTGTCCACAGGTAGAGATGAAGACGAAAGAGACATGAATGCATCTCTAAGCGGAAGATGAGGATCTACTTGCGGAGACTGGTGCTCATTGCAGCATCCCTTGCTCTGGTCGCTCTCTTTATCATCGCTTTCATCACTGCGCCGGGAATTCCCTCGACCAGCAAAAGGCAAACCCAGGATGAGTTTGGGAAAACTCTGGACGACCTCATGGACATCCTGGATAACCACCGGAGCAGCATTGACCACCTCATTCAACAGGTCAACTGGACGACATCTACAACCAGAAGCACTACGACCACCACACCTGCAGCAAGTCTGACGAACGAAACAGAGCTGCCAGCAAGACAAGAACAGCCTTTCATCCCACTGCACGATCTGTCAGACGCTGGCCATGACAACACCATCAGCCACGTGTGGCCGGTTGCCGGGGAAACCGAGGACCGCGTCTTATCACAAATGTCTGCAAATAAATCCTCCGGCAAAACCAAAACGATTCTGTTGTTTTCTGGCGTCAGACGCGAAGACGCCGGTAACAAGAGGCTGCTTGCACATCAATGTCCCGTGACGGATTGTCGACTGACAGGTGACATGGAAGAAGCAGCGAGCGCAGACGCCATCCTCTTCGAAGGCAGCATCGCTGAACCGACGAGACTCCTGCACAAGGCTCGCCCCCCGGGCCAGATATGGGTGCTGTTCTTCCTGGAATCTCCCTTCCACACCATGGGGCTGAAGGAGTACTACGGCAAAGTGAATTATACTGCGACATATCGCAGGGACTCGACCATCGTCACACCTTACGAGCGATGGGTGCAGCACCGGAACCTCTCATCGCTTCCCTCGTCGCCTTCTAAGAATTACGCCGAGGGGAAAACCAAGCAAGTGGCGTGGTTTGTATCGAATTGCGGAGATAAAAACGGACGCTTGCTCTACGCGAAGGAGCTTCAGAAGTACATCGGAGTGGACATCTACGGTCAGTGTGGCGACAAACAGTGTCCGCGGGGAGAACCCAGGTGTACTAATATGCTGAGAAACGACTACAAATTCTACCTTGCTTTCGAGAACTCCAACTGCCAAGATTACATCACCGAGAAACTATACTGGAACGCATATCAGTAAGAACATTGTTTAGAAGTACAAATGGTGTTGGTCTACTGTAATACGCATAGGTGTTCATTTGGAGCTCCAGATCAGACCTTTGATTAATTTTGCTGATGAAGTGTTGATAAACACTCATAATTGAGAAATCGATTACAGCGTTACACTGTATATATGTATAGCTACACAGCTAATGGATTGGAAGGTTGTTATACAAACACCATTTGCCCCTTTTGTGATCGATGCACGGATGTTCATTTGCTTTGTTACGCAACCCATTCTATTTTATTGCAGAAACGACATTATCCCTATCGTGATGGGCGCCCGATCAGAAGACTACCGCAAGACGGCGCCACCAGGATCCTACATCCACGTCGACAGCTTCGCCTCCCCGCGCGCCCTGGCGGACTACCTGTCACTCCTCGACAAGGATGACTCATTATATAATCAATACTTCAGGTGGAAAAATACTGGTGAATTCATTGATACAAAATGGTGGTGCCGACTGTGTGCGATGGTACACCAACCATTCATAGACCATCATCAGCAGACGGTCACAGACCTCGACAGTTGGTGGCGGGGTCCAGGAGTGTGTGTTGCACCGAAGAAGGGTCAAAGGTGGGCGACGTGGAGGAAGTAATCAAACCGCCGCTAATCAAATACTCGCTGCAATGTTATTGTTTTTGTGAATGATACGAATTAAAATGATAAGTTATTACGACAGAATCCTATATCATTACAAAATGTGATTTATTGAAAACAAGACGCATAAAAATGTATCAAACACAGGCTCACACTCACACTCTTCAGTAGCCAAACTTAATGAGATCAGTTCTCTAGAAAAAAAAGAAAAAAAAAGACATCACAGTATAACCACCGAATAACCACATAGCTGTATAGTAGTGGATCATATTTAAAATTTCGCGCCACTTTCGGGGCGGAATATGCTGACACTGCGCGTGTGTACGGATCCTGAATTAGTTTCAGTGAAGTCATTGCTTTGTGAAGTTCAGTAAAAGCCCTAGAAATTATGTCAGTTATCACAGTTGACGCTATCACATTTCGCTTTCAGCGGTATTTGGTATCTCGGATGTGGTTCGGCGCAATCCGTTCCCAAAATGTCCGTTTGATAAATTTGCTGGCTCGGTTCGAGTTCGACGAAGTGGAGGATGAGGTCCGTCGGTCGTGCGGTGGATGTGCTCCTGTAGGAAGCGCATCGTGTGCGCATATCCTTGCTGTGGAAAGAATCGTTCGTCAAATATGCGTTATGATGAATGAAGTGCGTTATGATTTTAATGTGTGCGTTATGATTTACATACCCGAATCATGAATTCGCGATCACCGGGCTCAATGTCGTAGTCGTTGGTGGCTATGTAGCCGCAGTTGATGGCCACTGTTCGGTCGGCGTCGCACGGCTGAAAATAGCAACAACACTCTTCTGTAAAATCGAGTATGTGTTGGGGAATCATAACGGTCTTCCTGAGATACTCCGTAAGAGGTATCATTGCCAAGATGTACGGATCATGGAATAAAGCACATAAGCCGATGCTTTGAAGCCCACGATCACTAAATTTCCAAATTTCTAATCTTTATCAACGCTACAAGATACCAGCAAATGGTATACACTGGTAACATGTGCAGGGCCAACGCTCGCCAGACGACTTTGGTGAATATTCATGATACGATTGCCTTCCTCGAATAACCGATTGCCCTGTTTTCGGATTGACACGACTTACATGTAAAAAGGTAAAACAACATTCATGCAAATTGATGGCTGTCGCAAAAGTAAATGGATCTAATTGTTCAGTGTTAATAACCACGTGAATAATATAAACCTACGTATTACACAAATCAATAAACTTGAAATGGCCTAATAATCAGCCCCGACCCATAACTAATATTATGCCTCAATTGGACATTATTATTACCACACATCCATGTGACGTGAGAGATATTTCAATGAAATCATTCACCATTTATCCTCCTCACCCGAATGTGCAGTTTTCGCTGTGAGACGAGCAACGTCTCCAGAGTTGTCACGAAGTACTCCGGAAAACTCCTGATGTCAACCAGCGATTTGTTGTGTATTTGATAATGGTCAAGATTCACAGCTTCCATTTCGTCCTCCAGCGTCGCGCCTGATTTCAGATCACCTAAATACTAAGGTTCGATAGAAAAAAAAAAAATGATTGCGTAATGAGATAAAATTTAGTGATAACAAAATAGAATCACACAAACCTCTTTCTTATTGAATGCTTTATCGCTTCGTTTTCTATTTGAAAGCTCAGCTTTTAATTTCGCCCTGGTGGATAAATGTATTGATTGATTGATTTGTTGGTTCAATATAGATCGATCCCCCACCTGGCTAGCTTTGTATCAGGAAGGTAAGTTGGTTTGCAGGGCAATTCTTTCTCAAACAGAGACTTCCAAATTTTATAATCCAGAGCTTTCTCTGAAACCTGTGAACATGACATGAGTATACAGTCTTGCATGTAATACTGTACACGTTTGCTTTGTGTACACGAAGTGTATATACCACGTAGAGGCCAAGCGATTTGTCATTGAACGGTAAACTGGAAAAGTCATCGGATTTGTCCATGTTTTCATTCTCGTCCGTCGCCTCTGAGCAGCTTACATTTAAATCCAATTTTGGTCCTGAAGGAAACATTATAATTTCTGCAGATGAAGTCCCTTACTGAACCAACCATCGAAGCAATGGATTGGGTACTGGTCAAGTACTCCGCCATCTGTGTACAGAGATTCCACACCATTCACCTTGTACTTCATTGCTTTGTATACCACTGCAGATATACGAATAAATTCAGCGTCAGTGAGTGTCAATGTCAGTGTCCATCTCACGTGGGAATGACATGGACATTCGGACGGCCGTCCTGATGGGCATGTCGGGCGTGGTCTTCGGGTGGCAGTACTCTGACTGCATGCGGGTTAGATTGGTCACAACAATGCACAGTTCCCGACCGTATTTCTCGTACAACTGAAATTTAAAAGTAATGCTAAAGCACCGTTGTCATAGCAACGATGGTGGTCAGTACAAACCTCGCCAAACGTAATATCTGGATTGCCAACCTTGGCAGCGATGTGTTCGCCGTAAATCTTGAGGAAGCGTTTTGCGGGGTGTACGCCGTAAGCAGAGCTCAGCATTTTAGGAAGACCACAGCAACAAGCGCATTGTTGGTCTGTGAGTCGCACTTTAGTTGCACTATGTGTAATTATGACGTAACTGACCGTGGAAAAGCCATTTGATATCACATTTGAAGACGTCGGCAATTTCTTGGGCAGTCGCTCCGACAGCGAGCAAACCGGCGCAGATGGCACCGGCGCTAGTGCCGGCAACGCGTTTGATGTTCTTCATGACGCCACTGTCCTCCAACGCCTGCAAGGGATTTGGCAATAATTAAGTAATGCACTGCATATGAAGAGATCGTGAGAGTATTAGCACATTCTGAGTGAAATATCGCTTGCGGAATGTGGATGAAGGATGAAAGTGATTGCGACATAATTATATATATAATTATATATATATATAAATATTTATTTTCGCACAACGAAATATTGATGCACAAGTAAGAAACTAAGAAAAGAAGAAGAAAAAAAATATAGTAATAATACTACATACTACCAATGTATAATTGACTATAATTATAACTGCATGCCGAGATGAATGAATGAACCATCGGCCGATCAGTCAATCTGGCGCAGAACCTCTCTCTCTCTCTCTCTCTCTCTCTCTCTCTCTCTCTCTGGTGACCAATTTCATGAACTACATAACGTTGCATTAGATCCACATTCATGCAACTACGGCGTTGCATTTTGCGTATTGAGTAGGCATACTAGTTGACCTAAGTACTATGCAGGTGGGCTGAATCTCCACTCAAGGCCATTGCCCTGATAAGGACACAGATTAACCACACAGACTTTGAGCTGATCAGAATTATAACAAAGCTCTGCATAATGCATACACAATCGGTGATTGACCTGGTTCAATATTTCATCATTATTGAACAGTTCCGCCATTTCCCTGAATACCCTCAAAGATTTCGGTTATGTTCTGAATCGCCATGTGGACCAAGAGTAAACAAGCCACTCGTCACTGCTCTATATAATCACCATGAAGTATGTATTGAAGGTAACCAGGCATTCAACTGATAGCGCGATAATTTCACCGTATTGATCCTATCGGAACCTCTATCTGTGTTATAGAGGCATAAATATACGGGTTACTGGGTAATCTCTTTAAACGCGACGCAGTCCGATGAATGATTCGCAGTAATTGAGGCCTATTTGCGCGGTCACAGGTGCGAATATATGGATTAATAACGCCGCCGGTGTTTTTTATATTCCTCACGTACATAGCACGATCCGACATAGGTGTAACCCTTGACTCCTCCACCTGAGAAAATCAGGTTCTGGAACGGGTAGTCAGCTGTGCCGGTGGGTTCGAACCAGTCTCCCTGTGCTTTTCCATTGGCGATGAATCCTCTGATCTCGCGGTCCTCCTGCTCCGTGGGTTTATCGCGGCCATGGTGACCACCAAACACACAACCCATGCTATCCAAACGAAGTTACCACACTGCAAAGATGAACTCCATCTGCTGTCGCTAATATAAGCCCTGCAACACAGAAGAGGGGCGCCCGAACCGCGAATGTTAAAGGCACAACCGGCTCAGCCCCTGCCTCCACAATGGCACGAAGCGACATAACCCTGCCAGGGATGGTATGCGCCGACTATTCGATACAGTTACATCCCGATAGGCAACGTTTCCGGGTCAGTGTCGCAGTACGAGGACTGCACTGTTGTTAAAGACGTCACATAGCTGCTTTAACTCCTCTGATTACGCATCCTGGTTCACATCCACTTGTATGCATGAGTGGGTTTCGCGGTCGCTAATCGAGGGCTTAAGGTTGCACTGTGCCTCAGCCAGGTGATCGTCCAGCTCGCTTAATAAGCGCATGGATTTTGCTTTGTCGATAAAGTGTAAAAGTGGATCGAATGTAATGTCCAGACACATTAATCAGGTCACGCAGGGCGACCACTGTGTCTGCGGTTGAAATCGAGCACACACAATTAATTAAAAGTTCTAACCACAACGTTTACGTTCAGCCGATATTGACTGACAATAAATAATCACCTGCAGCGAATGTGCAGAATTCACTCTTCTTCAGCTAAATTACCCCCTGCATATAAGACTATTGTATGTAAACGTCATATAATTATTAATGACATGTATACGGGATTTTATATCTTGGCATATACAACTGCGCATTAAAAACTTTCAATGTGCACGATATGTATATGCATGTAGGTTAAATCAATCAATATCACAAACGTACAACTTTAATCAAACAAAACAAACACGGGTAATTGAATCACGTTTGACGGAGGCCACTTGTGGTATAAGTAGGCTGGCGATTCGTGTGTTGTGAATTACACACCAGGGCAGTCAACTGGTGATAAATGCAGCCTCCTTTGTTATTGTACGCGCACTAATTGCAGATACAGGGTCTGCATGGGCACCGCATTAGCCGCTGCTGCTGTGGCGTACGTAGAACCCTGAACCAAATGCCCCCTCCACCATGCACCGCAATATTAGTCGATTCCCTCTCAGACACAAAAGGTATTGAACTCCGGAGGAGAAAACAGCAAAGAACTTTGAAACAACATGCATAAACAGTAAGCACGCCGCCTTGTTCATTTCATGCGGCGTAGGTAGACGTTACCTTGGTTCGCAGGTAAGCATGTTTCCTTTGATGCGCATATATCGATTTGCACCATTACGTACTGCACGATCGAGTAATTGCCAGAGCATTAATTTAAATATACATGTGTTTACTATATATATTATGGCATGGCTAAATTATCCTTAGTTGCGCAATAAGGCTCCAGGGTAAGTCTTTTGAGGTTACCCGATTGATGACATAATCAAAAGAAGATTCGAGATCGATATCGGTTTCCGGAATGCGCAATTTTGCGTGCGCCTCCGTTATGACGTGGGTCGTTTCGCGGCGCAAGAATTTGTCGCTGGGGTAAAAGAAACGCCTCTGCTGACACAGGATTGGTTGATAAATGACGATTGAATTTAAAATGCATTTCGAAGTTGACGATTGTTTCCGGGAGCATTTTTCTACACTATCCTATTTGAGACGTTTTTGCCCGTTTATAAATCATAGTGTATTTCAATTTCGTGCGAGGGTTTGGCTGCCCATTGGAGACATGACCTGGATTGTGGATGACCAATATAATTATTTTGATGGTGAAGTCCATTATTGAACCAGTAACCTTGATGAAGCTACATATCAAGAGAACAAGAGATGTTGGCTTCTCTGATATGCAAGGTAATTAAGATGACAGCAAGCGCCGTCGTAGGTGACACGGAAGACACGGAATATTAATGTGATCTGTGGCCCTCTGTCATGCAGTTTTAAAAATGCATACGTACATATGAGAAGACGCACATGGCTACATATGGGGTATCCAACCATATTGAATTATTTATGAAGAAAGTAACAAGGAACTCACCTTTGCAGCTCCCAGGTAAGCGTACCCTTTGGTTCCACCGCCAGATAAAATGAGATTCTCAAATGGGAACTTGTGTTTGCACGGATCATCCCAAGATGCAGACAGACTCCTCAGATTCGCAGGTTCAGAAGTCGTTGATGACATCGACGAATTGTCCATGTCACAGCTGACGATTTCACACTGAATTCCATCCGATTCCGAATTTTCATTCAGGGGGGATTCCTCCCGTAATTCCACCGGCTCCTCCTTCTCCTCCTCTTCCTCCTCTACTTTCTCTTTCTTTGACCCAATTGCAGTCCTGGAGGTCGGAGGAGGTTTTTCTCTGAAGGCGATTTTCAGTTTTTTCTTGGTTTGTTTGCGCCATTTGTTCTTCTGGTTCTCAGGTAAGAACGAGATGCCTCTCACTGTCGGTTCTTCGCGAAGGAAAGAGAACCTTCGCTTCTCCACTCTGCGTTCTTCCGGTGTCTTTTGTTCGGGAGGACGGAGCATGTTCCCCATTCTGCAGAAAGGCAAGATCTTCATCAGAGTATATCATTACGTATACAATATGATTCATACACTTTCTCAACTATGACATGGTCATCGACTCCTTCATCAGTTCATCATTATTATGATTATGATAAATGTTTTAATTCATATCACATAAAGCGTACACTATTTCCGACTTCAGTAATACGAGAACTCTTGGTCCTAACTTCTAATAATAAAAAAAGAAAACAAAATCATATAGTCCCACATGTCTATAATTATGCTTAAATAATTCAATTGCCCTTGGGTCATAGGGACCTATGTGTATGGCACATCGAGCAGTGTATGCTTACAACATAAGCACTTGTATTTTTATTGTGCACACATAACATGACGTGAAAAGAGCACTTGGTATAAATGTAACATTTCTAGCACAGCACGATCAGCAATGTCATTATGTCGTCTGCTGTTGCATCAGAGCAGCAGTTTGGCATGCACCGTGCATTCATGGTTCGTGGCTTTGGCTGTTGTTTGATTTTTTTTCTCATAACTCACTCATGAATGGACAGACAAGGTGACTAACCTAGAGGGTGCAGCGACCTCGGCATTCAATAGAGACGCTGTGACATCCCTCCGACTCCATGCTTTTGATCAAACTACAAATTTATAATAAATTGAAAACATGCACCACACTGTGATCTAGAGAGAACACCAATTGATGTGTGGAATGCCCCCCCTCCCCTCCCTCCCGGATGCAAGCGTATCTGACATTCGTTCTATCCGCTCTATTAGTTCACAACAACTTTGAACAAAGAAACTCTGCGATTTACCTGGAATAAGAATTTCCTTTGACTGATTAAACTTCTCCTTTTTCAGCAGCATTCGATTTTCATTAATATGTTATGTAAAAGAAAAATACATCGGTTGAAATCAATATATGTCTCCTCTTGCCAGCCACCAACTACTTAACCGATAATCGGATATGTGATTTTGAGGTTTTCACTTATGCTTCAATTATGGGTTACGCAAGTCAGAAGTCACAGCAATTCTTAGAACCAGCGCATGCGTAGTGGTCAACCCTTGAATGTTCATTTCCGTTGCAGGAAATCACAATTAAGTGTGGTCTTTTGTGGATTTGGTAGTAACAACACCTGATAGATCGCCAACCGT
This sequence comes from Capitella teleta, assembly GCA_000328365.1. Lineage (NCBI taxonomy): Eukaryota > Metazoa > Annelida > Polychaeta > Capitellidae > Capitella > Capitella teleta. The sequence continues at coordinate 41,513 of KB309404.1, forward strand.
GTTAATGACATGCTTGTTATTCAATATTCATGACGACTGCGTTCAATTTGGATCAATGTTTGTATTATTACCAAGCATTAGCGCGTTGGAAACGGTGTGTATACGACCAACACACAATACAGACTTAATTAGTGTCAGCTTTCAAAATGCGTCTGCATGAACGGATCCAGTTCTTTGATGGACGCTTCGCCTCACGACGGCTGTGTGATAGAAGTAGCGATCCATATGCAATTGACTTGTATATAGCATACAGTAGCATTTATAAGTTTATAGTAAGATCTGTGTTACCACAATATTGTAGGATACTATAGTATATCCTAGTAGCCTATATCAAACCATGCTAGAAGAGTATTGGCACGCTTGCAGGTGCAGTCAGTAATTACAAATTAAATGATTCTATCCAACTCATTGTTGAATCAATCACTTGTACTCACAAAATGATGTGCTCCAATCGATACACCATTCTTCTTTGTTGTTGTGCATGTAAGTCGTTAAATGTGTTATAATGGTACACGTATCGGGATACCCCTTCGCAGCATGCCTAAGTGTAACCACCATGTTTTGCAACAATGCCTTTGGCTCTATATACGGCAGACGTGGGCCGCATGGAGGCAGATTGCTTGAACTTGAGTCAATTATTAACTTATAGCATTTTTTCTCTATTCAAAAACTGTGTGTTATTACTGCAATAATTATATGCACTTAACATCGCATACGTGCATTCTTTCTTCCTTATAATTCCGTTGGCAATTTGTCTGACTCTGGATGTGATATGATTGATATCCGCCCGGAATCGTCCGTCGCTCACCACAGAGTGAGGTTTTGTTTGAGGCGATTTAACACCGGTGCTAATTACTTATGATAAACTCAGTTATTATTATCCTAACTTCCTTTGAATCTAATTAATCAATCAAGCAAGTGTTAAGTAGGCAATCCTCTTGAGATATACATGCATATGATGCACTTGTACACCAATATACAACACACTTATACAGCCTTTAGTAATAATATATTTTAATAACAACATTACAAAATTTGATATGTCTCTTATGTTTTTGTTAATTACATTGACACGTCCAGTGTAAAAACTGGTTTTGCATCGTGAAAGTGACGAGCATTGACCATGTCCACCGTAGGTCATCTCACGTATCTCCAGGAAGTCGTGCAATGATCTCAAAATGCTCAAACTGACCTCTTGACCGACATGCAATAAATAGGTGACCGACCTTGCGAGTGAACAATGTTCTCATGTCCCTCAGGAGATTTGTGATCTGTAGATTGCCAACAGCAAGACGAGGATCCTGTGCGCTGCGTGTGTATCCATGGAGTTGTTGGGTCTTGTTTGCTTACGCTGGATATATGTATATAAAGCGTTCAAATACTGAATACCAACTTGGCCATGCAGTATATTCGGCTTTCACAACCGAGCTATCAGTGAGGCGTATCGTTTACGAGGCTGACAGCCTCAGCTGACGCAGTCTGCAACCGCAGGGTACGAGTAGTCAGTATATTTGCTAGTAATACACTCTAGTATAAATCCTTGAGGCCGCTTGTAGCTTGTTAGGGTTCTTGATGGGTTGACCGCAGTCAGCCACAGAAGTCACGAAGGTGTTGTTGATAAGGGGCCTTATGCAAGATGTGAACTTTGTTCAAGTATATATGCAAATAGCAATAAAGATATTTCACTTTTCAAATAAGTTCTTAAGTGGTAATTACTTATATATATAAAGGATATTAATAATACTAATATAAAGAAATGCGCAGAGTGGTACACTAATAAAGTTATACTTTCTATTTAACTGTCTTGTGTCCATAGGTAATTGCCAATTAATTGCATAATTCAAAAGTTTGAACAGTTTGTCAGTGAATCAATGTATACAGTTATAAATGCATCTAGAATTAATTTATCAAGGTACTTCAACCTGTGCAGCATGTATGCCTCGTGCAAATGTGTTTGTATGAACGAGCGGCGCATGAACGGAATTAAATTAATCGAAGAACGCTGTGTGATATACTAGAATATATTGATTGCAATACCTGCATATTGATTGCGTTCGATCTACGTCGATAACGATAACGATCTTAAATGTCCTGATGAAGATAAGTAAGTACAATAACATGATGTAATAATTAAGTTAATAAATATAGTCAGTGAACTATACTCTTATATGGCATAATATTAATAATGCAATACAATTATGTCTGTTGCCAGGTGTTGCCAAGAGACCGAAATTGAACGACTGTGCAGGGTGGGATGGTTTTAGGGGAAATATTCGGAGTTTATGACCGATTCTGTCATATCATATAGGACGCCTGTATTAGGAAGTGAAGGAATATGATAAATTAGGAAGTTAGGAAAATTAAAAATTAAAGGGTTTAATCCGGTGATCAACAGGGTCATGACACTTGTACATTATATATAACTAGTATCCTATATGCATATAGGATACTATATACAACCGGTCGATGATTTCGATGTGTATGCTGCATATTCTAAGAACACGTACACGTGACCGAAACAGAACTTCAGCAGGATCAAAGAAGAATTCATAAACCCGGATGATGAATCACTGGAACACGAAAAAACGGAATTAAGGAATTGTGTAAGCAAGAATCAACGAAGGAATCCGGAATCAGGACATTTGGTTTTATTACAAAAATGCTTCACACAATTCGAGTTCACTCACAAATTGAACGGACTCAAATGATCAGATCAAGCATGATCTCGATAATATTATTCACACTTTATGATAATTACATGTATATATAATTGTACATAATCATAATTAGATTGTATTCGATTGATTCGTGCACTGGTTTTGTATGTCGATATGTATCATGCGCTGTGTGTATTATACGTATACAATGGAATAAGCCAATACAGTAATTGTGGTATCATCTACAATTCAACTTCACACGACGCTATCCACTTAACCATGCATGGCTATAATACAGGTATAATTGAACAACCGCTGCCGTCAATAAGAAAACAATAATAGTATACACTGTAGTTCCAATCAAGGGAAGTCGTGGAAAGCAGGTTCCATAGACAAGGGGACTGCAATGGCGCCCAGGGTTTTAATCTCCATATATATTAATTATGCACTTTATTCATGTAATTTGCAGATTAATTAAAGCAAGAAAATCGTTCTTTTAAATAACGCATGATGAGACCGTACGCGAGAGGAGAAAAAGAGACAATCTTAACATCATGAGATATACATATGTAATTACATACTTTTACCAAACTTTTTACCAACTGACCAATCACAAGGGAGAGATTGGAGGGGGGGATTAGCTACACAAATATTTCATCATCGTCATCATCTTCATCAAATGTAGCAAGGGTGGCCTGCAGAAGAAAACACACACATCCAAAGTTGAATATATCGAGTTATGAATACTATATATTTAACACATGAAGAAAGGGGCGCCAACCAACAATGTGCATGCAAGAATTTACCTTTTAAACCATGCATACACATGCATACATGTGTATAACGCTATTTTAATTATTTTATGTAATTCAGTAACATATGTAACAAAGAATATTGTAACTGGATACGCCATCTTGTTCGATTTATTTGCACACAAAAAAAAAATAAATAAAAAATGATAATAATAATAATAAATAAACAAATAAAAATAAAAGATAAAAATATTGACGCAGAACAATTTCAAACCGTTTGCGTAGAACAACGCGCTAGATGGATCGTTTCCCTTGATACATGTATTTTAGTATTATATCTGGTGACTCAAAGAGCGTGAACGATCTACAAACATAACCCTATGTTACCCTATACTAAACACGTGTAGTCTGTACCCCTTCGAGTGTTGTTCGAAATTGCTTTCATTCGTTCCTCAGCTCAAAGGATTTCTCGGTTGTCTGTTTTCGTTTGAATCGTCGCGAGTCGCGGGGCAACGCCCCAAGTATCGCGTTATCTCTTAAAATGATGACGTCACAGCGAAAGAATTCTGCGTGTTCAGCACAACACATATTGTGTGGGCTGAATTCCAATGAACCGTGAATACCTTCATTTTTCCTCACTAAGAGGCCACTGCCAAATTTGTAATGCTACAACACGTGTCTGCAGGAGACGATTCGAGCAGCATTCGATTGACCTCCGTGGATATTGACCTCGATTAAAGACGAACTCTGCAACAAACATATGCCGATGGTGTATTAATTTATAATTATTAGGATCAATACACGTTTACCTGTCACGCAGCCATAGTGAGTATATGGTGGACACTATAAGGAAGCTTGTATATTGAAATTAGTCAAATTACATATACACATGCATAATTGTCTGTATATAATTGGGATAATTGTAGCGCACGTGATTGGTCGTTCGGAACCCCCTCCCCCCGCCTTGTTATCAATCATGCAATGGCGTCAGCCACCACCGGACATCCAGTTGCCCCAATCGGACTAATTATCGACATCAGATTATCTGATATGTAAGCCTATATCGCCAGTGGATATACGTCCCATTGATCCGTTGCATGCAACTCCAGAGCTTTCGCAATCATAATCGTGTTTTGCGCTTCACCTTTTCTGGCATGTACCAGGCCCACCTCTTCCATCAATGATGTTCGAATCGCCTTTGTACAATTGTACAGGTACCTAATGCAAAGCGTACGGCTCAGCGCAGTGACTCAATGTTTCGTCACTAAAGTGGGTGCGTCTTATTTCAGGCCGTGAGGTGTGTTCGCTATGGTGTGACAACGGAAAGCAGTGTATCGTCGGTGTTGATTAAATGACATTAAGTATCACAGGTATGGTCTGAATTCTTAACTTCAAATCGCATTAACATAACGTTCCATTTAATCGCTTTGTGGGATTATTCAAAGTGAACCCTATTGTACAAGTAGGCCTATCACAAGCCGATATGCCATTCTGTCTATGAATGCAGTTCACTCGAGACAGAGGCGTCCGTTTCATAAATGAGAACTTAAGACATGCGCAAGGACAACGAGCGAAAGAACGAGATGAGGCAGCATGCAGGGAAAGGGAGTTTATTTCGGCGTCAATGAAAATCATAACGCACTGCAATCATAACGCATTGTATGCCATTATAACGCACTCCATACAATCATAACGCACTTGATTCACACCACATGCGTTCAGCCGAAGCACAAGAAGCAAAAGGGAGTAAGTGTTTAATCAAGTCATGAAGGGACCAGGCAAAGAGGAATAGCCAGAGAAATTGAATAATTCTATTATTTTTATCATAAAAGATAAAGTATAAATATATGGATAAGTAGAGCATGCAATTATTTATAATATATATATATATTATTTGAACTGACTAACAAAAACATATCCTGCCAAGATAAGTATAAATTTAATAATTTAAATAATATGACTTCTTGTTTTGACGCACATAATAGTGATGCGGCCTATTCACAGAGGCTGATTGATACTGAACGCTAACAAAATAACTTCTTGAACAGGTGCCAAATATTAAAATTAAATTAATTGCACACGGGTTGAAAATTCATGATAATTAATTATGACAAATTTCGGAAATCTGAACTGATAAAAGAGGAAATCTGCAAGCGGAGGAGGCAGCGGCAGAAATATCAAAAACAAAAAGGGAGAAAAACAAAGAGAATGAAGAGAGAGAGAGGAAAAAAAAAAAAAAAGCATTTAAATATGCACGAAAAAAAAAAAAAAAAAGGAAAATTATCAAAGAATAAAAACTACCTTACAAAACACATCAGTTAAGACAAAAACAAAGAAATATCACAAGAATGACACGAATATCAACAATTGTTCACAAGAATTCAGGAGAACTGGATGAGGAGTCAGTAGCAGCGTAAAATTCGGGACATTAAAAACATGAAAAGCACCATGAAAAGTTCAAAAAGCCATTATGGAGATTCATTGGAGATATTAGTACTATTGCTACACAAGATGTGAAGCATGCGATGAGCAAAGAGGTCAAAAGAGGTCATCTAAGGGGTCAACGAACTCACAGGCATGAGGACGTCGTGACACGTGGGTGAGACGGCATCACTGATGATGTCACAAGCAGCCTAGAAATAATGAGAGACGTCTTAGTAAGAACTGAGAAAATTAGAAATCTCATTTCACAGGATGAGTAATTAAGATAGAAAAGAAGAGATTCTTTAGAAAGAGAGGGAAGGTAGAGAAAGAATATACAGCTGACACAAAACACAAATTAAGACAAGGGTGTGAGTAGCGGGGATGTGTTGAGTATCAGGAGACTAGAGAGTGTAAGGAATAATAGTATCAATCATAACAGACACGGCACAACTATTTTTGGATTTACTCTGCATTGCGCAGAGGCTGCTGCCTAAATGAATGACACATATAATGACATATTGCACAATGAATATCTTTTGGTTGGAGAAATAGGGAAAAAAGCCATTACACCAGTGACGTACACATTTGCACAAACACGGGAGAAATTGTAGGAAGGGCATGCAAAAAGAACCGAGGATCAGACATTGGTTTCAAATGAGATCTGCCTTACTGTGGGGTATTGGCTAGGGCTGCCTAGGGCGGAGGAGGGACTAGGCAGGGAGCCGTAGGACTTCACTTCCTCCTCACTCTCCACTTCATAGTCTTCATCCTCGTTGCCATGATAACGACCGACCTCATAACCCACGATCGAAGCATGGTCCAGTTTGCCAGGAGACATGGACAGTTTGGAAACGATTTCAGAGTCACGTCGTTTGCGGTCTTTCGAACGGAGTTTCTTGCCAAAGAGATCGGGGTTTTCGAGGACTTTGCGTTTCGGGTCGGTTAGTTTGAGGACGTGCTGCAGGAGGGCGCCACAGAGCTCCTGCGCCGAGCACGGACATTCCGCAAACAGCTCAAATTCATGAATGATTCTTTCCATCTCCTTCACGGCGTACTGGTGTCTCTCCCGCGGGGTCATCTCCGGTTTCCCGTCTTTTATCCCACAATCGGAATCTGATCCGTTCCCATTTGGCATCTTATTCGGGTCACTGTTGCGTCGTTTCGCAACAGCAAGTTTAGTCACGACGGGGTCAAAGTTATCAGAGATGCCGTCGGTTGTCAAGTACACAATATCGCCAGGGTCCACAACGGTCATTGAACAGGTCAGGTTGTGCAGCTCCGGGTCAGTTCCGTTGACTGGACCGAGGGCACCACCCGCGTCACGAATGTCTCTCTCTGCCTGAATGTCATGGGACCCAGTGGTAATTTCACGAGCGCCATGGTTCTTGCTGAAGACAAATGCTAAACTGTCGCCTACATTGACGATGCACACAGCAAACTGTTTGGATTCCTTTAGGGGAAGAACGAGGGCAGCACACAGAGTGGTCAGTCCTCCGTCATGGTCAAGTATCTTCTGATGGGCCGTGTCCAGGGAAGCCAAGAGTAAGTCAAACGCCTCCTGCAAAACACACAACTGATTCTGAGATATAAATATTATCAAGACATACGTGAGTGGTTTTTATTGGTTTGGTCGAATGGAAGAGCTTCTGGTTCATGAAGTGCATGCAGCCGTAGACAGCGCATCGGGCGGCCATCTTGGACTTCTCACCCCAGTTGACGCCATCAGCGACGATCATCAGAGCGTTGTTGGTGCGAGCGCAAATGGCAAATGAATCCGCAATCGGGTCACCTGCAGAAGAGTCCACATTGCAGCTGAACTTGGATGATGAATAGCAGGGAGATCAGTCTTCCTGTCTTGTGTTTGGAAGTCTCAAGGGAAACATCAGCGTTTCATCAATTATAGGCATGCATACTAACTATTTTCTAATATTCCATAGGTAATACTAGTAACAAATGTCTGCTTACATTAATAATTGATGAGGAATTGCCACCCTTTCACTACTATTGCAGGGAATTGTCTCTTTGACTATAATACATTAACAATTGTGCGATAACTGACTTCTATATTTGATTACTCATAATCAAGGCCGAGTTTGGCTCTACACTCACACGTGTTTGAAATGAGAAAAACTTTGAGCTCAATGACTGCTGACCCTCTCTAAAACCAATGCTTTATTTCTTATGTCATAATGGTATATTCGAATTATATCTTCTCTCTCAATTCTCAAATTTGAAAGTTTCTAGTTCAACCTTTACAATGAAACAACATTACTTGCAGGTGTGGTATGAAATCGAGTGTTGAATGAAATAAACATGCTGAAATGTACAGTAAAAGTTCAAAGGACATCATGGGACCATTTTCAAAGAGTAGTTACACCATCCTATATCTCTTCCACGTGCCACAAAATTCACTAAAAAATATCTTCATAAATTCTGCGCAGATTCAACAGATTAATTAATTGCCAAGTAATTAACTGTCATGTGAAATGTTAATTGCAACCAATAAACCGGTCCCTGTGCTGCATGTCCTCGGCTCAGCTGAGCCGTAGCAGTGCTAGCCTCTTGCATAATTAAAAGCGTTGCGTGAATCAGAACACAGAGTGAGTCACCTCTCCACCGTATTGATTCACTTTGGCAATAAAACCAGAAATCTTTCGCTTCGTTCCCCTGCCTTGAAGCCCAGAGAGAGAGAGAGAGATATGCATGATGTATGAATGCTTACACCTCAGATATCTGTATGCAGTGTGCATGCGAAGATAACGTACAAGCATACTCCTTCTGCCTCATATCACCATATCAATGAAATGAAGAGAGATGTCATTCACAAATCATGCACACACCCTACATGCACACACCCTACATGGGGGCTGATATACTCATATGATTAATCTTATCAATACATGTCTCAAGTTATAGCATGCACATTGTTGCATATTGTGGCATAGTATTGCAAGGAGGGATCACATGTTTCAAAAGACAAATTCCTCAATAAATGTTAGTATTATGTTACTGAATTCACTGTTGTAAGAATGCTACCAATTACTAGTTAAAGTAGTTATAGATATGAATCACATGAGGTTATTTATGCAGAGTGTGAATCACACACAACCATAGAAAGTGTTAATGAGCACATCTTGAATTTCTTATGACGTTAAATCTGCAGAATAAGAAACATGCAACGACAATTACATCATAAAAGAGAGCTAAGCCAGGTGGCGCTGCTAAATCAACCCAAGGCCATGAAGCAGAAGTGGGAAAGTGGGAAACAGTGCGTGAAGAGATGTACGCATATCAGCCACACCCCTCCCCCCCTGCAATCACTGCATGGCGCAGGTCAGAGCACATATTCGTACCCAGAGAAAAATATCATCTAGACTTGAAATATGATTAAGTTAATATGTTATTAATAGCATCGGTTCTCATGATTTATGCAGAGAGGGGGCAATGCATTGAATTGGGATGAATTAAGAGCCGACATCTGGCATCTGCACTTTTTGCTGGTTCATATTTCACAGTGAATCGTGATTGACTACATCTCGGTTTTCTTATTTAGGGGGAAAAGAAAGAACTTATTACGGATGAATTGTACTCTTCTTAAGTGGCCTAGATATTAATATTGAAATATACAACAGCCTCTGTGATCCAATAGAGTGACATTATGCAGGCAATTCAAAGGTTTTCATTAATCATCTGTTGAACTGGGAGGTTATTCAACCAGAATATAGTTCAATGCGCTGTTCACAGAGAAACGCCTCAAGAGATAATTAGCGCTGAGCAGATGCAAAGTGCACAAAATGACATAATTTTTCTCTGTGTGCACAAAATTGGAAATAGCTTTAAAGCTATGTTTGGTGTCATTGTGGGATAAATGCAATTCAATGAAGCCAAAATTACATCATCTGTGGTGATCACATATCAGTGATATGACATAATGTTCAGTGTTTATCAGAAAGGGAAATATTTGCAATAATATAACAAAGAGCGTTTGAATTGAGTAATCAGTAATAAGACAGAACACTCTGTGATTGATGCTCTCTCACCGGATATCTTTCCATTGATTGGATGTTGGTCGTACAGCGACATGCAGATTCCATACGCTTTGCGACTTTTGCAGTTCCATGTTGGAGCATCCGCAATCAGATTCGACCCGGGAGGTTGGTTGCCTGTGGAGATGAAACCATTCACAAAAGCATTCAATTTTATTTCTTCGCATTTTCATGCAAATCCTCAAATTCTCACCATTGCTTTTCTGTTTATCCAACTGATGGATCAATGTGAGTCCTTTGTCAGGACCAGAATACGATGCAAAAATTTCGCTCTGCAGCGGCAGGAGTTTCTTGTACGGTAGGTCAGATGCATTTTCTCCACACCAGGTGTCAGTACCGGCCTTCTTCTTGCGGCTCCACCTGCGGTGAAATTCAAAGTTATTCCAAAATTAAATATGATCACTTTGAGGTATTTAATAATATGATTTGATTTCCTCAATCGGACCTTCTGCTTGAGATATTCTCATCGCTCACATCGAACGGAACAATTTGAGGATTTTTCATAATTCTGCGTCGTGAAACGCAGCTGAGAAACTTCATGGTTTCAACGATCAAATACAGAGAGATAAATGAAGCAATTGGGGAAATCTTCTTCTCACACCTCTACAAGGGTCAAAGATCAGAGGTCAGTGGTATCTGATAAGCATCTCTATGTCAATAAGGTCAGAGCGCTAGAATTTAATCTGGGCATAACAGAAAGAGTGTTGCATTTGTTCTGAAGTAGATGATGTCCAACAGCATTATGTAATAATATAGAGAGAGTGAGGTGCTACCTCTTGTGCAGTGCCATGGCTAATCCCACATGACGTCCACGGAGCAAAGAGGACGACGCAAATAAAGGCTCAGCTGAATGACCGAATCACTTGACATCTGGAAGAGAAAATCAGATGAAATCAAATGCTTCACATGGAGAATATGGTGAGAGCACTTGAGTGATGTGAGGTCATACGCAATCATTGCACCTCATATTGTTAGTGATCATTTGACCTGAGGCCAACTAGGCCAATTATGAAGACCATCATCCAATGACCACACGGGGGCAATGAATGGAAGCATTCAGCTGCAAGTTCGTGAATTCCTTCATCGTTAGACATTGGGGAATGAGCAGAAATAATAGAGGAAGGGAGGGGGGAACTCACGGGAACAGACAGGCACAGTGCATTTGTGACTGAGTAATAATAATAATAATAATAATAAGGGGACATGCAGCATTCAGGAGCGTTCATGGCTCAAAGCCTCTTGGCCCTGTTACGTGATGTGAGCTGGAATTCCCCTTCTCAAATCGAATAATCGTATAATTATAATTAGTGATGGGCAAACCTTCAGCATTGAACTTTGGACTTCTGAATATTGGCTGTTTTCCGAAGCTTCGGCATTGAATGACTAGAGTGCAACAAATGTGAATACCAAACTATTTAATTGACCTCAGCTGCCTTAATTCGACTCTCTCAATCTGTCTACTCGCTTCCATGGCAGTGTAGTATCACCACTTAGGTAAATTTTGCCAAATTTATTGCTTAAGAAAAAAGCAGGGCATCATAACACATGACACAACCGGACCAATCAAAGGTCGAGATGCTCCTAATTGGTCAGCTGTTTGAAGGGGCGCTAGTGGTTGGGTTACTACCCAATACAACGATCAAAGGTATTACTACAAGTGACAAGTGTACAATTGAGTGGGTATATATATGGCTCAATACTCTGCTGTGACGAATATCTACTGATCAAAGCATCAGCTTCGGTTATTCAGACAAATTAAATATTCGCTCAACACTAATTCTAAATTTATAATTCACAATCATTCGAGGATAATGCCCACGGCTGATCACACCTTCATTTCTGCACCTCAGCCTCCCAGGGCAGTCAGCGAGTCCCAAAAAAAGCGTTCTTGCACATGGATCTCAATCTCTGAATCTGATCGACAACAACTCAGTGGCCCTAACCATATGCAACTTGTGCATCAGCATTATTATTAGGACAATAGCATCATGATGAATATAATCATAGTATTCATACAAAATAATCAATAATTAATCAATTATAATTTGAGATAATGGGGATCATGGTTCATTGGCTGAATTCCTGAAAGGAATAATTCATTTGATGATCCAATTCAGGCTCACCAAGCAGTAGCGTAGTGTACACTATGCACACAATGGATAGGATAGCCGCTGGCCCGCTACTAGGCGCTGCCCCAGGGGAGTTAATCCAATTCCAAATGAGATTCACTGAATTGATAATTTGATTTAGTTTTAATGAATAATGGTAGTACATAATCATAACTACATTGCTTCATTATTCCTGGAATGGCATGCATTTTAATAATAATCGTGCAATGCGAGGCTCATGATCAGATGATAGGATGGATGTCAAATTCATTCAATTTCAATTTCAATTAATCATTTATATGATTTAATGGGATAAACAGATAAAAGAGTCTCAGACTCTCACTCTGAGATGCTGTGAACGGAATCTCCCTCTGACTCTTGAGTCTGAGACGGGAATTCCCAGACCTGTGGCACCGGAGAAGTCAGGTGGCATGTATTACATAAAGTAGCAAATAAATATAATGGACGTGGAATCAATTAAACTTACTTGATGCCATGAATAGACTGATCAGGCTCAGCCGGAATCGCCAGGAAAAATCAATTATTTGCGTAATGAATGTTGCGTCGATGCGCTTGACAGAAGATGTTTGAGCACACAGCGGCCGAGCAAGTTAAGTGGCGCACTCTGTTGGGCGACCATAACGCATTCAGAGGGAAGAAAAGGTTCGTTATGAAGGCAAATGTGATCGTCGTGTCTGACTAAAAACCTAAATCACTGTATGTTACCGTATATTGAGTAACCTTTGATCATAGGGCAAGTCAATATTCACAGAGGTGCAAATGGAGCGAACCACACGGATAAAGTTAATGACAAGGTACATGGAAACAAGGTGTCATGAGAAATACAAGGAATACAAGGAATACAAAAGACTGCGGAACAAAGCCAAGCATCAAACCAAAAAAGCCATCAGAAACTACGAGCAAAAGATTGCCCTGACAGCAAAAGAAGATCCAAAGACCTTCTGGAGGTATGTTAACAGAAGAATAAAAATAAAGGAGAAAATCCCAGATCTCTATGTGAATGGTGACAAAAATAGATGGCATCTACCAATGAAGAAAAATCAAACCTGCTAAACAAATACTTTGCTAGCGTCTTTACCAAGGAACCAAAAGATGCACCCATACCAGATGCTAGAGAACAGGAATTTAGGGAGAAACTTACTACGGTCGTGTTTACAGAAGCGAAGGTGGAGAAGAAGCTAAAAAAACTGAAGTCAGGAAAGTCACCAGGCCCGGACTACATGCACACAAGAATACTTAAGGAAACAGCTAGCCAAATTAGTAAACCGCTGTGTATGCTGTTTGATTCGAGCCTAAGCATAGGAGTTCTACCTTTGGCGTGGAAGTCTGCACATGTAACAGCTCTGTTTAAAGGGTGGAAGAACTGGTTAAAAATGGACTTTGAGTCGTTATTTGATGCACCAAAAAGCAGCTATATCGCCCCATCAGAGATGTAAATGACCATATCACACTGCAGAAGGACCTAGAGGCTCTTCAAGGCTGGTCAAACCAATGGCTGCTAACTTTCCATCCAGACAAGTGCCATGCCATGATGATTCGAGGAAGATTTCAACATGGTGAGAACTACCAGTACACAATGAGATCACCTTCCAGCCCAATGAAAATGGAGAGATCAGCCGCGAAGAAGGATCTGGGTATCATTGTCGACGATAGACTCACCTTTGGCGAGGAAATCACGAACAGAGCAAAGAAAGGAAGACAGATAGCCGTGATCATTCGAAGGACGTTTACCTACCTGGATGAAGAGATGTTCGGAAGGCTGTTCAAGGCACTAGTAAGACCCCACCTGGAGTATGCGGCTGCTGTGTGGGCGCCACACCTGAAGAAAGACATCAGGGAGCTTGAAGATGTTCAGAGGAGGGCTTCAAAGCATATACCAACACTCAAGGGCATGGATTACCCAGGGAGGCTCAAGCGCCTAAAGTTGCCGACCCTGCAACACCGCCTCAGACGAGAAGATCAGATCGAAATATACAAAATTCTGACAGGAGTGTATGACATTCAACCCTCTAAATTCTTTAACATAGCTACAAACGATCGGACAACGGGGCACTGCAAGAAACTTGAGAAGGTCAGAGCAAGAACATCCCAACGACAGCACACTTTCAGTCACAGAACCATAAATGATTGGAACTCACTTCCAGAAGATGTTGTCATAGCCCCAACACTAAACAGTTTTAAAAACCGCCTCGATAAATATTGGAAAAATAGCGCTTCTGTGCACAACCCTGTCTGAAAAGAAAGTGTTTACAAATCTTTCATCTGGATCTGATCCTCGGGAGACATTTGTCTCTGTGATCAGTATCGCCTAAGTAAGCCTAAATAAGTAATATATTACCCATTTTCATGAAATAACAGAGAATAGACTTGCTTAAAACTCAATGTACATTCAGTGATTTATTTATGGCATTGTGCCGGTCATCCATTGCTCATCTGTATTTAAACTTGTGGCGGCGATTTCTTTAAAAAGTAGAAATATTAACACTAGTTCAGGCTATTCCAGTGCATGCAATGTGGAAATTTTGAGCACAGACACAGTTTGGAGCTGTTTTGTCTGAACAATTCTACTTGTGATGCCATTCCAGATTGAAGCAGGTTCAATCGTAGGATCAATGGGTCATAATTATAGTATATGATCACCCAGAATGATTTTCGGGTTGATCTTGACTGCGAATATAGGGAAAATTTTAAGCCGCGCAAAAATTCCTGTTCTACCATACTAGCTACAGTCAGACCCCGTAGATCCGCCGTCATGTAATCTGCCCTTTTCATAATCCGCCCTAAAATCTCAGGGACGAATCGTTTGTAATGTTAATTGTGTCATGTAATCCGTCCTTTTTGTTAATCCAACTCCGACCACGATTCTAGGGAACAAATCTACACTTTACCATTGTAAATAACACATGTAATCCGCCCCCAAAATAGCGTGTCAAAAACAAACATCAGCCAAGA
>KB309404.1:58054-72858 GCA_000328365.1 Capitella teleta
TGGAATGTGAATGTGAGATTATGGTATGTGAAATCAGTGGACTTTCTCGTGTTAACATCGCCATCATCCTCGTATATCGTCCTCCAAGCAGTGATTGTGCCACCTTTACTTCCTTGTTGGATGAAACCCTATGTAAAGTGTCCGCCGAGTACAGCAACATATGTCTGCTTGGTGATTTCAACATGCCGAACATTGACTGGCACGCACTCGATATCGTTTCGAGCACCGCAGACGCTACCTTCATTCAAATGACACAATCGCATGCACTGGACCAGCTTAACACTCGCGCATCTAACGCTCACGGGACTTTCCTCGATCTTTTATTTTGTAATGATTCAACTTTACTGTGCAATATTTCTCACCTTGATGATGAATTTAACTTCGATGAGCATCATAGGATTTTACTTTTCAATATGCTATTACACATTCCTTTACTTCATCGTCAACCTAGGCATATTTTCAACTACAAGAGAGCTGATCTCACTTCATTATGTGAACACCTTAGTAACGTTTATTTAAATCTGGATTTTGGTAATGTTGATAATTTATGGCTTTCATTTTTTAATCAAGTTAATGATATTTTAAATTTATGCATTCCGATTGTTACTGTGAAAGATTCTCATGACCCAGTATGGTTTGATTCAGAAGCTAGGAACTTAGTGAAGAGAAAGAGAACTATGTATAGAAAGGCCAAGCAAAAAAACACTGATCGTTTGTGGCGTAGATACAAAGATTTTAACAATTCTGTTAAAACTGTTCTTAAAAACAAGCACAAAAAATTTATTAGCTCACTTGGCAATGTATGTACTCAAAACCCTAAACGATTCTGGTCCTTCTTCCGTTCAAAAACTAAAAATCCTAGCCTTCCAATGAACGTTAATAATGGTACTGATAATGTTCAAATCCCAGAAGAAAAAGCGCGTATTTTTAATGATTTTTTTTCTTCCGTTTTCACAAATCCTTGCTTAACATTGCCTAATTCCACCATTGCTTTCAACGTTCATGTTATTCCTACTCCTACGTTTAGTGTAAATGACGTGCATTCTGTGTTAAAAACTCTCGATGTTAATAAGGCATGCCCACCATCAGATATTTCACCGTTCATTTTAAAGAACTGCCGTTCTTCTTTAACACCTCACCTGACTTTTATTTTTAATCAGAGTATTTCAACTGGCACGGTTCCGATTCAATGGAAAAAGGCCAACGTTGTACCTATTTTTAAGAAAGGCGATCGGTCTAATGTTAAAAATTATAGGCCTGTATCATTATTACCCTGTGCATCAAAGGTTATGGAACGATGTTTGTTCAACTATTTATACCCATTTATTGCACCCTTTTTACATGACATGCAGCATGGTTTTATGAAGCATCGTTCTTGTACAACTCAACTCTTGAAATGTTATCATTCTATTGGTCGCATACTAGATGAAGGTGGTCAAATTGATGTAATTTATCTAGATTTTAGCAAAGCTTTTGACTCTGTTCCACATAATTATCTTCTTTTTAAATTGGAAACATTGTATGGAATTTCTGGTTGTTGTTTTAGATTGGTTCCGAAATTATTTATCAGACAGAGTCCAGCGTGTTGTAATCGAAGGAGAAGAATCAGCTTGGGCCCATGTCACTTCAGGTGTCCAACAAGGCTCCATTTTAGGTCCTCTTCTTTTCCTTCTTTTCATTAATGATATGCCCAGAGCTGTTGTATCTTCTTTTATTGCGTTATTTGCAGATGATTCTAAAGTTTATATGTCCATCAATTCTCATCAAGATTGTGAACTTTTACAGAAAGATTTAAACGAACTTTTAAATTGGAGCAAAACCTGGGGCATGCTTTTCAATCCTTCTAAATGTAAACTTTTATCGATCACTCGATCTCACACTCCTGTCAATTTTAATTACAATCTCGATGGAGTTATTTTAGAGCGTGTTGGACAGTTTAAAGATTTAGGTGTTGTTTTTAATCACAATCTTTCTTTTACCTCACATATTGATTCACTCATCGCTAAATGTAATCGTGTCTGTGGCATGATAAAACGCTCAGTCGGCTATCATGCTCCACAGAAGGTTAAGCTCCAACTTTTTAAATCTCTTGCACGCCCCATTTTAGAATACAGCTCTCAAGTATGGTCACCCTCAACAAAGCGAGATATTAACTTAATTGAATCTATCCAGAGGTCAATGACCAAATATATTTGTAATGATTTTAACAAAATGTCTTATTCTAGTCGCTTAAATGAACTTCATATTTTACCCTTATCTTATCGGAGAGAATTTATTGATCTTATGTTTATTTTTAAATATTTTAAAGGTCATATCAATGTTGATTTCAGCGATGAAATCAAAATTTTAGACAATACGCGTATTCTTAGATCCTCTAACAATGGTTTGCTTCTATTTGAACATAATGTAAGAACTGAGACTTTTAAATCTTCTTTTTTTAACCGTGTTTGTCACTTATGGAATATTTTACCGGTTAATATTAGAAACTCACCTACTATTTCTATTTTTAAACATCGTTTACTTGATTTTTATTTTTATAAATTGGATCATCATTTTAATGTTTTTAACTCTTGCACCATGACGTCATTTTGTCGATGTTCTGGTTTTTACCATTTCAATTGATCGTTTTTGATTCACATGACAATACTATTTTTACGTTTTTATCACTTTTATTCATTCTCATTATAATTATATTTAACAAATTTACTTTTGGTGTGAATAATTTTTTGTGGGCCATGCCTTTTATTATTCACCGTTGTCGTTTTTATGGCATGAATTTAATAAAAAAAAAAAAAAAAAAAAAAAAAATTACATTGTACATGAGTTTTTGGGGTTTTAGAATGACACACAATTTTCATAAATTTGTGGTCTGAAATTTAATCCGCCCTTTTCGTTAATCCGTCTCTTTCCTTGGGAACGGAAGAGGGCGGATTAACGAGGTCTGACTGTATAATGTTTGTAACAATTGGCGATCAATAACTAAATGCGTTTTACCATTTTTTATATATTTTTTTGGCTACTTAGCGTTTCAATTTTCATACATGCATCATTTTTTGGTGATTGGTGATTCTTTATTTGTTTTTTTTTGCCCCCCCCCCCAGTTGCCAAGCATTGGAGCATGTGCATGTACACAACAACAAGCATCAAATTTATTATTTTATCAGTTTATTGAAACATGATCAAATTAAATCAAAAGAATTATGAAAGGAATCCGAGCAATCTGTAATGCTAAAATATAGGGGAGTCATCAGGACTTTGAAAACACTACGACAAAGAGGGGTCTTCGAGTTATCCGTTTTTGAGTTAGTGGAGTTTACTGTAAGTGATAAGGATACTATAAAACCTGTCAATAGCAAAACTCTGGGGACCAATTGAATATGATTGTTTAAGACAGGTGGTCACTCAATACATGGTGCATTTTGAACCAGCTCATGAGGGTGGATTATGATAATTAAGAATTGCAAATTAAAATCACAATACCCACACATAATTATACATTTACATGTGCAAGGGTTCTACACATTCAACTATGTTATGAAGTATGAAGGAATATACATAATTATACAATATGATACAGGATATTCTAACAAATGAACAAGTCCAGAGTTGCCTGCCTTTTATGTGCCAAGCTTGCATCACAATCAGCGGTCATGTCAATTACGGTAGGGGTATGCCTCAATTGTGCGTTTTGTACAAAGTAAGTTTCCTTGGCACGGAAAAGAGTGACTCGTGGCGGATGAAGACAGCATGCTTTGTTCTCCTTATTAAAGAAATATTACTCTTCCTTGCTTCAAACCAACGTCAGCAAATGACGAGTTGGCAACCATTGCCCATGTTAAGGTGCCAGAGTGATTGTAATCATTTTACACACAATCAAATTAACGAGTAATCCCTATTATTATGTATTTAAATAAACAACAATAAAACATTCGTTTACCACACAGTCACTCAGTAGTCAGTCGGGGTGCATTGTCAGAATTAGGCCTATCCAACAAATATAGCATCAACAAACCAGGTATAATATTATAAGCAATTGCATTCACTACACTTTGCTTCTCCTCATTTCACTCTACAATTTCTCTGGTGAATGGGTTATGATTAGTGATTGGCAAATATTGAATTTGTCCAAATATTCAAAGCCGAATTAAGCTTCAAGCAGTCAATATTTGGCTCCATATTGGGGAAGCCGAATATGGAGCCGAATATATACCCACTCTATTGCAGCATTACTAGTACCTTCATTATATAGGCTACTGAGCTCAATCAAGTAACGCCCCTTCAGGCAGCTGATTAATTAGGAACATTTATTTTGTTCACTATGGAAAGATCCGGACTCTCACACAAGATACTTAGCTTGCATGTGTCGTAATTATTTGTTGCAACACTAGTCATAGCTGTTTGTGTTAAGACGGATGTATAAAGATTAAATGTGTAATTATTAACTTATGATACTAACAAAACATCCACACATCTATTCTTCAGAGTAATAGTGAATACAACTAACTGAATTAAATTGAACATCATTTAATAAGGATGAAAAATGTTAAGGGCATCTCGCCAGCATTCCAAAAAAATCCTTCCACAAGGATGCATTGTTATTATAAACAAAGTTGTGCGCAACATTTTGTCAATGCATATTTGTTAAAAATGTTCTGAATATTCTTTGACATCTAACTACAGAAATGATCATAATTAATTGGTTATTCAAGCAATATAAAGTAAGATAAACAATGCTCATCGAGTGAGGTGAATGGCCTGATTGCGAAGTTCATGATTGAAAATTAGGTGATTTACGATGCTGTGTCGTAATTTCGTAATTATCAAATTATTTGAAGAAAACAACCATAATAATAAACATAATTGTCAAGATAAGAAGCTACTTAAACTATAAATGATAATCATATTTGGATGCATAACATGATTTTAGAGAAATAATAAAGCCTTTTTGTAACATTATGCAAGGTTGAAAAATCCCCATTATTTGTAAATATGTTTTTGGAACTCCCTGTATTCAAGCCAAATTTCAAATTTCTGTGTTCACGCCTTGTATGTTAGGCCGAGAATTTTTCGAGCAAACTTCGTGCATGTATATACTCATAGATATGGAGACTAGTTTCCAGTAATTTATTGGATACCGATTAATACTTGCCAATTGCTTGGCCACATTATACTTTCAGTGTACTCCTTTTGAGAGTAGTATTTTAGGTATTTAGGTAGAGAATTGTTCAAAGTTGGGCCTCTATAAGTGCGTTATGATTTATAAGTTAGTACCTCTAGGGGTGCGTTTTGACTTTATCCAGCCATGGCTTCAGAGTTGCTAAGGAATACCTCCACGAACACATTTCTCGTATTTTTGTTGCTCAACGCCTTGCATTTCGTCTGTTTAAATGGCGACGATGATATTTCTTATCAACCCAACGGTCCAACGAATTTCAAGTTCGGGGAAGCCATAAAACCCAGGTATAAGGCCAAATTTTTGAATGGAAATCTCTCAAAATTTATTATAATTATCATTATATTATCATTTTATGATTTTAGAATTTAGTCATTCATTGCTATTAGTATTACTATATAATATTAACATATTGCAGCGAGAAACCAGGTGAGCTGTCCTCGCCTGATTTATCTGTGCTGATCGTATGTGACAATGCAGTGCTATATAGCGCACCTTCATCTAATTGGCAATATGCGTCAAAAGCGTTAAGTACTATCATACTACTATCACTCTGCCACTAGAAAAATGTGTTTCCCTCTACTGGGTTATGCTGGTATGTTGTAATGGCCATTTGTCCACTCCGAATTAGGTGAGCCAATACAGCCAACAAATGAAAATTACAAAGGAAAACGCACAGACTTGTCGACACCACCAATCCTTTGATTGACCCTTAACGGGAATCTTCAAAAGAATTATAAAAAAAATGGTCAACTAAACCGCTTCAACTTACATCTTGGAGTATGAATTGGGATCAACTTTTGATTCCAAATATTGTGTCAGTGAGGGTATGACGGAAGCAACGATTTATTAAATCATCAACCACTGCTACTACGTGTATTATAGCATGGGCTCACAGGTTTCAGTTTTTTAACTGAGGATTGAGCAAAAATCGATTGCTTGGGGTTGACCAAAGAATCTGCCCTTATATTTCATTTGGAGAGCTAAAGTTTTACTCGCCGTCTTGCGACCATTCTTGATTTTTTACTCGCTAGTGAGAATTTTTACTCGCCATTGGCCAGCTGGAGAGTAGTTGAGTCTTAATTCGAGCCCTGAATAGGTAGTGTGGTTGTAACAGGGACAATACAGTAATCTCCCAGATGGCTACTATTATGGAAGACACGAACCCAAGGCTTGTGGGTATTAGAAATGATTTCAATAAAACAAAAGCATGCTTATATACATTGCATATACTATACATTGCCTGAGAAAATCATTTAGAATCAAATGAGCATTTGAGAAAATAAAATTGAGCAATTCGAATGTATGATGTGCCACACTATATAGGCCTACATCAATAGGGCTAACATATTCTCCTATTTAACTTTTTCTTTTTTTTTTTTTCACAGATACCTCATTTATGACGTGAATCCTGGAGAAGGTTTCAACCTCAGAAGAGACGTGTACCTGCGTGTGGCTAATTTAGTGAAGTTCCTCAATGAAGAACAGCCATGGGTGTTGGTGCTGCCCCCGTGGGGCCACCTGTACCACTGGCAATCCCGCACAATCAGCAACTCACAGATTCCTTGGGCCAAATTCTTTGACTTGGCCAGTTTACGCAAACTGATTCCTGTGATGGAATTCACAGATTATTTAAAAGGTATTTTTTTATATTGAAAATTATTCCAGTTAAGTTGAATTCATCAAATGTCAAGAGTTTATTCTGTTTGAATGTGTATTTGCTTCTTCGTTCCTGCTTTGTATAACTAGTGACGGGAAAACCAGAGGTGGAATCCGCGATCTATTTGCAACGTTATAAGGAGGGTTGGAGCGGAGGCCATTGGGAGGAAAAGATGCACGAACGCGAATGTCTTGATAAACACGGCTTTGTTCAGGTAGAGTTCTGTGAATATTTATAAATTAAATCAGCTACGTTTCAATATTTATTCTTACCACAGGACGATGATGGTCTTTGGCGCTGGTGGTTCTGGGGTTACAAAGACGCATATGCTATTGACTTTAAATGCATGTCCGTTCAAGCGCAATACACCTTCCTGAAACCTTACCTCTTACACAACACAACCGCCAGGTTTGAATCTTAAGACATATGTATTTCGGCTAATGTCCTGTCAACACAGATCTGTGTTGCTTCTAAGAGCGGAGCACTTGATCCATGGGTCTTACTCAGAGTGGAGCCCCGTCTGGTGGACGGTGTGTCTTGACATATATCCGTGACCTTGTGACCTTTGTGACCTTTCAGGCGAGGAGAAGCATGGTGTTCTCCCAGAAACTTAGAGATGTTGCTGACCAATTTAGAGAAGCTGAGCTCAATTCTGACGACGTAAAAGACAACACTGTTCTGGAGGACTGGCCTGAAATGAAGGTGTGTTCGTAGCTGATTTTTCTGATCTTCTCAAAAAGGGTTCTCGTTTGTAATTAGCGTATCCATGGCGATGCAATTGGAGGACCCTACATGGCCGTTCATTTACGCAGGAAGGATTTCCTCTCCAGTCATACAAAAGACGTCCCAAGTTTAGCAGGAGCCGCTAAACAGATCCGGGAAAAGCTCAAAGAATTTGATTTGAACGCTGTTTACGTTGCCACTGACGCCCCTAAAGAAGGTATCAGGCAATCACGATGCACTTAGATCGTTCCATGAATTCCTTTTCCAGAATTCCTAGAACTGCAGTCGCATTTGAGTGAATTCAAGGTGGTCAAGTTTGAACCAACACAAGAGCAACTGGATGATTACAAAGATGGAGGTGTGGCTATCATTGACCAGTGGATATGCGCCCACGCCAGGTGACGCATTTAGTAACATTGAATCACGTTGACATTGTTCTACGTCTTTTCAGGTTCTTCATGGGAACGGGCGTATCAACGTTCACCTTCAGAATTCATGAAGAGAGAGAAATTCTCGGCTTTGATCAGAAAATGACGTTCAACCGTTTCTGTGGGGATAACATCGCTGAATGTGAACAACCAACAAAGTGGAGCATCAAGTATGAATAAGAGATGTTTTGTAAGGAGATGTCAGAATGATGTAATTTTCCAATGGCTTCCAATATCAAAATGTGAGAATCAGAAGCTGAGTTCCATCTACCTAAATTGATCTGAGATGGTTGCCAAGCAACAGTAAGTATAGCAACTGACTAGTCTGTTGTTATGCACTTTCGTCACAAATACTCGCTGTGATAACATCATTAATCATTAATTAATTAATTTAATTATTTGACTAATATCGTAACAACTCTTTTTCTGATGTGTGCTTCTTGATGTCAGCGTACATATCTACATCTTATAATGTAATTCTTACATCCTGAATAATATTTGTATGATCTTCAATGAGTTTAACTTCTTCTAGTATGCAAAATCCAACAATGTTTTAATTCCAATTATGTTTTTTCTTTACGTATAATTGCTCAGTAGTTAATATACTGCTTGTGTTTTATCAGCAAATTCAAGTTGAACCTAGTGTGCTTGTTTTTAAACCTTTCAAAATCTGTTTTATCTTGTAAATCAATTCCTTAATTGTCCTTTTAGAATCTCGCTTCCAGATGTATTAATATTTCTTTTGTGTTCAAAGTGCTTTTTAATAATCAATCGATCACTTATTATGTCGACAATTTCCAGTATTTCCCAGATTTCTCTTGATTCTGTTATTTTTATTCCACAAATCGTGCCATGATCACTACGCAATAAAGGATTCTTTTTTATATCTCCAACTTCATTTTCATTGGTCATAAACAAAATTTGTGTTATTTTCTTGAGTTTTCTTTGCGTGGAAGGATTTCTACAGATGTTGGATATTGCTTGTGGGATTTGAGGCAACTCCAACAATTGCTCCTTGAGGCCGCTCAGTCGTAATGTTGATGCATGTGTATGGCTGGATATTGAGTCCGTTCATAGGTTCTTGTTCTTTTAAGCTATGCTACAATTATGTCACATAAATGCTATAATAGATTGGTATATTACTAAATCCATGTATGTCATCGTCATACAGTCTTTATTCGCATATATAATGCTCACGTCGCAGTTGTGCAGCCTGCATTATTATATGTATGTCCGTTAATGACTGGATCATCCTCCAAAGCAAATTATTCACCGAGGACTCTTTGCTTCTAAGAAGGCAGCGTACAATTTGGTTCCAGGGAACTTCCAATCGGCCTTCTTGGCTGCAATGGCTCGTCGCCTAATTGGGGTGCACATGGCACAATCGCCTTGGCTTGGCGCCCAGACAACACGTATGTGCTCACTTCACTCGACCTTCTTCGAAAGAAACACGTAGTGCCCTGTAATCAGATCATAATTTTTAGAATTCAATCACGAAATGCAGTTCATATGTATTAGTATTCATCTTCAGGCTCTTCTCACGAATGTCATGATTGAATGTGTGTGTATAAGCAGGCGATCTAGGCATCCGAACAGCAGCATTGCCTCTATGTGCCTCTCTTCCCTTGAATACCTTCGTTATTGCGTAATTTGAATCTGGGTGTGTTCTCATCATGTAACCATCTGAACTCATTGTAGATGGTACCGACCACGTGATCAAAGGTCCTAAGGTACCATCTAATGAATGCATTTAAACAATGTATGTATGTTTAACATTGTCCTCCTAAACGTTACATAATATTCATTCGTGGATAAAATCCCACCCTCAGTCTGTGGCAGAACTTCATTCATATAATGTATATAATTATAAGTTAACATACTGTACTCTGTAAATAACATTCATAATTATAAAGGGTTGTCATTGTATCCATCGCATGAAGCGAATGTTGTGTCGATGTCATCTCTGTGATAATGAACACTTGCAGGAGGCAACGGAAGAAAACACGGCGCAGAGGAAAAAAATAATAAAACGCACCACATCGTGTTCTTAAACTCCTATCATCAAAAACATACATTTCAGGCTCGAATCCATCTCCCCATTTAAAAATCCTCTCCATATCTCTGTTATAATGCAAATCGAACCTCAACCCAAATACCCCCCACCCCCGCCGCATTTATAAGGCATCATCAGAAATACCCAAATAAAAATGAAATTTCGCAAGTTAAGTAAGCTGTGCGCTTTCTTTGACCTACACATACAGGGCGTTGCGCTCCATAATTTCTTGCTCGAAGTTGAACCTTGAACCACATTCTCGAAGGAGAATCTTCCTCTTGGAAATTATTGGTCAGCCATAAACAAGCGATCGTGAAAATTGCACTTAAAGGAGAAGGATCCTGGTTATTGGACCCAATCGTTTGTGTTGTTTAATGGCTCCATGTTCACCCCTCTCTCCTAACACAATCAGGTGGCTTCCATGTGAATTCACTAATTTAGTAATTCAGCATTCAATCAAATCTTTCTGTGGGGATGCAGCCTTGATGCAAAGAATTCTTAAATTGTTTCCCTCAACACGCAATCGGGACTTTTGTTTACACTTTGTTTTGTCTAATTCCTAATGATCATCTTATGGCATATATTTACTCTCTTAATTGGTGATGTATCACGAAATATGAAAATAATACAGGAATATTAACTGAGTGGAGATTCCAACGCACTGAAAGACAACGAGGAATTGTATAACTCATAATTTATTTAAAACTATCGGTACCGATAAAAAATGTGAAATTAGTCACGAAACAATGATTACATCACGTTAGTCATTCACCCGATTCCATCCCTACATCCAATATACAATTGATAGAATTTACTTGTGTACTTATAAGTTAATCAGAAGTTAGTAAATGAAGTTAGCTTATACACGATTACATTGAATCAAAATTGCTTGTTTACCATGTCTAATATGGAAATGATATGATCATAATGATGGACCCCAAATTATTCATTTTTCAAAGAGCAAGACAGGGTGACTAGAGACCACGTGACAGTGAGCATCACCACAACCCTGCTGCTTCCATGACCAGTTTCCCGACATCCGCAAAGAGACCTGTGCTGTGACGTAGCGTCGTCTCATTGGCCAGCGCTTTGGGGTTCGGATGTGTCCAGTGCAGCGCGTTCACGTCCTCCCTCCAGTTGTACAAACTGTTGTCAGTGGTGTGGTCACGTGACATGTTGTGGTAGTCGTTCACCCATATCGGATGACATTTCTCCTCGTAGCAAATAACTTGAAGATGGCGGTCGATTCTTAGAAGATGAGGGTATCTGAGGGCAGAATTATGACACGGCTTTTTATATCATAGTGAAATTTCTTGCATGCATAGATTGCATACGTGAACATTCTGATCACGAACAAGATATAAAGTATTGTAAGGACCCAGAGGCACTAACCTTTCAAGGATCTTGTAAGGGTTCATGACCCCAGTGAAGCCGTGGATGTCGTTATGTAGAGTTCGCATCGTGTCTCTAAACAACTGCCAGAACGGAGCATTCTTCTTGCCGTAAGAAAGGCCAAAGTTCACCGAGTCTGGATAAGGCCAACTCCAGTCGACCCAGTCGTACGATGCCACAGCATCGTACCCTCGGTCTGCGTAGGATAGACCTTTAACCCAGATGGCGTCTGTGTCGGCGTAGATCCCCCCGTAGTTGATCATCAGATCGACGCGAATCAGATCGCTCATCAAAGCTCGATAATAGGGTTCGATCTCGCCCTGGTAGATTTGTGTAGGCGCCGTTCTTCGGATTAATTTCACGCGGTCTCGGATTCTGGGTGTGGAATCTATGGACTCCCATAGGGACCCACTAGGTGGTTGGTCGCCGTGTATGTACACCACGTCAACCTTGACAACGTAGAGCATGCTGAGGAGGCTGAGATAGAACACGAAGTCCATCTTCCCGCCACCAATCCACACCATGTGACCAATGTTGGGCACCAGTTCGTCATAACTTGGCTTCGGTTTCCGGATCTCCTCAGTTCCGTAGAATATCTTACGGGCGAGTTTTCCAAAAGCGTTGTCCAGTTCCCAGATGTCCATTGGATAGAAATGATCGAAGCGTTCTCCCTTGACCAGTAGGCAGCCGTGGGTATGCCCTTGGAAGACGTGGTGAACCAATGCGCAGTAGCTTCGATCTGTCTTCAGGGAAGTATCGTGGAGTAGCTCGTCCTGGGTGGTATTAGGGGAGGTCAACACACCTCGTCGAAGCACAATGTAACCGTCGACAGAGTCTGGCTCAAGAGCAATTTCGAAATCGTATGCTCTCTTTTTAGCCGGGAAGTCGAGCAACCAAACCGTGTGACTGACGTAGATTCCTCCTTCTTCGTTGAGCACTTGCAGAATGAGCTGCAACTGCGTGGCTCTGTCTCCTTGACAGAAGCGAACCAGGTATTCATCCATTTGCTTCATCTCCAGGTAAGGGTAATCATGCTTCAGATAATCCAACCACTGATGGTAGTGCAACTTGTCCACTCCCGGTGGATATTCGTAGTGAATGGTTATTTTATCTGGAGCAATTGTCCGCAAAACGCTGACCACTCCCAGGTAATCCCGGTACTCGAACCACTTCTGCCCGCACCACATGTAGTGCACGTTGGGGGTGACGTAACCTTCTTGTAGCTTCTCTTCTTGCACTGACGAATTCGCAGATTTATCCCACAGATATTTCAGCTGGACGACCTGAGCGTCTTTGAGCTTTGCGTCCGAAAGCTCCGACGAGGATCGCCTCGTTTCCACTACGGGTATATCGTCTTGCGATTCTTCGGGCTTCATAATTACGTCCTCCGTGCTTCCGTCCTCTTTGGAGTCGAAATCGAACGTGGTACTCCCGACAACGTCGTTAGCAACAGGGAGCATCCTGATCGGACGACGAGGGGTCGAGATGAACATCATGGCGATAACGATGGCAATCAGACTGACGATAGCCAGCCGCAGAATGTTCTGCCGTGTCGAGGTCGACCGGAACAACTCGGCCCACATTCTGGAATCAGTTATGCAATACATGTATACATTACGAATGTCATATTTAATAATGATATGGAATTTGCGTTCAGTGCTGATGTTAAAATTGGGCCGGGGTCGTGAAATGAACTCGATAAAGACATAGTGATTAATTGAATATAATTACTGAAATTTAAACTATATTGGCCAGATATAACTAACACGGCTTGTTATCATGTGAATCATGTGAATTATCTACATTAATTAAATTTACGCGAGTCTTAAAATTTTGTTCAGAACTGTGTTACCGAGTAATTTCTCAAACCCTTATAGGCCAAAACAGATATGGACTTATCATGCTGTTGCATAAGAGCCTCATTCATATATGGGCCTTCGTAAAGTTGAAGCGGAGATAGGTTTTCAACACTGAAAACATACCAAACGTAAACTCCTGTATAAGAATGCTCTATGATTGCGATACAATTACACATTTTGAATCACATGACTGGTCAAACCCCACCACCCAATCAATCTCAACTTGAGCTCCAACGTTTCCCTGCTAATCCTTGACCATCACGTTCTCTTACCTTGCTGTTCCCGATGTTTCCAGAGAACACACTTTATTTACAATCACAAGTGAGGTTCTGCTGTCACTGAAATGAGTTTCACGCTTGGCTGCGTACTATGTAGGTTGAAATCAATGACCCATGCACGCTCCCCTTTGCGGCTTGCGGTAGTATGTTTGTCTGTG
Source organism: Capitella teleta (assembly GCA_000328365.1). Taxonomy (NCBI): domain Eukaryota; kingdom Metazoa; phylum Annelida; class Polychaeta; family Capitellidae; genus Capitella; species Capitella teleta. Next base: position 71,779 of record KB309404.1, read on the forward strand.
TCACGGATCCTGTTAAAGACTGGTTTTCGTCATTCTCGGAAGTGGTGTTCATTCGGTGTTTGGGTCTTCCGTATCACCCTCATCGTTCCTAGATCATGACGTCATATTTGTTTATTTCTTATTGTTTGCGCAAAACATATAGCCGGGAATTCCGTCAATCATTCCCATTTATATGTGGGAGTTTAATTATATACATTTAACATTGCTCATCTGAACAACCATGCACTATTCTATGAAAAATTTTATACCCAAATAATTTATTTGTAGGTTCATTATATTATCTTATTTTTTGGCGTTGTTTCTCTTTTATGTTTTACGTATGCATGATTATTTCTCGTAATTACACGTTTATAATTCAATTAATTATATGATCATCAATGGCTGATCTACTTCCGCATCTGTACACACTGCTAAGTCAATAATTAATGAGCCACTAGCTACATGCTCATTAATTCTGAAAGAAAACTTGTACGAATTCGAGCCATTAAAGCCCAATATAATCCGGTTTGTAATTAAGGACTATTTCAATGGAACTTAGAAACAGCAATTGTGGAATGCTATGACTAACAAGTTCATGTAAAATCCACACCAAACATTATGAAGTTTCGAAATAATAAAATTCCTTTTATAATAATGAATATACGTGTTCATGAGCATCGTGATTCCACCAAAGCTGACAAATAATTAGGGTAGTGTATCCCTTATTGATCCATCTGGGTGATCACCATAGAAGTTTAATTTAATGGTCTAATTTAATTTCCCTTCTTCTAATTCCGTTAAAATATTATTCTTGTCAAAACACAGCAGAAGGCGGCAGTTATGCATCCTCCCAAAGCAAGGCAACTCCAGTGACCAATGAGACAGAAAGGAAATGTTCCCACGTGTCTTCGTTAATGTGGCACCAAAGATACTTCACTTAAGAGTATGTTTGGTTGTGAAATTGAGACCTGCATTGTCGCTGAAGACAAAAAAAAAAAAAAACGAAACAAAAAAAAAACGAAACAAAAAAAACAAAACAAAAAACAGAAAAAAAAAAAAGAAACCCGGAGGAAAAAAAAAAAAAAAAAAAAAAAAAAATTG
>KB309404.1:74089-98381 GCA_000328365.1 Capitella teleta
CCAAAAAAAAAAAAAAAAAAAAAAAAAAAAAGGAAAGAAAAGGAAAGGAAAGGAAAAAACAAAAAAAAAACAAAAAAAAAAACAAAAAAAAAAAAACAAGAAAAACGGAAGAAAAAAAGAAAAGAAAGTTAAGGTGCATGAAATCACATCATTAAGATTTGACTTCAGTATTAAAAAATAAACACATAAAGATCATAAAAGTGTAATTTTATTGCATTGTCAATAACAACCAATAAATCAATGATCGTGTTTTTTTATGATAAAAACCTCTCAATTCAAAGCGTCTTTTTTATTCTCACTATGTATGCATGTATCTTAAAAACCTAACGTAAAATTTGAAGCAATGTTAGTCTTTTACAAAGACGCAGCCATGCATGCACATATATCATATATACTGTACCCTTGCTGGTGTATAACACACCCATTGTAGCGTCCACGATTGACAGAACCAGCTTAACTGTTGGTGCATTTTTATTGGTTCATGTACGCATCCTCAAAGAGGCGCTCACGTTGGTTAAAACCACAACAGAAGACGGGAGGGTACAGAGATAAATATCAGGAGGAGAAAAAATACCTCCCAGGCAGATGGAGCAGCTACCCGTTTATACTTCGGAGTCTTTGGTTGTCACTGTTTCATGTCGCTGCCTGGGTGAAAACAGGGTCAAGCTGTGATATAAATAATATACGATGCTCTCAAAAAGAGATCTGAAGAGAAACATTAATCACTATGGAACAAATGCAATGCATCCGAATGAAAAAATCTAGTTCAGCAAGAAAAGCAGGATCGGTTCTTCTGGGAGTTCTGAAGTCAGCCATGAAGCCCTGCTCCGAGAATGAGAGGGAAATATTTTAGCAATATTCACATTATTACTCACTAGCTGTCGCGCTAAAGAGAAGAGGATATTTGTTCCTTATTCACAGGTGCCAAGGGTTAATGTGCCTCCACCGATATCATTTACACAACAATTACCGTCCTCATAATATAACACCATAGCGACTCATATAAGTAATATACAGTCAATGATATCATTAACTTGTCGGTGGACATCACGTGACCCTTATGACGACTGCCGTTGGGACCCAAATACAACAGCGTCAAACTGACAACCAGTATTAGCAAACTAATGGAAATCGCGAAATGATTGCCTCATTTACACGTGCAGATTATATGCAGTTACAATACACCTATAGGCATATATATTACCAGATTGCCGACCTCACATAGCGTATTCCTAATTGAGATTTTCACCTAAGCAACAATCAACGGGGATCTGCGGCGTTGTGATGGCGAATCGAGAACAAATCTGTCCGCATCCGCTGAAATGGACACCTTGATCGATTACCTTGTATGCTTTCACTGGTTCTCTGGTCATATATATAATGGCACAGACACACACCGATGACAGGTGGTATCTCATTGGCTGCTATTTATAGTAACATTTAGTCAACTGGTCGTATTCAGCAAATACTGTGGATTCATTTTCACTCGCCTCGCCTTGTGAGCCATCTTGGGAATTCCGAATGATGTCATGTGAAATCGAGTGAAATTGATGTACCAAAATAGGGGTGGGTTTTCATCGGTGTGTGCCGGTGCTTCTTTTTAGTAGCGCCGGAGACCAGTGAACTTGTATGCTGAGGTGTTTCTCTCGCACAATTCGTTGATGTACCCACACTGCCCAGGGCCGCTTATTATTTGAAGGAGGGGGGAGGGGGTAAGTACTTGGTTAAAATGCCTGATACCTGAGGCCGTGTTCAAATTTGGTCAAATCTATTCCACAAAATTGGAAAATGGAATTGTGTAGCAATTTATACAGAGTGGACCAAAAGTAGTCTATCTACTCCATGTTAAAGATCTCAATGATTTCCAATGGGGCTACGAATTTTTGAGAAAGTGTTACAAAACAGATTGCAGTGTAAAAATCACACAAATATATAAGAAATAAATACTTGGTATGGTTAGTCTAGCATGTAATGTTGTTATTCCTATCATTTCTTTATCAATTTCATCAACATTTATGCCGATTTATCTCAATCAATACAGTGTACCCAACATTCCGCGATATTTCTACTTCTTGCGGCAAACAGCTAGGGCCCCGGATAATAATTAAGGCAACGCTATCGTTCTCTTGTTTTGTTTGAGGGTGCTATTGTTGTGACTGTAGCACTATGTTCATCGCCTAAAATGAAAACAAAGCAGAGTTTGTATTCAAGCGCCATGCAGGAGATGACATTCCTTAATGTTCATTCAGGGGCTTATCTGATTTTGCTCTCTTGGCGATCACTCACCACTCGCATTTAAATACCCCACCTCCCTCATTCAAAATAGACTTTTTACTTGATTTCGTTGCATAAATGGGCACAGAATAACATAGTCAATCCATACCAGGTAATTATTTTTTTAATAATTGATTCATTTTAGCAAATTTTAGAGTTTTGTTTTTAACATGGCCCTGCACTCTGTATAAGTGTACACATGCAAAAAGAAAGGAAGCAAATGTGTGTTTAGATATACACTGTATTATGAATTTTATTGTTCAATTTCCACCGAAGAGGAAATATCAAAATAAGAACTAACGTGATGCGTTGCCTAGTTCAACATTCAACATGAACAAAGGTGAAACTCAAAAGGATTACGTAAGAATATGATGAGCGGGGTTATGTGAAGGAGCTAAGTATAAAGGAGAAGAGGGAGAACATTGTATGAAAGGAAGAGGAGGAAGAGGAGGAGGAGGAGGAGGGTGTGAGATGATGCTTGCTGTCAATAATCGTTGTTTTCCAGGGGCTCTTTGTTGTCGTACAGTGTCGGTGCCTGCACGATGATGCCGAATGTCCCCACGATGCAAGCCGCGGTAAAGATCCACAAGAAAAGCCGATCCAACACCATGGCAACGAACTGCCAATCCTGTTTGATCTACAAGAAAATATTACAATTGTAGAATGCTATGGCCAACAAGTTCATGTAAAATCCACACCAAACATTATGAAGTTTTGAAATAATAAAATTCCTTTTATAACAATGAATGTACGTGTTCATGAGCATCGTGATTCCCCCAAAGCTGACAAATAATTAGGGTAGTGTATCCCTTATTGATCCATCTGAGTGATCACCATAGAAGTTTAATTTAATGGTCTAATTTAATTTCACTTCTTCTAATTCCGTTATAATATTATTCTTGTCAAAACACAGCAGAAGGCGACAGTTATGCATCCTCCCAAAGCAAGGCAACTCCAATGACCAATGAGACAGAAATGTTCCCTGATCCGTTTCTTCCCTGCTGCCATCCAGTGGCAACTCTGTGCTTTTGGAACAATTTTGCCTGCAGAATCTTGGGTTCTATGACGTCACACTGCCCTCCATAATCGCCCTGTTATTGGGTGTCGAGCCTCAAGCAATGTAATATAAAACAGCATTGTTATGCGCATGCTCCGTCGGCACAAACGGGCGAATTGCTGGTGAAGTTGGTTTTTGCTATATTGGTTGTATGAAGCAGAAAGGTTAATTGCTGATTTATGATATTAGACCTGCCTTTCGGGTGTACTGGTTAAACTCTTGTGTACTCTAGTAATACGAATTATGTGTAACGAATTGTTGGTTGTCTGGACCTCTACTAGTGACGTGCTTATATTTCAATTCGCCTGGATGCAATCTGTATCAATCACAAATATTTTGCTTGGGTATTATGCGGGAATAGTCTTGCAGTATACATGCACCTTGAGAACCCGTTTTTTCCCCCCATTCATCTGACGGTGAAACAGATTTTTGATCCTTTTCCACGCATCTCGATAACAATAGAGGTAGCATTCAATTTCACTTAACACTGTGACAGCCGTTCATCACAAGCTTCGTACAGTCTGGATGCTTCGTTGAATCGCTACGATTATGCTTTGACCATTTCGTCCATGTTAGTGTCAATGCGCGTCTATTGCGGACGTCTGCTGGGAATTGCATTGTTGATCAGTCTCTGTTTCGACTGGATTGTTCAGGTGATGTTATTGGAGCACGTGACATTGACCACCTCGCACGGGGTGCTAGCATATGAGGTCGCGCACCGTTCATCAAAGCACGACGTGTATGGCATGCAATGCATGACACAGTGCTCATTGCATTTAAAGCTTTATTATTGCTCATACATCACCGATCAATGCTCTGATTCGTGCTTTGCATTTTTCCCAAAACCAACAAACATTAAATTCATTTCCTGATCACGATTCACAACAAACATGATGTTGCTGTGTTATGTGAATTCAAGCAGTGAGCGCCCCACTTCCCATCACAATTGCTGCACATGTCAGCACATCATTGCAATACTAGTAAGCTATACGCGTAGTTGACTCTTTACTCATGAGGCCAAAGTTACTGACTCCTATGATTTCCTCTTGCCATGTTTATAACCCATTTGCTTGATCTAATTGTTTTCATTCATTCGTTGCTTGGCACATAATAAGTATTCGGTTGATTTAACGCTGAACGTACGTATGAATGAATGCATTACAGTGCATTATAGTGTTTTTCAAAATACACTATTGAAATATAGCATTGAGCCATTGCACCGTGCGACTATAGTTAATCATTACATATTTTGAACGCAGTCGCTTACTTATTAATTGATATTTAAACTGTTCTTGATATTTATAGCAGTTTATGTGCACTGAGCATGCAATTAATTAATTAATTAATTAATTAATTAATTAATTAATTAATTAATTAATTAATTGTGTGCTTCGTATGGATTGTGAATGCCACGAATGCTGCAAATGAGGTCTTACGTCATAAATGAGGCGAGCTAAATACGAACCCGATTGAACTCATCCTGCTGCTTCATGTGGTCTGAAATGAACGCTACCCCGATCATAGCTTGCATGACAGTCGGGGGCAAAGTCCGTGCCCTTTGACCCGGCGCTGCAGCCATCTCGGCCTCTATCACCGGGTCGTGCATGCCGATGTAGGCCCCTCCAGCGCCAGGGGGCCTCATCCCGCACGTCGCACCCCCTCCGCCAATGCCCCCAGGGCGCGGGGGGTGCGCGTTGTGGTTGGCGTATGAGTCTCTGATCTCCACGCCATCACAGGTGCGAACCGCGACTTTAGGATACTTGTCTCTGCGCGTCTGCGGTCGCTTCATCAGCAGTAACCTTGGCAGCACATTGAGGAACAGTTCTCGTATCCATGGCGACATGACGTGCGTTGAAGGCGTCCGGAAGTGGATGTTGAGTACGAAGACAGTGACAATAATGGAACACGTGACCAAGACCATAGTGAAAAGGAGGTATTTGCCAATAAGCGGCGTTGCCAATGAGGTCGGAGGGTTGATTTCGGCGACGAGCAGCAGAAAGATGTTGAGCGAGTTCAAGATGGTGATGCCCATCGTGATTTTCTCACCCGAAGACGCCGGGATGTAGAAGACAAGCAGAGTCACGGAACAGATGGCGACGCAGGGCAGGATCAGGTTCACGGTGTAGAATAAGGTTTTGCGTCGGATGGTGATGTTGAACTTGATGTCTGGATAGGGCTCCGCGCAGCATGGATAGTACTTGACATCCTTCTTCGCGGGTACCTTCATGAGGTCCCATTCTGTGCTCTTGTAGTAATCAGTGAGGTCAATACCCTTCTCCACAACATCCAGATCGGTGTTCACCATGGGCAGGTCTTTGTGTCGAATATCGACAGAAAACCCGTCGTAACTCCAGGAGCCGATCTTCAACGTGCACAACTGTTCATCAAACGGAAAAAACATGACGTTAATCGGACAGAGCGACTTGTAGATGGCGGGCGGCTTCCAAACCACCCGGCCATCGTGGTGCAGAGTCGCCTTGGTCATGAGCTTCACCGTGAAGTTGCCATCGGCACTGCGAATAACACATAATTGGTATAAAATTTGAATATCCGAATCACGCTATAAATGCTATAATAAGTCTGCAATATGCTGTGGAAACGGTGTTACATGCTACACAGCGACCAACGCTGGAGGCCTCATGACGACAATGGCCAGCCATTGGTATGCAAATCAACACAACAAATGCCCTCTTGGGGTATCCACTGGTTGGTCGCTGTCTCTTCCGTGTTATTTTATTGTGTGGATGGCGTAGGATTTATTTATTATTTTTTAAATTGACAAAAATGAATGCAAAGATGCTCACCTGTTATAAAGCACAATATCTGGCAACCATATTTCGTTTGACGGCACGTAAAGGTGTTTAATGTCACCGTATTCAGCAGGGTCCCATTGAAGTTTGTAATCATACCATTCCTGCAGAGTTTGATGTAATGGACAAGTAATATGACGTCATAATAACGTACCTGTTCTAACCATACATTCGTTGTCATAATCTGGTTCTTTTCATCCTGTAAAGAGAGAGAAAACATGTTTTACTGACAATTCATGTATTTATTGATTGATGACTCGTTTTGAGGACTCTATCCCCACGTGACCTTATCCCTACAAGGTCGTATTTCAGCGCAGCCCCCGGAATGCCCGGATCCCTAATCCCGTCTGCATCCATGTCTCATTCGCCTTCCATTACAAATAGTTTACCGCTGATCCAGCCCCATTCCTTTACAAAGGACGCGGAGTTGAGGGGTTGGGAAGGGAGTCTGTATTTGCCAGGGCGTGCCTATCATCGCCTCCAAGAAGGACTAGCTTTCGGAGGGCTTCGGTGCGCTGGAGTGAAATGATCGCCAGTGAGGCACAGCAATCAAGGCCGCGGAGGGGAAGGGGGCGGCGATAAGACATGGTCATAGGGCACTCCCTCCTGGCTCCCCAGGCAGGCAACACCGGAAGTGGGGAAACACTGATGGAATGCAGTCTAATCTCGCGATAATCCCGCGAGACTTGACGAGATCTTGCGTGAAGAGGTTCGTGACAGCAGCAGCTGTCATCAAAAAGCGAATCAATACACCGACATAGAACGCTACTCCTTCGGCCTTTAAATCCAATAGAGAAAAAACGAGAGAACATCTCGTCAATTTTACCCAGATGGCGCTGCACTCTTTGTGCACACGCATTGTTTCCCCACAAATTGAAATGCCCTTCGCTCTTCGGAAATTTGCATTCTGCGGCTGTCGTCGAGGCAATCAAATGAACCCAACCCCCTTGATGAACGAATCGCCTGACCAAAGCCTCAACACGAGTAGATTCGACTGACCGCGGAATGCCAAGAGCAAATGAGATAAACTCTGATCACAAGATGTCACTAAGTAGCGCTTGTCTGTTGGATCGAGGTGCTCATTAGAGAAAGACGGGGTTCTCAGAAGACAGCAGTATACATTCCGAATCACGCACCACGTAGAAAAAGACAGACCTACTAGTTTGCAACATACTCATACAGCACTGCGCATATCCAACGAATGGCACTCAAAGATAACAGTTAACTGCAGTGTAGCCACTCTATGGCCATCTACTAGTATGATGGGGGTTTTCGTGGGCTCTCTGCAAAGTCTGTATTACCCCGTGCGACGCCTTTTTGGCCCTGTTGGATGGACGCAGAAAGGAGCCAGGAACTGTGAATGGGATCAGAAGTGTCCGGGAAGTGAGCTGCAAGCGAATGGAAAGTCAGATTCCATTCGAAACGCCGTCTCGAGGGACGCACAAATCTGCGATGTCATTTTCCCTTCCTCTTCCAAGTCTTCGAGGGGCGTGGAGGTCGCTGGCCATTCCTATCTAATTGACAGCGAAATTGCCTCATTGAACTATATACATCAAACAATAACGAATGCCTAGATTTTGTTATAATGGATAAAAGGACTCCCACTGGTATATACATGTATGGTAATTAGAATGCGTGTTAAAAATTGGTCTTCCTTGGGTTCTAATTATCGACACCAAGAGACCGAGATTATGGAAATTGAGCCTTGTGAGCTTCTTGGGAAGAGTTATGTAATCGAGAGAAACATGTTCATTAGCTGACGCTGCTGCCTCGTACGAACCCAATTCGTTCATTTCATCTGCCGATTTTTGCGCTGACGTTTGGATGACGGCGTGCTTTTTATGCGGGGTTATTGGGCGTCAAAGCATCGCTGACCTCGATCAAGAAGGCAAAGTGACCCAGGTGGCCTTTAGCGTGGCCATCGGCATATTTCGACGCCCCGCTGCCAATAAACACTACAAGATGGAATAAAAGTGCCGACTGCGATGCGATCCGAGCGCCATACGTCATGATCTCGACAACAAGAACCGTGCAGGAGTGGGCGACCATAAACACTGTCCCTCCAACCCCCCCCCCCCTCCCGTCCGAATGCAATCTGATTATTGCGTCTCACATATAGTGAGTGAGGAGGAGCAAATTGCTAACGTTTCCTGGGGGTATTCTAAACATTGGTCCCCTCCCATGGGGATTGCTGTTTGCGCTCGCATCATCCGCTCAAATCGGTCGACATCACTGAATGGGCAACGACTGAAATCGTTCACATATTTAATCTGAGGTTTATTTTCTCTTTATTATTCTCAATTTAGATGCATGCTGGTTATCAGAGATTGGATCACAACGTATGGTTACAGACTTACAGTGTTGTAACATGTATCTCACATAGCATATAATTATGCCAAGCAGAAATAATAAGGATGATAATTGCTGTGCGTGGAATCAGTGCCTCGCATGATGAGGAAAAGGCAGCCATTAGCATCATGTTCATGTCGACATACAACTCTCTCCAAGATTCTCTCGGAGTCGAAATTCGGAAACCGATGCTGACACGAACCCTTGGAAGCGGGAAAGCATTCATAAAATATGATCAATGACCGGATAGAGAGATGGAAGCAGCCAGCGCCCAACAGGCCCAAGGTCTCCGGTATTAATCGAAAGCGATGAAGATAATCCGAATGGCCGTATTGATTCCACTTGGTATACTCAATGCTGCCCCGCAAATCTACAATTCAAACTGCCAACACCCATATATTAAACTAGCCACCCTCAATTCCCTATGTTACATGCTGCATGCGTTAAATTAGATTAGTTTTTACTATGCATGTATATTATTCGAGCACCAGTATGTATACTATATTCCAGGGCAATACTGTACTCGAAACGGGTGTTGACCCAGTGATACATGTACCATAAAGCTAACATCACATGTATAATCTTGGTGTACATGTACAAGTACATTCAGGGGTAAATTGAATGATTGCAGAGCGTATTAGCGTATACTGCATGTATACTTGCCATCTCTATGGTGGATATATAGGCAATATAGCTACTCTGTATGTGGATTTGCGCATAAGATGCAGGTTCAAAAACAGCTCAGGATCACTGGAAGTCGAGACAGGCTAATCGCTGACCATTGCCCACTAAACACATTCGCGCAGGTGGCCCTAATACAAACGCCATACATCTAAAGCACAACGTCGCCGTAAAACAACAGTTTTCGTAGTTTTGTAGTTTTACCTGGCTGCTTCTGGCGTAATTAATGCGCTTACCGTCCGCACTTTCTCAGCAGATCTTTGGTATTCCCCAAAAACCTCAATAACATTTGACCCCAGTGCACTCTCCGCGTTAAAACTGCCATGAATCCGCGTGTACACAGATGAATACACTAGACATACAACGTCAATCACTTGTTTTATAAGGCGCACGAAGTGGATGCACTAGAAAACACAACACAGACCATGTGCATCAAGTTCAAAATGCACATCAAGACCTTTAGGATATAACTATTCACCTTAATAAATTATTGTGTTTATAATATTACCAAATTGGTACAACTATATCTATGTCATATCTGTAATTGCATCAACTCAATATTAGCCGTTCATGCATGCACACAGTGTGGCTCCTAATGATCTCAGTCAGTCTGTTATGCAATAAAAAAAAACAACAAGGACGGGATGTCGAGATATAGTGAGATAGTGCAGAGGAAAGGACACGAGATAGCTGAGTGTATTGAACGACTGATGACGAATAGCTTGCACCGTACATCGCCGGCAACAAGCAAGGAACATTGCACAGCTCGGCCCCAAGAGAAGCATCTCCGACGTGATGGATACCAGCCAGGCCTGTGGCTCACAGCTGATCCACCGGAGCGATATCGCTGAAATCTATACACGCATCTAATCGAAATACTCAACATTCAGAGCGGCCAATTTATGTACTTGTGCAGTTCTGTACATACATGCATGAGTAATTCAGGTATACAAATAGATATATATATTCATATCACAATGAAACACTTACTACGTCAATAATCTGTGTGAGTCGCAGACCAAGTTTGACTGTGAGTGTTTCAGTGATGTTGCCCACTGGTCTGATCAGGCGGTTGTAGTCTGAGCGCCGGAGAAGGTCGTCGTATAGCTCTTTGGCCTGCGGACTAGCATCACATGGCGTCAGGAGCAGGACAAACTGCCAGGCGACGACGACGGAGTTCAGCCAGCTGTCCATCAGGACGAGTACTCCATCAGTCTGTATCCGAGAGAACCGCGCACGGAGCGGGATCCGAGCAGTACACAATCGTCCGCATGAGCATCAGAAGCAAAAGCGAGCGAGCTATCGACCCACATCGCGCTCTCACCCAACGCTGCGGCCGCATTGGCTCCGACCGCCGTCTGAGAAATGTTTCGCATAATCAATACACCCTGCCCGCTGCTCCCTTCCTCCTCCTCTTCCTCCTCCTTCTCTTCCCTTTCTTCTGTGCGATGTCCGCTTTCTCCTCCTCAGTTCAACGACCGAATCACGGTTCTTGGTGGTGGCATTCACTGAGAGCCATTTGTTCATGTTACACGTATGGACATGGGCGTTCGATCTGCCCTCTCTCCCTTCTATGAGGGGAATAGATGAAGAGGAGGAAGCCACTAGACTCGGCGCAGCTCACCGCAATAACACGGGGAACCTCGCTGCAGGCATTTAGCGGCTTGCTCCGTTTCTTAGTTTCCGATTTCATCACCGCTTCCTCACGCAACGCGCAATGAACATTGAGCGCGGATGCTTTGTATAAGCGCACAATGCGTTTATTATTAAGTGCATATAGGCTCCTGTATTGGAGTTATAGGCTGCAGGCTTTTGCGTGTGTCATGCAGGAAGGATGCTGGACTAGAAAGTTGTACAGCTCAATCATTATAACGAATGCCGTAGACTCTACGGCGTAGAGGTAGAATCGCGGTAACACAACAGGGTGCTTCGATGGTTGGAATTCCTGCTCGATGCGTTATGCCATGCGAGCGGCATCTGCTTCGATTCATCGGATCCTGATAGCCTTCCTTCGGTGCTGGATGTAGTGAGCAGTCCTATGAAATCACCAAAAACGTAATTTATTCAATGGAAGTACAGATGAGTCGGATAGACATGCATTTGTTGGATGTAGGTTCACACAAATGAAGCTACCCTGGAAGATCATATCGAGTGTAATAGGTACAGTGTACAAGTACAAACTAATCATAACGCAATGCAATCATAACGCAGTCAAGAACAGACGCTGAGGAAATGTGAGAATTCGTTGGGTTTCTCTCCATTGTGCAGCCACTGCCAGATTTCGTTCGCTTTTGTTTCGCTCATATAAGGCGGAATGAGCGCTACAGGTGCCTCGTACCTGTCCGGCAGCTCTGCTGTCTTCAACGCTTCGTATGAATTAAACATGACCGTCTTTTTCATCATCTCGGCATCGTTGTCGCGATCTTTCTGTTCCTGCGAGGCTTGTGTTTGGTTCGGAATTCTCACCGTACTTGGCTTCCGAGAAAGTTTGCGACTTCGCTCAGATGCATTTTGGGACTGCTGTCCTTCATTCCGTACATGCTTCAGCTGAGGATTCGACCTCAATTCTTCCTCCACTGGCACCTCCTCCTCCCCACGTTCGGTCTGCACAGACTTCAGAATCTCTTTGACTTCCTCTTTCAGTCTCTCGGCTTCGGGTGAAATTTTTGCATGAATCGGTAGAAAGAGTCCAGATCGCTGTTTGACATCTCCTCGCCGGTTACCAGTTGATGGCATCGTCTGGTTGAAGTTCTCCCTGACCTTCTCTGAGTCGGCGTTCAATTTGATTTCTGTTCGTTGAAGCGGAGCACTTCCCCGAGAAGAAAGCCGGTTCGTAACGAAGTGGTTCTTCAGGTTGCAGCCGACCTTGTCTTCATTGTACGATCTTGGATCTTCATTTAGATATGGCTCTTGGAACATGACTCTTAAGTTGGTGTGGTAGACGCCTTCTACGGAACATTTCGTCTTGTGAATCGGTAGCACGTAGCTGATGCCTTCGCTCACTCTTTGACGTGCAATGGCGTTTTTGATCTGGCGAATAGGTGGCAGGTTTACCCAGTCCTCGCTGTTGTCCGCTCGTGAGTTGGTCGCACTTCGTCTGACGGTCCACTGGATACTGCTCCTGCATGTCGGCTGGGGACTGACCGCCATCTGGACCAACGGGGGTCGAGGTGGCGCCGTCGCAAACCGAGTGCTCATGCTTCCCAAACCTGGAGGGATAAATAAATAAAAATAAACAGAGCATGCCCTTTGTGCCCTCAAATCGCTTCCGACAATAAGTGCATACCAATACGCAAAAGAACCGAATTAGGATAATTATTTACCGGTAATGATCGACGAATGAATGCAATGATACATTTCGATTGCTGAAATATTGCGCTCCTCACCACACGTGTTGAATAGAGCGAAAAGGGGGGCGTGGCTAAGTATAGTCTTAATGTCATAACAAACAGCTGTCGCCTTCATCCCAGGTAAGCCAAGACATGTACAGTGCACCACTCATATTGTGAGCTTTTTATTACCTTCCTTTATCATCACCGTTATTAACACCCGCTTCCCAATGTTACCAATATGCAATTCAAGCAAAAGTTTTTTTTCTAATAGAGAAGGCATTTTATCGGAAGTTTCCTTTTGCGGGTTTTAGTACCAAATCTCAAGATTCATTTCCTATAATTCAATACATCAATCGTGAATTTCGTGATTGACTTCTGTGGTTCAAACGGGATGGTTTACGATTAATCAGACCAAATCCACACCCTGGCAGCAATTGGAGAGGATACGACGAATAAGCCGCTGTAGACATAGGTGAGCGAGGGCAACACGATTTCAGATTAAACATGTGACCGTCATCTTGTTAAATGGCCGATAATCGGCCGCAGCGTTTTGTTCCGGCTTGTATTCGATTGGCGAGTTATCGTCAGGTGGATTAATACACAACATTTTGAACCAGGTTTTGCTTTTAAATATTCTTCGTGTTAATTCGTCGATATTGCAATGACACACAGATAAATGTTCGGTATTATGGGAGGAGTATTCATAAATGAATATTGCAAATGATTACCATATGCTGATTCGTGTATTTCTATTCTGCTTCATAGATTTCTCTAAAGGCTTTGTTCGATCGTTATATGTTTCTTTTATTTTTGTTGGCTTTTTAATTTCCAGTATTTTATTCAATAGTTGTTGTTGTTTGGAAGGGTTTTTTCGTTGTAAGATGTAATACGTCAGCAATATTTTTAACAATTAAATTCAGAGTTAATTACAAAATGTTTGGTGATTTGTCCGTTCATGGTATCAACCGATCGATTGCTTTTGCAAGAATAATAAGAAAAAGAGAAAAATCACTCTCAAGTATTCACGAGCACACGAAACAATAATTTTCCATGAAAACAGCTGCTAGTATGTACTATAAATTTATAATAATAATTTCCATCCACTTTAATCATTCAAATGCGCGTGTGTTTTAGCCTGCATATAATAATTAGCGGCTATAATATTCCCTTTATTATTGTCAATCATTGTTTCACTATGTAAGTATTGAACAATGTTTTGTGACGTCGAATACTGATCAAGATTTTATGTTTTGGATGATCTGTTTGTTGTACAAAAGAGCAAACCCCATATCACATCACACGCCACCCAATAACCCGATCCTACAAGTACTGTACAATACGTGTAATCATTTGTTCAATTTCAGATTGCTGTCCGTTTTCCCTAATGGCCAAATTCTTCTCATCACGTGGCCCTCGGGTTCTACGACTTCTGGTCATCGCGATTGCAATCTGTTTCATTGCAATCATGTGGTCATTCCACCAACAGAGCCTCCAGGGCCCCAGCAAGGGTTTGTGGCTATTACCACTCAAATGCCCCATCCTTAAATATATTTAGTAATCAATCATTCTGACAACTGAACAAGGAAATTATTTGCCTGGCTGCATGGTGTTTAGTGTTCATCACATATCGTTCTGCTTTAAATCGGTATTTAAAGATCATTTATTGACCTTTCTTACCTTCCCTGTATTTGTCTATAATTGCAACCTGAATAATATTAATCGACAACTTTTGAGTTGTGAAGCCCCCTTTAACTCATTCAACATGATTCAATAATTTTTGCTGCACCATGTTTGACGAATTCACCTCTTGATAATTATCAAATATCACATTGAATATTTCCACCGCCATAATTTATGATTAAAAATAGAAAATACATAAAAACGGATAAAAAACACACTGAAAAAAAAAACCCGCCAACAACGCATATCATATCTTATTTATATACGCATAATAATTTTTAAGATAGATTCGGAATTCTCGAGTTAAGCTATATAATTACACCCGCATAATTTATGGCAATTTTAATTCTGTTCCAGGGACCGGGAAACCAAAAGGGGAAGGACCAGGAGGCATGATTGCACACGAACCCATCAACGCGATTGATGAGGTTGCAAACGAGGTAGCCGAGGAGATGGATGAAAAGAAAGAAACTGAAGAAAGGAATGAAAAGAAGACTGAAGACGAGGTCGTTAAAGATGCTCCAGTTGACCTCAACCAAGCTGCAGTTGAAGAAAAGGCTGGTGTAGCTGAAGATGAAGATGCCAAAGATGTTGCCGTGGAAACAGTCGCCAAAGAACCCGAAGAGGAAGTCGCTGCTGAGGTTGTTGAAGCTCCACAGGTTGAAATCAAAGAAGCTAAAGATGAAGATGCCAAAGATGTTGCCGTGGAAACAGTCGCCAACGAACCCGAAGAGGAAGTCGCTGCTGAGGTTGTTGAAGCTCCACAGGTTGAAATCAAAGACCCAGAGGCGAAACCAGTGAAAGATGCAAATGATGTCGCATTGGATGCTTCGCCGGTTGAAAGCAAACACGTTGACTCCGACGTGAAGTCAGAGAAAGACACAACGAATAAAGGAAAAGAAAAGGAAATAAAAAATATGTTTGGGTCACATGTCGCAGATGCGAGCAACACAGATCGCTTCAATATCCACGCACAGGATCTGAACAACACCAAGGAATCTGAGGCGAAGGGAAGATGGGATCTGGGAAATCTCCAAACAGAAATCATCGACATTGACGGTCACAAGGTCATCCTCCACCACGGCTCTCACTTCAAAATGCTCGATAAATATCCCATAACCGACGATCCGTACAACTACGTCCTGGAAGAGAGTACGCAAACCAAGCTCTGTACTCAAGCGGAACGCACGGAGTTTGTTCGTGATAAATGTCGCGAGCGCAATTATAAGCGATGGGATGACCTCAGCGACGCAGAATTTGAGAATACTAAATTGCCCAACCTCCTGGTTGATGACACCCACAAAGTCATGTTCTGTCAGAGTTTAAAAAAATCCAGTACAAATAAGTGGATTAAATTTTTCGGAATCGCGAGTGGGAAAGTTACTGATCTAACGAAAGTGCCGATTCATCACATGGAGAACATTGGTCTCAAGGGCTTGAACGAGTATTCGGTGGCCGAGCGGAGAGAGAAGCTTAAAACATACACGAAATTCATCATAGTCAGACATGCTTACAGAAGAATCTCGAACATTTGGGACGATGATTTCCGCGTTGAGGGAACGGCGACTCGATGGCGGTTGGGCCCGAAGTTGATCGAGATGTTCCATGGAAAGGGAAGCTACACCCACGGCGACATGTTGAGTTACACAGATTATGTCAAGTATATTCTCGGGGATAAAGCTGAGGGCTACTACGGGGTTACCATGATGGACGCTTGTAGACCTTGCCTGGTCGACTACAACTTCATCAGAAGAATAGAAACGGGTCCGTTGGATTCGGAGGACATCCTTAAAAAGATGGGCATCTACGACAACGCTGTTATTCGCGACGCTGAGAAGCACCATGGTCTGCGGTCGCTCACCACGTCCGTCCATGGACTGAGGGAAGTGCCACAAGATCTCAAGGACAAGTTGTACGAGAGGTTCAAGGACGACATTGAAATATTTGGGTACACGCAGAAGGACGATCGGGCCAGTTGTAGCATCAAACGCAAAGATGGAACTACTTGCTGTTGAGGAAATCATATAAGTACAATTTATAAATTATGACGTATTATTGTACTATAGAATTATAGAATATAGCACATTGACAAAAAAATTAAAACAATTACATTCCCTGAGTGTTGATGCGCGCTAGAGTGTCTGTTAAATCTTGATTTGTTGGTATTTATATTTGCTGTGTAGTTATATTTGGCTATACAAATTGTTCTTCAGTGATGCCAAGATGTCTCTTATTATATTGTTAGTAATGCACATTAGGTTATCATCAGCATTGCCAAAAATGCAATATGTATTCGCTGAATATGGAATATGAATTATGCATGTTAGTATGCGTGTGTTTTGTGTGTGCAATTATAAACACCAAAAATAGGTACTTCGATCTAATCCGATAATGTAATTCAGAAGTCCCGTTGATGATCAAATTAATAAAATAGTCTGCGGTGACTTGATATCTTCATTGTTTGTCTATATTTTTTCATTCTTCTTTGACAGTTTTGACGGATCACACAATTGTATTTAGACTTACTGCATGCAGTGTACGTGAAATCATTGAGGTATATGTCTGCGAGTCTCCAATGGGAGTTCACTCAAAACAACTATTCAAAAGGGTCGTTTCTGTCAAAATTGGTAAATCACCAATTGTCCTCAAGACTTCAACCATCTGGTAATAATCACATAAATGTTTGATCACTGCCATCAAAGACGAAAGGAACGAGACATGCTCTTACAATGTTTACAGTCTACATTGTGAAACGGATAAGCTCTGTTGGTTACATGTATGCTGCGTGACCTATTTCCCTTCATCCATATGACACCGCACTTAGTTATCGACCGGTTTGTTTTGTATTGATATTTCAGATTTCAGATATCATTGGATTCATTGTTCTTTCTTCCCCCTCGTGATGTTCTTCTTTTAAAATAATATCGACTCTGATATGAATGATTCAAGAAGAATGTCATCAAAAGAGACGCATCCTCGTTTGTCTGTCACGGAACACGTTGCTGGGGCATAAACCAATCAAAGAGAGAAACAAACTCATGCAATGCAACATTTGGCAAATTTGGAACTAGGGTGATTACTGATTGTGGAACGAATATTTACTGAACATCTCGATGCTTGGGTGAGCAACGGACTCCTAAGTGTGCACATATTATCAATGCATGTACATGTATATATTGTATATCACGGAATCCTCTGGCGCACTCCAATGATTTTATAATACACTAAAAAGCAAAAGTAAATGCACTTGGAATATAACCAATGGTGAAAGGATCCCTGTCTCTGATCGACCAAACGTACTTTGACATATAAGCTGAACTATAGCAACACGCTGCTGCAAACGAAATAATTAATTAATAAATAATTAAAGTATAAAACACAACAATCCTACTCAAAACACGCAACTCACCTTTTCAAATCGACATCATCCGAAGATAAACACAACGCAATGAAATCCAGTATAACTGGTATTATTAGTCAGGTTTGTCGCTCCACTCTGAGAACTCTATTTCACTTCTTCGTTACACCTCCTTCTGCGTCAGGTAGCAAGCAATGTAATGGGAACACGGCGGGTGATCTTTTTAAACTGATGACAAGAGAACGGGATTAAAGCGAGATGATCCGGTGATCCTGGTCTCTCGGGGAGGATTTCCTCGTGCCAACAACTATTTAAACAGTGACCAATCTAATCCCTTATATCGATGACAGCGCAATGTTCTTGTGTTTAGCACTGTATTATCGGGATAAACGGTGTATTGATCCGGAAATTGCTTAATTATGTCAGAACTAGTGTAGGCCTACATGCAATTGTATTCATGAAGTTATAATTATATGACATGCAAGTGGTAGGCTTTGGAAGCCTAGAGGGGTTCTGGAGAAAAAGATAGGCTTCGTGCTCTCCGTGTATGGTATATAATATATATGTAGTGCATCAAAGAGTGGAGTCTCCATATTCTTTGAGTGCATGGGTAATGCCAATTACCAGAATATAATGTGGATGCCTCATATTCTATCTACGAGATCATCTTTAATGGCGTTTTATTGACTTTGATTTACGCTTATAGCTATTTAATCAGCATACAAGTGAATGACGTTAGACCTACATACAAATTTGAACATAACAATTCCAATTAAAGCATTAATTATATAATTGTATATTGCACACAGAGATGACGATGTTCTTTATTTGTAACACAGAGTTTTACCCATGTTCAAATTATACTGGCAAGAGTTGTAGCCAAGATTGAAGTTCATTGAGCATGATTCTGCCATTCCACAATCGTAGTCGGTTGTACACATCGGAAAAGGTTCGCATCGGTCATTGATGCAGACGCCATCAGGACACCCAAAGCGACACTTAGTCAACGGGTAACAGATGCGGTCGTAGACGCATCTCTCGTGGTGACAACATCCCTCTGAACACGCTTTGTACTGGCAGAGAACAAATAAATCTTGATCAGTATAGGAGAGGCGAAGGAGCAAGCAGATCAGATGATTCTAAGTCTTAAACTGAACCTTTGTATCAATCATTGGTCTTCCTCCGCCAACAGAATGAGACGCAATATTGGCATGACACACTATTTCATACTTTGCCAAGCATCTATTGTAGAGGCAAATTTGAATATCATTAAATCCCCAAGTCGGTCGAAACTAGCATGGTGACTGACTTATTTGTAATTAAACCGAATACTGAGTTTGACTGGTTGGAACAATGTAGGCTAACTGCCCTCAGTGGTACAATGCACATGCAGGATCAAGTATATGAATTAAATTTATAGTATTGTATTATAATATTAATTAATTATAGTATTATATTATAATATATAGGGAGCAGAAGGTGGAAATATTCATTATGCATAGAGTGGAGACACAAGAATTAATTCAGACCTACCCGGTTGCCTTCGGCACTTTGAAACACGATAAGAAATCCAACTGCAACCAAAAATAGTGGCTTCATTTTGGAGCACAATTGGCATTCGGTGTGAATCCAGTCACAGTGCATAAGTCATCAAAGAGTGAATGATTTCCCATTCATATAATCATACTAGGAAGTTAAATGCCACGTGATTGCACACGATTGCAGCTCTTTTGGCATGCACTGCATCCCAAATGGACGTCACTACAATCAGTCATTTCCGCAGCATCCACTGGGCTCTGTTTGCAACTCAGGCCTGTGTGTAATATTGTAGATTTTCACAATTCTGGCATTCATATATATGCAAAATATTTGCTATGTTTTGATTTATAGAAATAAACACTAGTCCTTTTTTCCCGCTTACCCCCCCCCCCCCCAAAAAAAAAAAAAAAAAATATGTGGGTGGAGTATTTGTCGATGTCGTCTTCATATATCTTCATATATATATATATATATATGTATATTATAGGCTGATATATCTAGGTGCAACTACAATGATGCAACTACAATGTTTCCAGTCCACACTGACAAATGGACCATCCTTGGGTGGAGTATTTGTCGATGTCGTCTTCATATATCTTCATATATATATATATATATATATATGTATATTATAGGCTGATATATCTAGGTGCAACTACAATGATGCAACTACAATGTTTCCAGTCCACACTGACAAATGGACCATCCTTGGGTGGAGTATTTGTCGATGTCGTCTTCATATATCTTCATATATATATATATGTATATTATAGGCTGATATATCTAGGTGCAACTACAATGATGCAACTACAATGTTTCCAGTCCACACTGACAAATGGACCATCCTTGGGTGGAGTATTTGTCGATGTCGTCTTCATATATCTTCATATATATATATATATATATATATATGTATATTATAGGCTGATATATCTAGGTGCAACTACAATGATGCAACTACAATGTTTCCAGTCCACACTGACAAATGGACCATCCTTGGGTGGAGTATTTGTCGATGTCGTCTTCATCTGGCCCTCGATTGCCTTCAACAATTCAGCCATCTGGACCTGCGTTGACCTGCGTTGTTGACCTGATTTGACCACCCAACGCGAAGAGCCC
The DNA here is from genome assembly GCA_000328365.1 of Capitella teleta. NCBI lineage: Eukaryota > Metazoa > Annelida > Polychaeta > Capitellidae > Capitella > Capitella teleta. The sequence continues at coordinate 94,289 of KB309404.1, forward strand.
GTTCTGTGCGAGTCCTCGGCCGTGGCCAGCCTGCACTAAAAAAAAAAACAGGAAAAAAAAAGGAAAAAAAAAAACGAAAACAACAACAACAACAACAACAACAGTAACAACAACAACAAACAAACCAAATCCAAATCCAAAAAAAACTACCTCAGTAATAGGAAACAATCCGTGAAAATAGAAAAATAGCGTCTCATCTGTACTTTCTATAACATTTGGTGTACCGCAAGGGAGTACTCTTGGTCCATTGTTATTTCTAATACATGTATACATGAAACGATATTTACCGAATGCTCTAAAATCCTGTAATCCTATGATGTATGCCGATGATACAAATTTATTCCTGGTCCTGTAAAAATATTAAGGAAATGAAGGATAAATTTAATACGGATCTAATTGCTCTGACAAAATACTTGAAAGGCAATAGACTTTGGCTCAATGTTTCCAAAACGCATTCGATGCTATTTACTCTCAATAATTCTCTGTGATTCTTCTCTTTCCTTGTCTATTGATGGTTCTATTGTTGACATCGTTGAATGCATAAACTTTCTTCGAGTAAAAATAGACAACAAGCTCAATTTCTCTGAGCACATCACTCACACCTGTAACAAAGTCTTAAAATCAGTAGGTATCATTCACAAACTATTCAAAATAGTAAACAGATCGACATAACTTATGCTCTACAACAGTCTCATACTGTCTTACCTTATATACTGCAACATGATTTGGGAAAAATCCGCTAACATACATATTAATCGACTCTTCATTTTACAGGGAAAAGCCCACCGCCTAATCAACATTCTTCATAACCCACTCTGCACCACTGTTTTATGAATGCTCTTTGTTAAATCTTCGCGACTTGTATTTGTATTGTTGTATTTTTTTTTTTTTTTTTTTTTTTTTTCATTATCTCGCCATGTGCTGCCTACTCTTGTATCTCAAAGTTTTCGCCTAATTCCTTTGGTCCATGGTCGGAACACAAGATGCTAATCATATTAAAAAGTTAGTGTACCCCTCTGCCGAACATCTCTTAGACAAAAATCTCTAAATTTTAACTCTGCTCAATTGTATAATAATATTCTACAGACATTGTTACTTTTAGATTTGCATTCATTAGAAAAATGTAAAAAATATATATTCATAGTATCTTAATAGCTAAATACGTATGATGAAGTACGCAGACTAGGGTTGAAGGAAGTCTGGATTTATTATACGATGTGATGAATCCGGTGCGTTGAGAGATTAAGGGTGAGGTGGCAGATCGAGGTGGTTGGAAGTGGTCGGAAGTTGGCGGAAGTGGTCAGAAGTAGTAGACCGAGGTGGTCGGAAGTTGGAAGGGATGTTAGTTTGGACTGGTTTATAAAGGGGCGATAGGAATATATTAATCTTCGTTGAACGGGATCTCGTGGGTAAGTCACATGCAAACCTTAACCATTGGGGGAAGAGCGAAACAGGTCAAGTACAAGTCATTCTGAGAAGAACTTAAGGTGATCTTTCCCACGTACTGCTAAAGGTGATTGGCAGTTAATGGTTAGTTGGAGAAGATATTCGAGCTCAGCATTATCTCTGGTTATATGGAAACATAACTTTTGGGAGAATGTGGCAGGTCTCACCTGGAGGGTCAGTTCGGTTAGTGTACCTAGGGGAGTCCAATGATACAGACAAAAGTATAGCGCTTGATGGAGAGATTGAAGCAGGGAAAAAAGTGAGAGAACTGCTATAGCGTAATCTATGTAGGCATGCATGGGTATTGTAGTGAGATTGGCAATGGGTGGTTACTCACCAATGGCAGGAGTTGACGGACTTGTAAAATATGAGACGAGTCGCAAGGGTTGCTTGATGCTTCCACTGCGGTCTTCATTCGTCGTCTGCCGTTCTCTTGTCTCCGTCCAGTGGTGGCGCTCTTGTCGTGGCCGGTGGTGGCGCCACGGGTCGCGGACTTGCTTCCCACCACAATCTTCCCCCTCATAAAGGACGTTGACCCCGTCCTGGAGAACAGAAGCTTCCGACCAACAGAGAGGGAAACTGAAAAAGACACCTCCTAGGTTGGGACTCCACACCTAGGAGGGAACCAAAACAAAAACAACAACAAAAAAACCACCCGGAAGAGGACTTCTCAGTCCGGGTGCCAAGGGCCAGCTCGTGCTACTCCGGGGTCTCCAGGTTCATACACTAAAAACGCATCGCAATTTCCGCCAGCTCTGCTAGCACCTCCTCAACTGGTCCTGACTGGGACTGAGGACTAAGCTGCTGAACGTGATGACACAGATCTCTCCATTCTGTTCTTGAGATAGTTCAGCCCCGATATAACAGTGTCGCTGGCATCTGAATCGAGGATGAAGTGTCCCTGCACCGAGGGATAGGCCAGCATGAGACACCCAGCCTTAGCTCGTTTAAGGGACTCAAAGGCACCGTTGTGCTCCTCGGTCCACAAAATCCACTTTGACCAGTGGCTTCATCAGGGGATACAGCGGTGCAGCTAAACGAGCATAATGTGGGATATGGTCTCGATGATAATTCACCAGACCCAGAAAAGTGGCCACCTCTTTGGATGATTCAGGAACGGGCCAACTCACCACTCTTGAAACCTTCCCGGATCGTGTCCTCAGCTGATGTTGGGGGCCAACCAGTGGGGGTTGGTCGAGTCGTAGGTGGCCCCTCCTCTACGACTCGTATCCGTTTCCCGACCCAACAGCTAGTGAACGTGACCTCCGTGCTTTATGACAATCCCTGGCATAATGGCCTGGTTCATGACAATTGAAACATTGAGGGCGCTCTGGGGAGTCTGCCCGTGGTCTGGACGGTCGCTTCTCTTTAGGACATTCACGACTGAAATGCCCAGGTTCGTTGCAGTTGTAGCAGACGATTGGGGAGGGGGAACGAGAGCGAGCCCTAGCTCTACCTCTGGCTTGGAAAGAAACCAAAGACATTACCTCCTTCATCTGCTCGCTAAGGGACGACAACCCAGCCTTGACCTCCACTAATGCCCCTTCACACTGCCTGAACCTTTTTTCTGTGGCTGCCTCCAGGCCTTCCACAGAAGACGCGTGCACAGCCCGTACCTGGTAGTCATCCGGCTGTGTTTGCGTTGGATTTTCAAATCGGAGGACTTGCCGCAACTTAGAAACAGGAACTGTGGATCCAAATACTGCTTGTTGGTTCGTCACCGCTCCCTCCACCAAATTCACAGCCAACTCAACGGTAGCCGGCTCTCGATTGAACGCGCTGTAAGCCGCCAGCTTCTCCTTACACCCTCGCAAAAAGGCGTCCACGGCCATGGGCTCAAGAGCCTCAGTGACCAAGGAGGGATGTGCATCCCTTGCAAGCTGCTGGACCCGTGAGGCAAACTCTTGCAGGGACTCCTCCATCCCCTGCCGCACGTCTTGGAGCTGCTTGCGCAGTACTGCTGGTGCCTGTACTACGTTGAAACGTGTACGCAGCTTCTCCTTGAGCAGCGCGTAGCTGCATCGATGATGAGGTGGTAGACGGCTGAAGAAATGGGCTGCTTGGTCCTGCAAACACTCAATCAGGAAATCAAGCCGTGTGGCATCATCCCAAGTGTAGCGTTCAGCCCGACGCTCAAAATTGACGATGAACGCCACCCAGTCCAAGGGGTCCCCCACCTTCCCGGTGAACATCGGCAACCGAGGATTAGCAGCAGGTAGATGGGATTGTGTTGTTGGAGCCGCCGATCTTCGAACAGGCTGAGTAAGACGCCAATCATGCAAATCGGTTGTAGAGTGAGGAGCCCAGTCGCTGCCCAAGTGGGTAGCGTGTTTTCCCCAAGAAACATCGCGCTCTCGGTTGACGTTCAATGGCTTCCGCGGCGGTGCAGCACTTGACTGGAGCAGGGTCTCTGGACCACCACTCGCGACACCTCGTTGACCCAAGACAGCCATCACCTCCAACATCTGTTGGTCTTGCCTCTCTTGGGATGCCATTAAGGCGCCCAATATCTTCTCTTGAGACTCCCTCATGCTCTTCTCCATCATTGTCAATACCTGGGCAATCTGTCTGAATCCGGTCGTGGTCGAATCCTCAGCCGCTGGCTCCAGCTTTACCTTTGTGTTGCTGTGGCTGGAAGCGATGTCCG
>KB309404.1:98431-133185 GCA_000328365.1 Capitella teleta
CAGAGCGACCTTGCCCTCGCTTCTCCATGCCTGGGACGGAGCGCAACCGACTCTCACTTGCCGTAGCAACATTAACCGGAGGCCCTGCCCCCCTCATATCATTGGAAGCCATCACGTCGACCGCGAATATGCCACCCAAGATACAAAAAATGCAAAAAGAGCAAGAACACCAATATTCTGAATTCTGAATTCAGAATTCAATTAGCACACAATACTCAATCTACACAGTAAACGAATAATCTGCTGCTAGGGCAGTCAAATCAAATTGCCAGGGATAATTTGTGCATATATCGCCCCACAACTCAACCTGCTGCTAGTGCAGTCGGATTACCGGTATGCAAAAACGAATTTTCGCCAAGGAGAAAAAAATGAATTCTACAATTGCAACTCGTATATCACTGCGAATCCACTGCTTGAGCAGACGAATTTTGTACTTAGCAAAAACGCCTTCACGAGCACTCAAGAAATCTCGCCCAACCACCACATGTGCGGCCGAATTGACGAAAAAAACTGAGTTTGGACCACAATGAACACAATACTACAATTACAGAACTAGGAACTTGAGCGTATGTCTTAGGCGAATTCACTGACAGTGGATATTACACACACTGAATATGAGCATTCGCTGTAGCAGACGACACAACAAGAACAAAATTACATGCAAATACAAATAACAAATCCGAATAACCTCCCACCAGGCGGGTTTTCGCAAACACTGTCTGACACCAAATGTAATGAGATTGGCAATGGGTGGTTACTCACCAATGGCAGGAGTTGACGGACTTGTAAAATATGAGACGAGTCGCAAGGGTTGCTTGATGCTTCCACTGCGGTCTTCATTCGTCGTCTGCCGTTCTCTTGTCTCCGTCCAGTGGTGGCGCTCTTGTCGTGGCCGGTGGTGGCGCCACGGGTCGCGGACTTGCTTCCCACCACAGTATTCACAACAGAGCATGCTGCTAGTTGATGATGTAACAGATATAGGCCAGTCAATATAGGGTTCGACTCGGACAAAATTGCAGCAGAATTAATTTTTAGTGGAATACATGCAGAATGACCTCCTTATCAACATACTCAAAATCGGACAAAATTCCTTCCGTGGAACATAGGTAAAATCGCTAATTAGTTACCTTGATTAGGCCAAAGTTAAGTTTACGGCTTGAACATAGACACACATTATATCAAATTGAAGATCTGAGTGAGATCAACCCAGAAAATGTGTTATTGGTTCCGACATATGTACCTGTAGAGTTTTCGGTAGGGTCTGAATAATCACATGTGCGATAATATCAGAAAAAGTCGGAAGTATATGCATGATTGACATCAAATGAAAGAGTTCCATGAGCCGAATATTCTCAGTGTTCTAGAGTAATGCCCACAAAGAAACTGATAGCACCCTTCACTGATTTAATTATCAAGTATTCAATAAATTACATGGTCAGCTCAGGAAGCATTAAATGAGTTTCCCGCTGTAAGATGACGCAAACGTTGAATAGCAACTTTCCTTTATACATGTAATGAGTTTTACATACATGTACATATTATAATTACTACCAACCAGTCAATTCCATCAACGTGTACATCTTTCAATGTAGCCGTAGACGGTATAGAGGCAATAATTATATAATGTTGTATTATCATAGTATAATTATATGTACATGTAACATATAAGCTCAATAAAGATTTCATTACTTCAACATATTTCGCCATCAAATCCAATTGGTCCATTCCTGCAGCCTCTTTTGTTGCACTCTCCACATGTCATGGGTGCATAAGACACTATGCTTGTTGCAGGTACAAATGTACAACAACCTGAGCTGCAATCACCTCTGTAGTTCGAGAGGAATGGAGGAGCAGGGTTCATGCCAACATTCTGTCTTCCATTTTTCAACCCAGAACTTAGTTATCTACATGTAGATGATTGCCAGTACAATCCTGCACCTGGTAAAATACAATATACTCGCTGATTGTGATGCACTTGATTGAATAAGAGTTTGGAGGCATGCTTTGCGGATGCCACATTTTGGCAAAGTGTCTTATATCATAGCTGGTTTGAGTGATTTCTGGAATCGGCCCCCGATGGTTATTCAGGTGGATTAGAAATGAAGTTCCTGCCAACCAAGAACGAGTACATCAACGGAGGTTGAAGGGGCAGAGGAGTGGCGTCGTGTAGCAATTGATGAAGATGAGAGGGAGAGAATTTTACATGAAATTCGCTCCAAAAAAAAGGAGGTATAATTGCATTTGAATAAGAAGATGCTTTACGCTTCCACACGTGCGTCTCTGTAGGCCTATACTTTATTTATATTGCTATATTTTTAATTTATCCTCAACAATTATTGTACTCCCTTCTTTTTTCACAATCCATGCTTTATACTTTCAGGAGGTCATCTTGGGTGGGATAAAACTTACGACAAGGTTCGACGACCTTTATGGTGGCCAAATATGGTCAGCTCAGTTAAGGATTTTGTCGCCACATGTGTCAATTAAAAAAAGAAAAACCCACAGGTCAAGTTAAAAACACTACTCATGACGAGTATCCATCTGGTGAATTTCAATTTGGTACACTGTAAATTGTAATTATGTCCTGACAGAAATGCGATAGGGATTGATCTGATTGGGCCACTCACCGAAACTTCCAGCGGTCACAAATACATTCCCAAGGAAGAGGATAGGTGGATCGGCCCTTATTCCATCTTGTCAGTGACCGAAAGGGGCCTGTACAAGTTGAAAAATAAAGATCGAGAATTCAAGCAGTCAATCCAGATAATATAAAGTCGTACCAATCGTTTTAAACACCACTTCACACTCAGTACAATTATCTCTAATAATGCAGCGGACTCTGCGCCCTAGGATCAAGTATCCTAAGACTATCCATCCTAGTATGTATAGTTCCATTGGGATTACTAATCCTAATGGTAGGACTATATGCCCTAGGAATAGTAGTCTGCCTATACAAACCAGGACTTAAAGAGTCCGCCGCACTACCTGTTCAGGAGACCGTTGTGTTACACCGGTGCACGCATTGAAAAGCTATTTAAAATCCACTTATAATAGATCAATTCTTACAAAACACGCGTATGAAAGCACGGTACAAGTACTTCCAATAAGCGCTACTCTATTTGAGTGGTTTCAGTAAATTAAAGCCCACGGGTAACTTGTCGAAATCAATTGCATCGAGTATTATGATATTTTAATGTATTAAAACTCAAACAAGCTGTGACGTACGATTAGCAGGTGAACCAATCTTCCAATATTGGACCCCGCATCTCCTCTCTCTTGGTGCCCATACCAAGTTCGCCAACGACTTGAGAATTATCGTAAGAAACGGACTCTGCTGTAATTATATAATTATTAGCAGTGAATTCAACGCGAGGTCGCTGGCAGAACTAAGTAACACCCTCGTGTTCAAATTTTTACTCTCATTCATTTACGGTCATTTGAAGGGGGTGTACATCAGGTCCCTCGGTGACCTCGTGACCTTTTGATTGTAATTGATCTAGTTTATATTTTGTGATAACGGTGTTATCACTGTCGGGTCAAACGCGCCTATACGAGATCCACAGGCGAATGCAGCTACGAGTGGCTTGTTTTTGTCGATCAGAAACAATCACTGGGTCACGCAAGTTGCATATGACTTGCATTTCAGTGCACGGCCCCTCCTTAATTTCTATCTGAAGTCCTTCTGATATTGAATCTGAATATCATCTCACTAATGCTGATTACTTGCATTGAATGCATTGAAATAAATACTGACGTGAACGATGCCTCTCGGGAATATCCTGTGGGTGGAACAGCTTTCTCTCGGAATCCCTACAGAGATCTTGTCAATTTTTTCCCCGTTGTGGTCACGGTTGCGCTCACATCATTCATATTTTGATGGTTAAACTTGATGTAATCTGTACCCATTTTTTAAAAATTTTTTTTTTTTTTTTACTTCTCCTCGGATTAAGCAACGGATTTCAAATAACATATTAATTTCATAAGATGCCATATTTTATCGATCTTATGTTTATTTTTAAATATTTCAAAGGTCGTGGTAATGTTGATTTCAGCGATGAAGTTAGAATTTTAGACAACACGCGTATTCTTAGATCATCTAATAATGGTTTGATTTTATTTGAACATAATGTAAGAACTGAGACTTTTAAATCTTTTTTTAACCGTGTTTGTCACTTATGGAATATTTTACATGTCTATAGAGACTCACCTATACTAGTTCTATTTTTAAACATCATTTACTTTATTTTTATTTTTCCAAATTGGATCATCATTTTAATCTTTTTTAACTCTTGCATCATGATGTCATTTTGTAGATGCTCTGGTTTTTACCATTTCACTTGATCGTTTTTTAATTCACATGGCATTACTATTTTTACTTCATTATCAATTCTATTTGTTCTCATTATAATTTTATTTCACCAAATTTACTTTTTGATGTGAATAATTTTTTGTGGGCCATGCCTTTTATTATTCACTGTTGTCGTTTTTATAGCATGAATTTTAATAAATAAATAAGTCTATATACATCACGGTCACATGGGTAGCGACTCAATTAGTTCAAATTGTGTCAATCTATGACTACACCGGATCGCGACCCTCGAATGCGACTCTGACGCAATTCCACAAGTATAACTGATCGTTGCCTTATCATGTAATGTATGTCATATGAGATTATGCATTTATGCAAACGGATATTTCTAGCAGTAGGCTTAGCTCTTATGCATAGGTCTAACCTTGAGGTAGGAAAAAAATCCGATCAAGTCTGATCATGCTGATGGGCCAACATGTAGCGTCAGAACAATGTCTCTCGTGCGACACTTTCCTGAGTGAGCAGCGCCCAGGTTGTGACATTGGGATTCCTTTGGAAATGGAGCTGATATCAGAGTATTAGCCTCATCAATTCACACACCGATAATGCCCTCTTGGTGTCCTATGCGTGCCATAACTGTGACATGAGTAACTCAGAGTGTGATGAGCAAATGACGAATGCGTTTTTATACATTGTATGTTATTATGCGTAACAATATATGCGCATGATACGTGGACTATATTTTTGTTTACTTATAAGTTTGATCCATAAAAACATTGATACGCATTTACAAAAATGCCTTTAGATTGCTTAGCAGTAAACAACATCCGATCTTGTTTTGATTGAATTTAAGGATGTAATTTAATACTTCTTGATAATTACTAAGATATACGCATCGGTTATATGCATGGTAATGTGAACAAGCATCCCTCGTAATGCCCCTCAGCTAACGGTACAATAGTGATAACACTGCGTGCACATGTATATATATATATATCTATTAAGCCACTCGCGGTCGCCAATAGAGAGCGAACGAGGACAAACTCTTCTCTATAACTTTTGAAGACTCGTAAAGATTTTCTCACTTTTGTCCTCGAGCCGGATGTGTGAGCAGTGTATGTGAACAGCAGATCGAGAGAAGGAGGCAGAGAGGTTTCTTCGGCATGCTGTCCTCTTCACACGCGAGGTGGTTGTTTACCGATTAAAAGGTTCAGGTGCCCTTTGACACCTATCTCTCGATATCACATGATAACCTAACGCAGTGAATGAATCTCACAGCGGATTCAGGTATCGCACGATGGACAGTCCAAAGACATCGCGCTGGACACTCAGCATAAAAGGACATAAACCCAATCTGACACTGCCCCGACGCAAGAACCACTCAGTGAGCAAGGATGACCAGTCAGGTGATTCAATCATTATAATTACCTGTTTTGTTATGTAGCCTACGCCATGTGTTATGTGCATGTATAAAAGCAGCCCACCGGGGTGTGCGTTATTAGGTTGCTGTTTTTATGCTTCCTCGATCTACGGGTTCCGGCCTATAATTATACTTGGAAACTCTCATTTCCCGGAAGAGATTATGCTGACAATGCAGTGTTTTCTCAGATAATATCTTATTGCTATAAACATAGTCTTATATTTGTATCGCTCGACGTTCTTTTTGTTCTACCAGTTTAATTTCCTATATCAATACTAGCATATGATTCAGGTTTCACTGTAGGTAGGTATGCATCGATGAAGCATATATTCTAGTACTGGTAATTCATAAATCAATGATTGATATATATATATTCTTTGCGTGTTTTGATATCTACAGAACACAGAGAAAGCACAGTGCGTTGAAAAGTCAAACATTAATCACCGGTATGGCCAGGTTCTATTCCCCTGAGTGACTAGTGCGATATATGGTATATTACGCGTATTCTGATTATGTGTCTCATGTCTGAAAATATACAGGCCGGAGACCCTTACCTATATTGCACTCGCAGTCTTGCATATACATGTACAATGAATGACAACTCTATATTGACATTGTAGAATAAAACATTTATATCCATCTACTAATATTTCCCTTGCTGTGGGGTGTCTTTCTGTATTATTGCGTGTAATTGTGGGCAATTATGCATATTATCAACTAATTATTTAATATATTTTGTTTGGGCTCTAATTAACAGACTCAATGCATCTTAATATGAATATGCAGGATGAATATCAAGGTTAATAATATCAGATTGCCTCGATTATTGCTTTATGGGTAAATAACCTGAATGATTATTCCAGGTGGCCCTTATATTCATCCATTGACCCACATAGAAAATGTCAAAATTGCATAACATTTGACCTATTTTTTCTTTCAGCTTCGTAGCTCATAACCATAATGAATTCTCCGATGTTGATGATTACAGATAATGAGGTCATTATCCACCCCACATACATACATAAGGGTAATCAAATGAACCCATATAACAGCTAGGATAAAATATGAGCTTTGCCAATTGTATTTTTTTTTTTTTTTTTTTTTTGAACTATTAAATTTTGTCTAAGGAATTGTTTTATTGAGTGTACAAGAACGATCCAAATGCTGTGAGTTAAATACATGCACATATTTATGCATTACGTGCATGATATGTTAATTCATAACATTTGGATTTGACAGAATGCAGGTATCGAGCTATTCCCGTCTCGACTGATCACCAATCATATCGCAATTCAGTCAGAAAGCAACTTGTGTGTGTGTGTTTGAATTACCTCGCGTGTGACGTAATGCATGATAACATGGTGGGATGCATCCAGTGATAAGCATATCAGGTTTACTGACTTTAGTGAAATGTTAATCATTAGAGAGAATCAATATTTCCAATGTTCTGCCTTATGAATTATAAACAAATTTATGCAAATTACTGATAAAACTATCGCTTAACGTACGTATATTTTATTAAAATAATATCATATATATTTATTGAGATTTCATATATATATATTTATATATTTGCATCTTTGTATGTAAGTGGATGCGCCAAATCTGCATCAAAATACAAAGCAATTGAATCGATGTTAAGAAAGTGAGATCATCCTCATGAAGAGAAGTGATAAATTATGACACACCGAAAGTTCGTAATTATATACAGGCAGAAGTGCAAAACTTACTTTAGCCCGAAGCAAATGGTCACGGCCGCTTTGAAACCACATTTCTACGTTAACTATAAAGGTAGTTATATATACTAGTATATATTATAAAGTTTAGCTTATGATATCGTTGAGGCGATATATTCCTCTATTCTGCTGGGTCTATAGCTTCTGATTTTTTTTTTTTTTTTTTTTCTTTCTCGGCTTCAAATTTCGTGTATTGAATTTAAAAGTTTCTACGAGGATATAGTTTCCATATAAACCGGTAGTTAGTATTCATTCATTGCAGTTTTTCTTAAATACAAACTTGATTATACATTTGCATACACAATTCTTGAATCACAATTTCTTACTTTATGTATATCATTAATTTGTGAAATAACATTCAGAGTATACAGAAATATGAAAAGGAAATAGGAATTAACAGGAAAGAGACAGAAGATTAAAAAAAAAAAAATTTTTAAATAATAATTAATGACATAAACAAGTTCATTGAAATTTAAAATAAAACAAGAAATCAATCAGAGACGTGAATATGAAATTTTTGGGGAATAATTAATATAAAGGAAGAAAGAATAAGGAAACGAACCAAATGAGAAATTAATTTGAAATTATAATGCACTCAGAAAGAAAACCACAGCGTTTTACGTATTATAAGCATTACAAACTTTTAATATCATATATCTTGTAAAATAGTGATTTGACACCAAATACATGTATGTCATTATAAAAATACTGGCATATATTACATCTACACAACCAGTAGTGTACTGTATTAATTCCAATGCGACAGTTTGAATAACAACTGAGATATCGGCCTGTGAGTATTTCGTAATAACTTTTATGCATGATTACACAAGAACGGTGCATCCCTCGTTGTACACCTCGTAACACTAAATCGTTTGGTTTAAACCACAAGGCTGTAGCTCGAGTAATGAATGAGCTAGGGCCGACCCTGTTTGAAACCTTAGAAATTCACTTTAAAAAAAAACCTAATTATAGGATACAATTAGGATTTTGACCAAATCACAACCAATTCGCCAATTGCTATAATGGCGCACTGTCCTCTAATTGTGACATGACAATGTAATAACTCAAGGAAGTAATATATATACAGTTTGTTTTCCTGAGAAACATCCATTTGCGAAGGTTAACATCTTTTTGCAGTCTAAAAATAGATCATTTTTTTGTTTGTTCAAAGGTCTACTTGTATACCCAGCTATATATATATATAGAGCTTGATTGACTCTGATGGTTGTACTTTGTGTCAATGACCTACAGCGCATGATTATCGATAGTGAATGATAAAAAGCATATGAGTAGTCTAAATATACCGGTAGATATTCAATATTATATTGGCGCTCGGGAGCCAAGCATAAAAGCACGCCCACGCCTGACCTGTGTGCCTTTAGTTAATATTTATCATGCATAACTGGCATTAATGATAAATAACGATACGACAATGGAGTCGCAGCATTATAATTAACCCGAATTCAAGTCATAATCCTATTCATGCATATCACTTGTGCAAAATGTGCACTGGTATAATTTAATTGAAAATGTAATTAGTCATCAATTTAGTTCCTATCCTGATGCATTCACCTCTTAAAAACTTCTTATTATAAATTGAGTTCTTGAGATTACTTAAATGCATAATGCGAATATATGCACCATATTATACATATACATGTATCTAAACTTTATCAAGTACTCATACAATATCTTATCAATACTCAAGAGGGCTCTGAATTGTTGAAATAATTTTCATTTATATGCATGTATGTATAAAAGTTCAGCCTGTATCATGTTCAAGTTTGTTGTGCACGATTTAACACTTTAATATATTATAAAGAAAAAATATTATTCTGTCAATTTCTGTTCATGTGTTTTTTAGTTTGGCCCACTTAAGTTTTTTCTTTTGTTCAAGAACCAGCAGCGCTGAGAACCTATGTTCTGTGCTGAGTATAGCCATAACGTCAATGTGCGTTATGACGACAGAGCGCATCTAAAATCCGTGTCCCACAATGCACTTGCTGTGACGTCACTCTTCATCCTGGTCTGCGCCATTTTGGCTCTTTGGGCTTGGCGGATGACAGTCTTTTAAAATCGGAGGCCATCCATGCAAAGAGCCCGCGCAATTCTCTCAAAGACGAGTGCATTTTAAAATTGGATTTCTTATCAATTCATGAGGATATTTATTTTCCGATGGATACTTCAGGTGAGTTTAGATGACGCATCTAAAAATACCTCTATCTTAGCGATTTTCTTATCTTCGTGAGATTCGTTTTTGACTAAATATTAAAATCTTTCAATTTCCCTTCATTACTGTTTGTTTATGTTGCAGGTAATGGCGGAGACATTCTGTGGAGTTTTTCCCAGGTGAAAGGCACGATAGAGGAGGATGTCACTGAAGGTAAGATTACATTTTTTAGATTTTATATTGTGACTTTTGTCAACTCGATTGCTGCGAAAGAGACGGCAAGATTTTCATAATAATTATTTAACCGAAAACGATTTTGAAAGAATGGAACTTAGTTTGTCATCTGGTATAATGAGGACGTTGTTTATCTTACCTTGCATTCATGACTGATGAATGACGATCTGGGCTCTTTTATTCTTGGATCTGAGCCAAGTTGAAGTTAATCAAATTTCGTCGATCAACTCAATCTTCTTTCACCTTTCTTTCTTTCTCTGATATTCTCATAATTCTGGGCTAAACACTCGCTCTCATCCACCTCCTTTTTCTCAATCATGTTTACTAATAATAACTACACAGAGTATCATCGTACTCCAACAGGAGAGTTCAGATATAATTTTGTTTACTAATTATTAAATGTTATCACTATAATGTGATTATAATGTGTTAATGATGATGATAATTGATAATTACATTGTGTAATTTGTTCATTGTGTCTCAATATTTTTTATCTTGTTCACAACAGAGTTTAACTTGCATTAAAATGATTAATCATTGAAGATGGTAGCTTATCAAGGAATTTCAGCTGTTATATAAAAAAAAACTTTTTTTTTCAGCGGACATTATTTCATGCGTTGAATTCAGTCCCGATGGAGAATTGCTTGCGACAGGTGACAAGGGTGGAAGAGTGGTCATCTTTCAGCGTGACCAGGTCGGTTAATGGCTGAGTGCCAACTTATCAACGTTCTCTAATGTAACATTCTTATCTTTGAAAATCCTAAGATGATTCATATCTGTTTATCTCGTAAGATTCCTTTGATCTTGAAATGTCATTGATTGAACAGTTGATCCTTTTCTTGTCTTAGTTTTATTTGTGACGTGTGTTCATTTTCTTCAGATGCACAAAAGTTCAGATAGCAAACGTGGCGAATACAACGTCTACAGCACGTTCCAGAGCCATGAGCCGGAATTTGACTACCTCAAAAGTTTAGAAATCGAAGAGAAGATCAACAAGATCCGTTGGTTAGAGCAGTCGAACCCTGCTCACTTTCTACTCTCAACTAATGGTGTGTCTTCCTTCTCCAATAATGTGTCCTCTGTATTGGAATAAAATTCATTTCTCAGATAAGACGATCAAATTATGGAAGGTGAGTGAGCGCAACAAGCGTCCTGAGGGCTACAACCTCAAGGACGAGACGGGCATCATGCTGGACCCGTCTAACATCACCAGTCTGTGCGTGCCCCAGTTCAAGCCCATGGAGCTGATGGTGGAGGCCTCTCCAAGACGCGTCTTCTCCAACGCTCACACGTACCACATCAATTCGATTTCCGTGAACAGCGACCAGGAGACGTACATGTCGGCTGATGACCTAAGAATCAACCTCTGGCACCTTGAGGTCACTGACCAGAGCTTCAGTATCCTTTCCACAATTATAGTAAAGTGTATCAGCTTGGAGATGAATTCTGTTGTTAGTGATGCATCTGTAGATTTAGACCTTGTTGAGTTGTTTCCTTAGCCTTGTAAGATATTGTGGACATCAAGCCAGCCAACATGGAGGAACTGACAGAGGTGATCACGGCAGCGGAATTTCACCCGTCTGAGTGCAGTGTGTTTGTGTACAGCAGCAGCAAGGGAATCATCCGTCTCTGCGACATGCGCTCACAAGCCCTCTGTGATAAACATTCCAAAAGTAAGCCCTCCTCTTGCCCTGAATATTCTCTGAATTCTAGTTGTTTTTTTCTTTTCAGTCTTCGAGGAGCCAGAGGATCCAACCAACCGAAGCTTCTTCTCCGAAATCATTTCCAGTATTTCTGACGTCAAGTTCTCGCATAACGGTCGCTACCTGATCACCCGAGACTACTTGTCTGTCAAGGTCTGGGACCTGCACATGGATTCCAAGCCTATTGAGACTTATCAGGTGCACGAGTACCTGCGCAGTAAGCTGTGTGCGCTCTATGAGAACGACTGCATCTTTGACAAGTTTGAGTGTTCATGGAGCGGAAACGACAGGTTTGTTTGTGGCGTGCGTGCGTTTGTGTTTCACGTTTTACGCTTTGCAGACACATCATGACTGGATCGTACAACAACTTCTTCCGCATGTTTGATCGCGACAACAAGCGTGACATGACGTTGGAGGCCTGCAGAGACAATATGAAACCTAAGCAAGTGCTCAAGCCGCGCAAGGTATGCACGGGCGGAAAGCGGAAGAAGGATGAGATCAGTGTGGACTGTTTAGACTTCAACAAGAAGATCCTGCACACCGCATGGCACCCGAGTGAAAACTACATTGCAGTAGCCGCTACAAACAATCTTTACCTGTTCCAGAGCAAGGATTAGCGCAGAGTGCCGCATCAATTGTTTAGGATATTCACAAGTACTTTTCCTGGCAGCGTTCCTGCGTTTGAAAATCTGCTGCCGGGATGACGGCCGCCACCTTCCTTGATTGGGGAAGGTGTGCGCCGGCCACCGAATGAAGTCGTCAAGTTTTCTCGTCTCTTTCCTCCCCCTCCTCCTCTTCCTCTTCTTCTTGGTGCCTTCCTTGGTCCCCTATTTTTCTCCTGTGTGATTGTCCTCTGGTGTTGTGGTGTATCCTGGTGCTCTGGCGTAACAGTTTAATTTTTTTTATGGTGTGCTTTAGCTGAATGAACGAGCAAATGAGAGCTGTAGTACTTCTCCCTCAACACCCAATGCGCAAATACCCACAATGCCCATGGTTTTTTTAAAATTTGTTTTGTTTTTTGAGGGGGGGTTTTTTCATAGATTTTTGTCCCAAACAGTTTGAATTATGGGATATTTTTATTTCTAAATTTATTTTCTGCACGATTATCAGACCCTACATTGTATGGATGTTGTATTATTTTGGTCCTTTTTTTTTATATACATTTTTGTTTTGTGGTTTAAATTTCCCCCCGAATTGACAATTTCAAGACTGCCGTGCTTATTGTGGAGCTCCTTCTTCCCCTCCCTGGATTTCCCCTTTTTTGCTCCCCTCCGCAGCCCTTCTCCCCTACCCCTTCTGCTGATTTCACTCATTCCATAACTCTGCTCCTGTAATGTCCAATGTTGCATTTAATATTCAAAATGGTTCCTTTCTCTTCTGTGACGCCATTTATTTTTTTACTGGTTGCATGATTTCTCTTTCCATTGTTTGCTAATTTTTCGTGCATGTTGCTCGATAACACCCCCCCTTCCTTCCTCTCTCCACTCTCCATAAACATTTTGTTTCTGTGATTTTTTTTGTCAACTTCTCCCAAAAGTTCAAACATGTTCAAAAAGTGATTTCCCTGTGAGTGAATGTTTCCTTCGCTAGCTGAGTTATTCATATCATGATATTGTGCACCCTCCTCCTCTCCCCTATTATGTCATCTGAAGAAGGAGATGAGCCAAAGTGAATCAAAGCTATTCTTTCATCTGCCAAGTTGTGTTGGTCAAGATGGATGGACGAAATAAATATTTCAAATATCCGTGTTTTCTAGTTTTTCCTTCTTGCTGCATGCATGCATGCGTGCTGTCACAAGTGAATTTATTGTATACATGTATTCACTTTCACCCTGATACATGCTAAGCATAATGATCTACACAACAATACAAATAGATATTCCATTTGAAAATAAAGTTTTTGCAATGAAAATTGTTTAAAAGGCGCTCCAAACATCGCGGCGAAGTTGCCCTTTACTGAGCGCGTCATCGGTGGTACGATCGGCTTGCAAATTTCTATCCTTCCCTGCATGAGGGAGCTAACTTAAGATTACAAACAGGGCTTTTATTTGAAAGCATGGGCTGCAATAACGAAGAAGAGAGAAGTGACTGCTGGTGAGCAGAGCTGCCGTGGAGAAGAATCGGGGCGAGGCACCCGGCATCAGCAGCAACGATATAATGGCAATTCCCACGCGATAATGTTTGATGCTCATTATGCTTAGCACGTATCATGGTAACGCTAACCCTTTAAGTGGTTGTACTGGTGTATTGTACATTCAGTTTTTCTGCTTTGCTTCAATCTGGGAAAGTGAAGGGTTGTAATGCATTTGTTATTAAAGTTAACAGACTGAACATTTTACGTTTATACGCATGAATCAGCATACCGAACAATTCAATCTACAAATGTCAGTGTGTGCATGAGTACATGCAATTATGTTTTGACGAAGTTACATTTGCAGACGAATATTTCAGCTGTGAAGTGAAAGATGCAAATGAATGAAAGCAAAACCCAAATGTGTTTGTAATAATTAAATGAATTGAAAGATCTGGTGTAAATAGCATATTTATTTCTTCCAAACGGCATTAATTCATGTAAATAATATGATACAGAAAAATAGCTGCTGATTATTACTAAACATGAACTAGAATGTGCACGTGATCAATAAAACAAAATGTTTAAAAAGGAATGCAGAGATATTGACAATACAATGTAGGCATGAGATCAAGTTATCTCTGGAGATTGTGGTTCAATTTCATCCAATCCAGTTGGAATGAATGAATCAGATCAATCCTGGCAATTGTAACAATGGAATCGTTTTCTTAGGCATATTCATGACTCATGTGCGATTGACATCACTTCCAAATAAGGTATCAGTATAGAAAATGATATAAATCGTATTTCAGATATGAATTCACGAGATGAAAATAGGCAAGGCAGATCATAACATCACAAAAACGGGTGAAAAACATTTCCATGAATACTTTGCATAGACAAAATCAAACACTGCATTGGTCTTGTGTAATTAATTACATTAAGCTTAGGTGTATATAGTATCAATTAAGAGTTAATTAAGATGTCTAATAAAAAAGAACCAGAGTGACTGAAATATAAAGCAACTGGTGAAATTTCTATTAATTTACCTTGATTGAAATAATAAAAATGGCAAGAAATTAAAGACAAAAAGTTGGAAAAAAAGTTGATAAATAAAAACTTAGATGAGATTAAGAAGAGGAAGCAATTGAATAAGAATAATAAAATGTGTTTAAAATACTCATGAGTGCGATTATAATTGTGAACAAAAAATACATTAAATAAATAAACAATAATAAAAGATGAACATTCATTGGTGAACAATGGAAAGGAAGTCTAAAACTGTGAAATGGAAGAACTTATTCTGGTAAAAATTGGAGGGATCATTTTCACACTTTAATGTCAAAAATACGAGTAATTTTAGTGGAAGTTTAGCCATGATAAATTGATAATATCTACCATTTGCTTTTTTATGCATACCAATGAAAGGAAAAAACAAAAAACAAAATCCCCAAATTCAAGAAAAACCAGTGAGAAATAGCAGCACCCGTCAGTACATCATAACCCCATCCATCGCTTTCTCGTTGATATTGCGCCCGTACTTAATGGGGGCGCAGTGAATGCCTCCGAACGCAACGACCAACAAATTAACAGCGTACAAAATGGCCGCCACGACCACGAAACCATGTGGATTTGTGATTGAATACCCACCAGCTAAGGCATTCCACAGGTATAGACCCATTGGGCCAGTGATGGTCTCAATGGGGCGCGTACCTGCGTTCAGGGCGGAGAAACCCATGCTCACCAGACCCCAGATGATGCCTAGGGCAACCATCACAATCGACGATAACCACAGGCCAAAGTTGAAGAGGCCGTGACCTCTGACTTCACCAGAGGCTGTGGATCAAGAAAGAGGATTGGATGAACATACTGTAGAACAGGAAACATTCGCGCTACATGAAACGTTCGCTATATTCGCGGTCATGGTCGACCGCGAATATTAGGTGCGCGCGAAATGTCCACCACGAAGGGCAGTCACATTAGTGATCCAGTGCGCGATCAATACTAGTATTACAACAGATTACATAACCACTAACCCACCACCGACACAGCCTTGTGGGATATTGATGCCTTAACTTTTTTTTTATATTTCCCAGCTATGGGCCACTGCTGTTCATAGGTGTACGCGAGTAAAGGGGGTAGGCCTACTAGTACAGTATACTACATGTAGTACTATACATGCATGTCGTTTCCCTTAAAAACCTTGTATGTCCATTATTGTAATTTCTAGACCTACAGTGCTTGCTGCCAAGTGCAATAAAGTGTGTAGTGAACTAGTAGCCTAATGTACTATCGCCATGCAATCACACCAGTTATAGAAGTCAATAAGTATAGCAATCATCAACACAACATGCATGCTTTAATGAGTACTGTTTATTGATCAATCAATGATAAGTGTGGTTTCATTGAATGCCCCCTTAATTCCCGCTTCCTCCCAGCCATGGATTAACACATTTGGTTTGTCTCTCAGTGCCTCCCATGCGCGAACAACCCATTGTCCGTGGAGGGGCTTGAGGGTGCTGAGTCGCAGATCGGGTTGGGTGCTTATACTAGTACCGTTGTCAAGCGCTGCTGCGACGTGGTCGGCGAACCGCGGAGTGTCCATAATAATTATTAGGCATTTAGCCGCAATCAGGCTCTCCTGCAGGAGCTGGAGGCTGCCTTATAAAGAGCAGCAGCCTTCGACATTGCGTTGTACTAGTACTCACTTGAACTGGTTCCAAATAAGGCCAAATGGGCGGGGTTTAGCGGCCGCTTCCTTGGAAATCGTGCTCTCTGCTAGGAATAGAGGCAGGGGAAAATACCAGCAGTGCGTGCGATGCGACCAGCGCGTCTCCTCGATCTTGTCAATGTCAATGACCCTATGAACTAGTACTAGTATACTAGTACGCTTGACCGTGAATAATTATGACCCTACGCTTGACCGCGAATATTGCATGCCGCGAAAAAGTGCCTGAGGCATGAAACCGCGAAAGTTTCAGTCCGTGAATAATTCCTGTTCTACAGTATTCAACAAAAGAATTAGCTCCAATAATAATGCAAGTCAAGGCGACTAAGTTATTGCATAAAGTGTTGAATTCTAACTGAGAAATAGTGCTATTTACCATTGTTAATATCCGACTCAGAGAGTCGCTTTTCGTAGAGAGAGATCGCCGTCAGCAGCTCAGCTTCTTGCTTCTGTTGCGAGTACGAACCCCAAACCCATCCGCAAAGGTTCTCCGACTCCAGACACTCAACTGCAAACACAACCAGCCAATCAGATTAGAGCACAATTAGTACGCATTAAAAATAATCATTATTATGATAATTATTTCATATCAAGGTCAGAAAAGGTTATTGAGGTCAATGAAACCACAATACAATGTATTATATAGATGAAATCGGAACAACAAAAGAGACGTAAATATGCTACATTCAGAATATGGGTGGAATTCAGCCTGCTTGCTCTATAGGCCTCCTAATAGGGGCTTTGGAGTAATCAGGCTATGGCTCACAATGTCCAATCAATGCTAGTAGTGACGTAACCAGTGCATAATAATAACTATGATTATTTGATACTGCTTCTCAGAAGGAAAAATCTCTTCTCTCTCAATGGAAAAACCCTCAGAATTAGTGGCTCAGAATATGAATCAACATCGCATTCAATACGCGGGGTAAGCAGGGTTATGCAAGAAGCAGATTGATGGCTCCATATCAGACTAGGAGTGTGTGTGCTCGGTCGGGGCGTGTTCATTGATCAATATGAAGCATGTTTTCACTCAGAGTTCTAGCGAGTGATTCTACACCTGAACTCCAAATTCCCCAAAGAATCAATCAATAAGTACACGGATTTCTTTAAGATGAAACGATCGGAAAATAAGCTCACTCATTTTACACACTGCATCGATAACTCAATATCGTTTTGCAAATTGCAATTGAGGCTGATCTAACACTAATCAGTAGATAATCTTATTCATGTTCAAAATGCACTGGTCGTGTTTACCACTCTCCAATGCACTGATTCATAAATAATTTTATATGACAATTAACAGCATGTTCATTCATTTGCACCATAATCCGTATTTGTTATGTCACCATGTGACATAATTAAATCAGTGGGAAAAATATTAAATACATCTGGATTTATCAATTGATATAAAGCTAATGTATACATGTATAAATAAATAATTGTGAATAAAAATGAAATGCAGTGAAGCTCTGAGTGCAGCCCATCAATCAATAAATAATTATTTCTTCTGTGCTGATCAGTCCCCATTTCAATTTTCAACCCAATGCGTTCGTTTTTACCCCCAAGGGAGTCGAATTTAACCACAACTTAGGATCAAGAGAAGTCCCACTGAGCCCAACAGGACATGACTCAGCATCCAAGATCAAACTGATTTGTTGTTCAATATAAATTGAATAATTTCAATTAATTTGTGTAATCATTTCACTCTTAGCGAACCACTAAAGTGAAAAGGCAGCTACAATATGCACAAACCAGTGGTTGCAGCAAATATCAATGACTTAGGAAAGTTTTGCCTGAATATAATAAAACAGCCTTGAAACAATTGGATTCATTAGAATGGCATTGGACTACATATATAATTCTATGAGCATGGTTGGGTGTTACTTCTCCTCTCGACTCTCAACTAATGCAGGATACAAGATGACAGAGGCCAATGACCAGGTTTTCCCTCTGCTGCATCAAAGAAGGTTTATACCTTCTTTTGACTGTATCACACAGTTGAGCAACATGACTCGTCCATCTAATGAATCATCACTCGCAGCATTACAGCTTAAATCCTAATTACGCATAATGCTGTTAATGCATAACACAGATCCACAGATCAGGTATTGCTAAATTATTGAGTATCTGTAACATTGACATACAGGTTAAATAAAAGGTGAAATGATATTTCTTGGTAGAGGTATGCTTTTAGACAGTGCTGCTCGTTGAGAACCTCATAAGATGAGCTTGTGATGACACACCCTGTGTGTATGGAGATGTGACAGGTGCTGTGGGTCAAAGGCCACCCAATTACAATATAGTAATGAGGGGCTTCTTGTTGCTAATTCATTTATGCCAACATATTTCCTACTTAACAACATTCCAAACATGAATAATTATAAATCTTATTCTGGTGGGTATTATCAATAAAGAGACGCCTTCGCGACATTGCTTTTTTTCCAGCTGCCCGGTCTGTTTGCATCCAAAGGAAATAATCATTTTTCATGTGGGAGTATCGTTTGCAAAACATAAAGAAAAAGATTGATATTCGTTAATAATTAAAGTACTGCATAAAGTCTACAAAATACATCACAAAGAAGCATGGCTCCACTCAAGAGATTAAATCGTCAGCGGTCGTTTCGACTGATGAATGATTTCCACTTTAGCTGCAAAAGTCAAAATTTGGCAGATCTGACACCCGTGACACACTTGACCTAGAAACATGCCCTCTATTTCCCAACGTGTAGCGAAAATGGGTCATGATTCACAGCACAATCACAACGTCATTCCCAAATGGACTGTCTACATACCCTGTAACAGGGAGTCCAATTACATAGATACCAGTAAACAAACCCGGTTATCAGAAGGTTAGGGTCACAGTAAAGTCAACTAGATCTCTGCTTGATCTGAGCTATCCTCTTAGTAACCATTGCCACAGGTGACACCGGGTTTCACAAGTAGGCTCTGGTTGCGTGAAACGTCTATGCAGCCTTAGATAATAACATCCTTATATGTAGACAGTTAGCATTCAATGTATTGTGTTTGCTTCGATTCCGCTCGCTCACCGTTCAGACCCCCTGTCTTGCGTCATAATATATATATTATACATATATATATATATATATATATATATATATATATATATATATATATATCCCATTGGATGATAGTTCAACTCAGCTTTATCAATTGAAGTATTTTACACTTAAGAGGATAATTATTAGACAATTACTGAACAATCGCATCTAAAGAGAGAGAGAGAGAGACTCAGAGAGCTTACTCCAAATGTCTCCTTCGCGCAGTCCGAGGCCGTGATCGAGTGATTTGTGGCCGTGGAACAGTCCGAAATGAATGTCTCCGTGAAACTTAGTTCCTGTGTCGCCATCAGTGACGATTCTCGCTCCGTCCTCAGTGACTTCATCGACATTCCTCGCAGGATTCGCTTCCACCCAAAAGTCAGTTGCGAGGGAAGCCGAAAGGAAGCCGACGGCCGTCGTCGAAACCAGGAAAGTCACGACGAAAATCCAACGCTTCTTCTTATTCATTTCGACGAGATTCAGCGTTGTACGGTCTGTAAATGGATGATTGGAAAGGTAAGATGTTTAGTGATCACAATGGCATCATGTTGGTGACTGAATGAGGCGTTACATCCACGGCGTCACAATGTTTACATCGCTAAAAATAAAGTCCACGGTTCACTGCTTGTTTGTGAAACGCTTCCACCGGAAGTCACACTCTGTATCGCTAGTGTTTTTTCCTTATTATTCACATATGCAAATAAGGGGAATACCAATATAGTCCAGTGTTCCAGAGTTCAAAGATGAAAATGGGGACATAATCCTGGATAGTTGTTTATACACAGCCCACAAGGGGTACGTGATTGTTCTCATCCATAATCGAATGCATGAGTTGCTCACCTTGTTTTAATCTAATCTTTACTATTTAATGGGTTGCATTTTTACTATTTAATGGGTTGCATTTTTACTATTTAATGGGTTGCATTTTTACCACCGATAAAAGGAAACCCATGATCATCAGAAAGATTCATGCATCTAATTAATATTATCCACAGAAAGTATCCTCGAAAACTCCAGGGAGTAAGGGAAGAATCAATGTCACTTTATATAAACGAAAGAATATTCTACGCCATTTTATAGCAATCAATGATTCCTCAAGATAAAGTAGTGAACAAGTCTCTTTCTGCAATATGAAGTACATTCCGCAATATCATATTTTAATTGCATTCCACAATATCATAGTATAATTACATTCCATAATATCATTTTATAATTATTAATTTATCAATAATGAATTAGCACAGTACATTCAAATGAAAGAACTTTGAAGATTCAAGTTGAAAATATTCATTGCATTGTACATTTCAATTGCCCATTGAATACTTTCAATCAAGTAAAGCATATAAAGTATAATTAATTATTCACTATTTTTTTCCAATCTTCAATGACAGTCTGAGCGGCCAATCTACCCGCACTTCCCATGACACCGCCTCCTGTGAACGTAAACAAGTGTAAACGCCACGTTGCATCATTTCTCATTTACCTGGATGAGTCCCACTACCGCACAGGTATAGGCCAGGAAGAGGAGACCTGTAGTTGCTATAAGCTGGCGTCGGACGTGCAAAGTACAGCTGATCCAGCGACACAGAGCCGTGGAAGATGTTCTAATGGTTATTCAATACTAAAGAATGGAATTTCATCATAACTATCAGCCCTACCCCTCCTGTCAAACCAAATATCCTCTCCAAATCAGGTGGAGTGAGAATATCTTTGCCTATGACACTTGCTTTGAACCCCGGGGCGTATTGTTCAATGCAGTTGAACACTGAAAGAACAACCACGTTGAATTGCTGTGACGTGCTTTGTCCTCACCTGTGTTTGCATACGCCTCTTTGGTCTCCTCGGTCCATGGTTGGTTGCCGGCCAGCGTGTATGGGGTATACTGAGTAAACAGCTGCACCACGTGGGACCCTTGTGGGGCTATCGTCGGGTCAACAGCCGACGGAATGGTCATCTCAATCACAGGTCTGAAACACACGTCCATCATGTCGAATGTTCAGTCGAGTGCTCACTTATTTGAGTAGCCGCCTCTTTGAGCCTCCACGTATGCATCGTGAATCAACTCAGAGTGTTCACAGTTCAAGTGAATGGTCGTCTGGTGGTGTGGAGAGGGCTTGCCATCGGAACGGTTCGGATCCGCTAAGAAGTTTGGCAGACTGCTCACGGCAACTGTATAATTCATACGTCAAAGAACGATTATCAGGTGAATTTGTGATTAGTGAAATGAACCATTGATTTTCGTCACAGGAGAAGCGTAATCGATTGCTTGAACTTCTTTCAAGAAATCTTCACTTAAATGGCTCTGAAACGTCGCATATTCAACTAAAATCATTCGTGGTGGAATTAATATTTTGACCTTGTCAACAAGATTCGTGAAGGTGACCTTGGCAGTGGCGTTTGAGAGGACTGCCTTACATCTAATATGAGTTCCATCCTCAAGAACTACGCCATTGGCGTTGCCCTGACTGTCCGTTGAAACGTGAGACACTGGCTTAAATTAAACATTACCAGAATAGCTATGATCACGTGGCCATTATAACTTGTAGCGCACCTTGCTGACGAAGAGTTGGGCGCCATGTGATTTGGCTGAGCGTGCAACGGCGTCGGAAACCCCTCCCATACCCCCCTCCACGTACGCCCAGGCTCCCTTCACGCCGTCAACTTCGCCCATGACATGATGCAGAAGGATATACCTGCGACCAATCAACACTAAAAGCCTAATGGGCAAGGTGGAAGCATTGGACTTACCCACTGCCGGCCATTTTGGGACTGAGCATAGCGCCAATGACTGAGTCAGTGGCCAGCGTCGCCTTCAATGGTTCAGATTCGAACCATTTGTCGAGAATCTTGGCCGCAGGAGCGGACATGAATTCGTAGAAGGACATGGCGTCTGACCCTAGCAATCGACCTGCAATCATTGCACGTTGATTGGAGGTGTGCTCGCGAGTTTCATTCGGCTGTATCATAAATTAATGATCAGCAAAACGTTGATAGGCCATACCTGAATTAAGGAGGGTTTTGGCTGCGGACCAATTCCTGCCCATAGATGAGACACTGGCATGTTTGCCTGCCCAGGACGGAATGTGCAGAGGTTTGTTGTCTAGTAAGGGATCCAGTGCATCTACCATTCGATTGAGAGAACGTTCGTATACAGAGAATGCCTGTAATAATATACCAAATGATAATCCCCATGAAATCATTAAAATTTGCCACAAAAGCCACGTGTTGTTTCCGGCTAAGTTTACCATGAAAATCTGAACATTGAGCTCCAAATAATGTAAAATGGCTTATGACCGAAAGTAAAAAATATCCACGAATTTTTCAGTCTCCTTTCGCTAAAGTACGGGTATAATATATAAGGCCTCCTAGGGCATACTCATCGACCTTGGCATCTTGTTTGGAGAATTGAGCTATTTGTTCGGCATCTTCTTTTTCGCTTTGTCCCAGAAGAAGTGATTTTGGTCCTCTGTCCCGGAGTCGACCCAATAAAGGGGTGTAGGAGTTGGGTTTGCGGAGGTAGACCTTCAAGCCATGTTTCTGTAATGTATACATGTATAAGAATTGTTGGTCGACGGACACAGGTTGGACATGCAGTGCTTCGTGGACAGGTAATGGTCAATATGAAAATGTAAATGAAACGTGAAAGATAAACTATCCATTAACCTTCGTTGGGGAGGAATTTATACCTTGAAACCTCAGTTACTGTTCGATTTCATTGGCTCTAACGACGAAGCATTTTCACGATTTGTATCAATTTCACCTGTTTTCTTTCTCGCGAAGCCAATATTCATTCTGTGACCCTCATATACGCCAATTCGCCACCCATGCGATAAGTCCTTGATAACCCACAATGTCAAGGACCTATGCGTACATGTATATAATTATGGACTCAGTTCTTCCCAAGTTGATACAACAGAAATTATTGCATCTTGACTTGAATGCCCTATTGGTGATGCTTGACATTTATACTTAAATGACCCAGTGTCCGATTATTAAATATACTAATAAATCGATACCAAAGTATATGTATGTATATACATATACATATATATATATATAATTATATACGAATCACTTATTGCGTAATTTAAAAAAAAAAACATTACAAATTATTTTATTCATCAACGAAAGGATATGTTACATGATAACAAAGAAGTGAATTGCGAAATAAAATGTGTTTCCACTCATCACTAAACCTTTAGTTCCAAATCATTGAAGACCTGTGGCCGCAGTAGACTGAGAAGATATGATGCCCTGGAGAACTTGAAACCTAGAAGAAAAAAATATTAAGTATTTAGAAAATGCTCATAGATAGGCATTATTAATTGAAT
Source organism: Capitella teleta (assembly GCA_000328365.1). Lineage (NCBI taxonomy): Eukaryota > Metazoa > Annelida > Polychaeta > Capitellidae > Capitella > Capitella teleta. The sequence goes on from KB309404.1 coordinate 122,195, forward strand.
ATACATTTAGTTGCCATGGAAACCGTAAGTTCAACCGCTGCGAGAAAAATGCGTCTATAAAACTTCAATATTTTTTGACTCGCTGATTCTTAATTAAACTTATGACAACTTTATCCAAAATAAAGTAATTATTACAATGAAAGTAGCTTTGGATCAGACAATAACTCGATTTCAACGGACTTGCTCAAAGCGCTCTCACGAAAATGATTATCACTACATTAATTATGCATATCTCTAAAAACCTAAGGGACCTCATTATTCTGTTCGAATCTAAGAGACAAGGGAGAATCGAGTCACTGACCAAACAGGTATTTGACGCCCTTAATTGTGGAAAATTGTGTACCAATTAGTTAATTAAGGCGTCAATTCACCCATGCCCAATTTGTTTTTGACGCAACAAACATTGCTGGCTGACAAGTGTACCTGGAACTTTTTCTTCCGTGACCGCTGCTCCACCCAACACATGTCGCCTCTCCAGAACACAAACACTGCGCCCTGCCTTTTGAAGGTATGCTGCCTATAATAACGAGAATTGCTTTTTTTTTGCTTTTTTTTTTTTATACATGCATGGTTACTATATGTACAGTCGGTCAATTTCGCAGAATAAATGAAAGACAATACTCACAGCAACTAAACCGTTGTGACCTGGAAAGAAAGAAACATTCCATTATCGAAAAATAATTAAACCTGATCGATGCTAAACTCTGATTTATTTGGCAAGAACCCAAAAGTACAAAAGTATCCAAAAGGTTGGCATAAGTTATCCGTGGCATATTTCATTTTATAGGATCATTTATTACAAGATCCAATCAAATGATTTTCTGTCATCATAGTTTATCACCCCTTTTATCAAGAACTCTTTCTCTGGTGCTTAATTTATACTGGCCGATTACTACAGTCAGGTCAGTCATACGATTATATACGAATTATTGCATACATTAGTTTAGGCCTACTTAGTTAATTGTGAGGTGAAGTCACTGTCTGGCCTTACATTTTCTATTTTTATGCTCTTTCATTAGCTCAGTTGACTCCCTTATCGATCGATTATTTGTTGGCGTAATTTTAAATCAGGGCAGACATCCATCCGTATCTATCTACGCGTTTAGATCAGATGTATATTTCGCAGATGTAAACCAATGCTGAATTGCGTATAATTAGGGAGCATATTAATAGTTTATTTAGAGGATCATTTTGAATCAGACAAATACCGAGCCGAAGAAAGATTTAGACCTTGGCTATAATTCGTAACCATAACTTTTACCCAAAGTCATTAACCTTATTCCGCATGAATTCATGTCCTTGAAGAAACCTAAGTAGACCAAAAACTATTCCAAGTCCCGAGCTATACATGGCAACACATTGCAACAAGCGAAATGACCCAGTAAATACCATTACTTGTACATAAAACTATATTCTATGTATATTTGATTGTGATTCACAATTATGATGTTTTTACAGCTCTTGTGATTTCTATAGGTTTTTTCATAATATGTTCTCAATGTATATTTATGTTCGATATGACCACACAGCGATTGAAACGTAGTACTCACCTCCTCCTACCACAATTGCATCGTACTCAGATTTCAATTTCTCGTCCGGAGAAGCGTCCTCTCGAGCTGAAGAGGACGAGAAGCGGGAAAGACCCGTCGTCCCCTTTGGACCAACGACGATGCTTCTGGAAGCGGATTGAAGGCACCGCATCATGTGTGCTCTGTCCAAAACAATAGCCCACCACTGAGGATTATGCAATATTGCAAGCAATCAAGATTGGAAGGTCAGATGAGTGGTGTGTGATAAGGATCACCTATCTTAACTGAGAGCCTCGTTGGCTGGATGTGACACTTGCTGCTACGTTGCTATATGCAGCTGAATGCTTAAATCTACGGTATACGGCATGCTTTAGATGTGTGTGGTATCGCTCGTAGACACTGCTAGACACGTTCACGGCTGTTGGCTCTCGTGGGCCATTCAATTAAACTTGTATAAAAGATCAACCATAATGCCCGAGATATCACCAAATTCACGAAATATACACCCTAATTAATCATTCCAGCTCAAAATAATAATTACCTGATATCATTTACATGACATAAATGAGTCACGAACGGTGCATATTCAGTGGTAAATTCTGATTCTCCCGCCAAATCGGGTTGGCTCACCGACACCAAAATAGATTGCTGTGGCTACGAATCAACACAGACGATTCGGCTTCATTGCCTCGAGTCGGAAAATGAGGATAAATCATTAATATATTGAGTTATATGGCTGATAGCGTATCACCATTTGAATCAACTGGTTCTCACACATTTTAACAACAAAAACGGATGAAAAACAAAATAATTGAATGTTTTGGCCAATTTATGTGCCAATATGTGGTCAATTGTTCGAGTCAATATTACCTCATTCTCCTGTGTACTTTGCATAGCGATGAAATCATTATGTTTATGCGTTACTATTTCCATTTGATCAAGTGTGTGTTACACGTATTAGAGTTGTAATTGAGCAAAGTCGTTGAATTGTGCAACATTAAATAGAATTGTGTCAATAAAAACTTAATTTGTACCCTAGGATTTATGGTGGGGCGCTATGACGTCATAACAACCCGGAGATAGTGAGGTATAGGAAACTATTGACTATTTTTATTTATTTTTTATCTCACTAGGTAAACAATTTAAAACCGCAATTGGTTAAAAAATGACAACACAGTGTGTATATGTCCTGTGCCAGAACCAAGGCCTACAATTTCATTTTTTCTTACTTGCGTTGATCTTTAATTAACGAGCACACAACATTACACGAGAAAGCTCGATTAAAATTTTTTTTCTACACAGCGTTAACGTGAAGATGTCAATTTCAATGGTACATTTATTCCACTGTACGACATTGTAGTGGCACATTACTCCGACGTCCGACGCCTTGGGGAACTTTTGTTTTGTTTGTTTGGTTGTTCGATCTGTGTCAGAGAAGTGCAAGATACGGAGAAGACATCTTGGGTTGAATTGTGTTATCAGATGTATTTAAAGCCCAAATTAGAGGTGGAATATAGTTGTCCCAATCAGTTTGTTTGATGGACCCATAAGCTCACACGAGATTCACAAGTGAACGTTGAGCACGCACAACTTGACATTGCTATTGAGGACGTGAGAAGGAATGGGTAATACATGTACCTTGATTTGTGCATTATTCAGTGAACCGAACCGCTGTCAGATAACATAACGTTTGGGTCAACCAAGGGTGGGTAGTGGGTTATTTCTAAGAAATAAAGAACGAATGAATCAGAAAACCGTTGCCTTTATTGTGTCATTAGTGATTCAGTGGTGAACATATTTCCAATTTTTGACGTAGCAACTTCTGCCCAATTTGAGTGCGTTTGTCGGAAGACATTGCACGGTTGTCTTTGGGCAGGGATTCTTCCTGCATGGATCCACTTAAAAGAAGAGAATAAATCGATCAGAGTTCGATGTCAACACTCACCTATTTCGCACAACTTCCCTCCGACGCCTGGCGGACATTGGCACAGAACGCCTTTCGCATCTATTTCGCATTGGGCGCCATTTTTACACGGATTCGGTCGACACGTGGTGGTTCCTATATGAATGACTTCGCTGGTGAATTATTCGAGCATCTCTCAACTCACCTTGCTCCGTGCTAACTGACTCTTCCTTTTCTCCATGTGGTTTCTCGTTGAATGGCAAATCACTCAGGTATATGCTCTTCGCGATGTCTCCGTTCAAATCAAATGGGTTTGCTTCAACTTCTGGGTTTTCTTGAGTCAGTTCATCTTCGGTGTCATCCAAGGTTGAGTTCAGAACTGGTAATTGAATGAATTTGACAAGTTATATTTTATTTCCCTTCTCCTGATATGTGATCCTGACTTTGCTACTCAAATTTTAATTCGTTTTGGGGGGATTTTTCACCTTTTTTCGTGTTTTTTTTTTTTTTTTGTGTTTTTTTTTCCTCATGAAGAAGTGCAATAAGAGAATCCAACTGTGAATTTTATACACACTCTTTCATCCATTTATACCTATCCAATTTTGAATCAAACAGCCGTTTATTACTGTAAAAATTGCGCCTAAATAGAAATTACGATAATTCGGACAACGACTTAAATATTTAAATTTCGGAAAGCTGGTTGAGCTCTGCTGAAGCTAAAGAGTAAAGACAAAACTACGTGACAGTGGCAATCAGTGCCATAATAGGACTGTAATTGGGAATACGTGAAGCAGCCGCCAATGGCTTGTTGGATTCTGTAAAAGTTGACGCGCTTTTATATTTTATATATTTGTACATCTTCATTGCTGGTTTTTATCCAATTATATTTTCCATTTTATTATCTTGTCTTGTCCTGTTTTGTTTTGTTTTGTTATGCCTGTATTACTAGTATATTTATACTCAATAAATGTAATATAATAATAACATAATTATTATTATTACTATACTTACTTTGTGACGTGTTAAACGGTTCAACGTTGCTATTAGCTGATTCATTTAAGGCTATCAGGTCTTCAGTGAGTTGTTCTGTCGATGAGTTTTTCCCCATGACTGGATATTCTTTGCGTTGTTTCGATGCTGAGTCCTCAGATGCAATATTCCCTCTGTTGCCATCATCGTTCGAATTCTCGTTGAAGGGCAACCTTGGATTCTCTTTGTCGCTCACTCCGTCTCCATTCAAATCAAACGGATTCACTTCGACTTTGGGGGCATTCGGAGTATGGAGGTCTTTTTCAGCGGCGGCGCTTTTGATTGGATTGACGACTGGGAAGGCCATCGGGATAATCAGCCAATCCGGAGGCGCCCTTCTCCCTGCACCGAATTGGCTTCCACCGAGCAACACGGGTGGACTTCCTTGGATGTTGGGTAGAATCGCACCCCAGGTCTGATTCAGAATTCCCGAGAGAGATAGTACCACCAGCAACACTTTGGTGTTGGTCCTGAAAAACATTTTGAAAAGCGTCATTATTCTGTGCTGAATTTCAGCCGTCTTCCTTAGCAACGGCGAAGGCGTGTTTGCTTGACAACCGAAGTGAATTATTTTTCACAGCAAAATGGTGTAAAAAGAGTTTTACTTTATATCACTAGCGAAGTTAACTTTGGACGATACATTATTGTGCAGTGTAACTCCATCAAAACCGGGGTGATGTACTGGCGACGAGGGCGCTGTTTTGAATCCTTTGCACTTTCCTAATGCAGGGATTGACGAGGTCAGGTCAGGGTCAAGTCGTAATATTTGAGTCCTTTTATACAGGACTATTCCACCATTTGTTTGTCGCTTATACCAAAACTAAAAACAAGAAAAGAAAAGAAGAGTTTTAGACCCAAAGACATGAAGGGATAACAATTAATAAAAATAAGGCCCAACACAACAAACAGTTTACCCACTCACACATAAAAATTACTCCCCTCTCCTTTTCTCAATCCTCTCTCCAGCACTCCACACCGGCCAACAGCCGCCAACCCACTCCTTTCTAGTTCCCTCGACAAGGTACAGAATCCACGAACCCCCTCCATCATATCCTGGTCTCCCTTCTCTACTCTCCACCTCTCCCTCCACTCTTCCCTAAGATGTTCATACCGAACGCAGTCCAGCAACACATGCTCCTCTGTCTTTCTCTCTCCACACACAGACAAGCTCTCTCCTCCTCTCCATACCTCCAATCTACGCAGGAATTGGTTCTGAACGGCAGGCAATCTCCCCTCAGAAGCATCCTCACTCTTGCTCCAACACTTTCATCAGCATAACTCTCGCAGCTTCACGGCTTCCTTCTCCACCGCATACTTCCTCGCCAACTCTGTGCTTTGCAGCGACCTCATCCACTCCTTGCCCACCTCTATAACTCGCTCATTCATTTTCTCTTTGGTCATGTCACTTATCCAATCCTCTCCCACCTGGAGGAGGGCGTGTGTTGCAAAAGTCCAATTAGATTAATAAAAGCATACGTAGAAGTTTCTATGGTGCAGTTCTTCTGCAAGCATCCTGATTCTATCATTTTGATACTACTTGATAGCTGTCATGCTTGAAATCTCTCTCACTCACTCACTCGTCCGTTGACCAGGTCGTCGGGGGACCTGAGGGCCGCAAGCTTGGACAACCTCCTCCACCCCTCTCTGCTCTTGGCGGCTCTTGTTAATTCATCCAGGCTGCTCTCCATCCAATCCGTCACGATGTCATTTCACGCTTTCCTCTGTCGCCCTCTTCTTCTCCTGCCCTCGACAGTGCCCTGTATGAGGGTCTTTGAGAGGCTGTTGTGTCTGACGGTATGGCTAAACCACGTGAGCTTCCTCCTCTTTATAGTTGCCAGCAGTGGTTCCTGTGGGCCAGCCAATCCCCGAACCTCGTCTTTCGCGTACTCGTTCGTTCGTCTGAGTCTGTTCGAGATACGAAAAAGTTTCCTGAAGCTCTTCGTTTCAAAGACTGTCTTCTCGTCTTCGGCTTTTAACGTTCAGCTTTCACAGCCGTATAGCAGGATTACGGAGCCCCTAAAGGGACATGGAAGAAAATAATATTTCTATTACGTGCGCACGTGATGATTATTGCGTGGGAACGTGGGAACGTAATATACTGGGTGGGAACGTAATGTATTACGTGGGAACGTAATGAACTACGTGGGAACGTAATGTACTACGTGGGAACGTAATGTACTACGTGGGAACGTAATGTACTATGTGGGAACGTAATGTACTATGTGGGAACGTAATGTACTCCGTGGGAACGTAATGTACTACGTGGGAACGTAATGCATTGTGTATTGAAGAGCTCCATTGAAGCCTCCTTCTCTCCTATAGCAGCCAACAAGACTCGATCAGCATGTCTCAATCACGAGATACCCCCATACAAGCATACTTCGACATTGGGCTACACTTCCATGACATTGTTCAGGTCTTGTCAACAGAACATGGTATATCAATATCGTTGAGGCACCTCAAACGCATTCTCAATCGCAATGGCCTGACACGCAGGAAAGACTACGCTGATTTGAATGATGCGTTTGTGTTCATTTCTGAAGAGCTATCATCATCTGGAGCTCTGCATGTATGTCGATGGATCCAGCAGGAAATGTTGAATGCTGGAATGCGTGTACGGAAGTAGGATACAAGACTCTTGCTGGCAATCATTTATCCAGTGGCTAGCCTAGAGAGAATATCAAAAAAAAATACGTCGGAGGCTGTGTTATGCTAAGGGGCCAATTACATATGGCACGTTGACAGTTATGACAAGCTGAAGCCATATGGCATATGCATAAATGGGTGCATTGATGGATTTTCCAGAAAAATGATGTGGCTTTATGCGTACAAAACAAGCAGTGACCCAAGAGTCATTGGAGGATACTTTTTACAGAAGACTAAAACAATTGGAGCTGTTTCTACTGTTGTAAGAGCTGATAAACGGACAGAAAATGTGCTGATGAGACAAATGCAGCGGCACTTTCGAAGATCTGGCCAGGACGCACTTCGCGGTGAGAAGAACTTCATGACTGGCAAGAACTGTCATAATCAAAGGATAGAATATTGGTGGTCTTTTCTGAGAAAGGAGTGCACAGAGTTTTGGATCAGCCTCTTCCACAGCTTGAAAGACGAAGACGACTATGACGGCAGTTTTGTCGATTAAAACTTGTCCCAGTTTTGTTTCATGGGTGTAATTCAGGTAAGTTTCAGTAAAATAACATGTGGAAAAGAGGACTGGATCTTCCACAAACCTCAGAACAATGCTTGGATCTCTACCATGTTTTACGAGACGCTCTCCACAGCTCAATTGATTAAATGATAATTGTAGACTTCTGCAGAAGCGTTCTATGACACACATATGTAGAATGGATTATGGGCCAGATAAGAATTCTTACGCTTCGTTAAGAGTATTTGTGTTGTTGGGTGAAACCCAGAATAACTACAATTCTTTCAATAGATATTTTTACTTCTTGCTCCGGCTAACAGTGGTTATCCTTTGACTCAAATCTTTGCCCTGTATTTTTAAGTCTCTTTTACGCTTGTATCCGCAATTCTATTCAATGGTCCGACATGAAAATAATGTATCAAAAAGTATGTCCTTGTGACCACATAGTCCATGCTTTGAATGATGATCCTAAATGTAGACTCAATTGACAGGAGTTGAATAAAGGTGCACATGAATCAGCAGGAGCTTGATGTCTATTTCCAATGTACGTGCAGTTCTTTACTTCTAGTCAATTTTCAACATCAATGCATGTAGGAGGCTTTATTGAGACAAGACCACAGCATGCATATGTAACATTATAACAACTTTCTAAAGAACCCCAACATGAAGAACCAAATAACCATTTCATTGCTGGATTGTTCTGGAAGGCTTCATTCAATTCTTCGAAGACATGACCCCTGTGTAATTTTATTTTGAGGCTCTGCTCTTCCGATGGTTGAGCTCCTCCTATGAGTGAGTGATCATCCAATGGAATGGGTTGATCAGCCAATGTGGGTGGGTCATCATCAAATGGAAAGGGCTGTTCAGCGAGTGTGGATTGGTTATCATCCAAAGAAAGAGGATAATCATACATTGAAGGTCTTCCTTCCAATCCTCCATTATCAAATTGTTCAAAATTCACATAACCGTCTACGCTGACAGATTTTTCTTTCTCATCATCCAGGCCATTGTTTTCATGTACTGGGAAATCTGGCAATGTTGGTTCTAAGTTTGATAAGCCTTCAGTCCGCTCATCAGATTGTTGGGCCTCAGGCACTTCATTCGGCACAGCATTCGTCTTAATGAACAAGTACATTCTTAGCATCTTCACTTTTCTCTCGTGATACTGCTCATGAATTGATGAGGAACATGGAATTTCAATGCCATTGACATCCCTCATGGTAGTACTGAAGTTTTTCAGATAGCCCTGCCTAAAATATCCTTCTGGGAATAACAAATTTTGAGCAATCTCATGAATTTCTCCGATTTTCGTGTTTCTGTCAGCAGTTAAATGCCGTGGGCCTCCGCCTTGTGAAGATCTTACTTGCTTAAAAGGATTCGATGGGTTGCCTGTGTATTTCATGAGGCCCAGTTCAAATCTCAGATCTTTTTTCACGGCAATCCTGCTGACAAGAGAAAGATGCATGTATTTTGTGGGCTCTACCCATTGAGCAGGAGATGCGTTTACCTGTTTCCTTTCATATTCAGGCTTTTCTTGGATGTGCTTGGATGCTCGGCATTCTTACGCTTCAAGCGTGCCAACATGCCAGTACTAGCAGTCTCTCTGCTGTTACAACTGCTGTCCGCCATCCGCCGTGCTTTATTGCTTAGAGCTAGTCGATCCCGGTACGCTGGGACAAGCTCTTCCAATTGTTCAGGTGGTGTTTCCAAAAACACTTGATAGTCTATCTGAAAAAACCAATTAATTGCAACTTCTTCAGGAATTTACAATCATTACATGTAGATCAGTGCTGATACTATCACTATCAGACTGTGTGCACATATACTCTGATACTATACTAGTTTATAGGCCTAATTAATCTGTGATAGATAATTAGACAGGTTTTTCAAGGTTAAATACTTTGTTTTGCAGCTACACGTTACTGGTGGATGGATGGATGTTTCAGCTTAACGTCGCTTGTGCGAAACACGTTACTGGTTGCCGGTCAAAATTCCATTCTTATATCGAAAGTACAACTTCTCCAACGAACCAACCAACTTGAGTGCATGGGAAGAAAACGTTATGATTACGGACCCTCAACCCGCACGCTTAGTATGCAGCATGCGCAATCAATTGGCCTATATTAAGTGAAGTATTAGTTATGAATATGACATTATCTATAATAATTAAATTAAAGAACTTTGATATTCAGGAGGCGCTTTAGTATATAAGGACTTATATCAGGCTCACCTTTTCTGCCAAAAATGTGCTCCACACCTCTCTGAAACGAACTGGTACCATTCGCTTTCTTGATCAGCCATGTTGAATCCAGCTTTACGTGGGAACGTAATGTATTACGTTCCCACGTAGTACATTACGTTCCCACGCAGTACATTACGTTCCCACGCAATAATCATTATGTGCGCACGTAATAGAAATATTATTTTCTTCCATGTCCCTTTAGGGGCTCCGTACAGGATAGATGTTACTAGGCTTTTATATAGTTGGTTTTGAAACTGATGTTACTTTGCCAGACTCGTTGCAGTCTGGCCATTGCTGCCGTTGCTGCTCCAACTATTAACCGGACCACTCTTCCGCTGCTGCCGTCCTTGGTCAGCACTGCCTCCAGGTACTTGAATGGTTTTACTTCTTCCGGGCGTACGTCATTCATCTTAATTCTGTTTTGGGGTTTCGTCATTGCTGTTCACCGTGATCTTCGATTTCTCCGTGCTAACCTCCATGCCAAATGCAGATGCACGATGTACAATTTTGTCGGTTATGTCCTGTAGTTCTCTTCATTCCATATCTTTTGACACAACTTTAGAAAAACATAGACCACTTGCTCTCATCCGCTCTTCAGGAGTTCACCAAGTATGTTGTCGATCCCGGGTGATTTTCCTGTTTTCAGTGACTTGAATCACTTGATGGCAGCTTTCACTTCTTGTCTATGAGTATCGGTAGCTCGACACCTTGGTCTTGTCGTTGGTCAGTAATTAGGCTAAAGTCAGGTTGTATAGTGGGTAATTATATAATCTCGTTCTAAGCCTTTATATTGATAATTAGACATCCCCACAGATTATGGCTACAGAATGCAGCTAGTAATTATACAGCTTTTGGCAGTACTCAGACCTTGAAATCATAACTTCACTGGTCTCCAGCGCTTCCACGCGCATGCGCAAGTACAAGATGGCGGGGTTTCGCAACGCCTCTTGATTTTTTACAACTTTGGGAGGTTACTTTGCCTCTCACTGTCCCCCCGGTATTGCACAACCCATCGAGAAGGACCTAGGCCCATTTCGGGCCAGTGAAGCAGAGCGGAGACAAAGTGGTGACGTCAGGAAGATCGATCACGAATATCCACGTGGTCCGGACCTTGTGGACCCAGCTGAGGGACCTTCAGGA